>JAHLJT010009436.1:155566583-155579749 GCA_031308135.1 Acheta domesticus | reverse complement strand
AAGTACTGTTTCTCACATGATCAGCGAATTTTAAGCATCGTGAATCCGAGGGTTAACGTTCGACCTTTTGGAAGACCGAAAAACGAAACATTTTCAGCATAAAATGCTTTTGCTAAATAAAGCTAATCAACCATATTGTTTCCTGATTAGTTGCATTAATATTTGCATTCATGTCGGTCATGCCGACGGGAAAGGGATTCATGACAATGCCTTGCCCCTGGAGACCGGCTTCTAGGGTTGGTCTTTTCCGTTGTTGCCTTCATCCATTCCATCAAAATATCATGACTGTGCATCAAATAATGCGCCGGATATCGAATGCGATCCATCCTTCCCTCTTCGGTTCCAGTTCTGGTCCTTGATGTCGTCCAAAGGGCCTAATGGGAAGAATCAGAGTCGTCCTGGCGCGGTTCGCGGCCGCTGCCGCAGTGCCTGGGTCGGGGTCGCGCGGCGCTATGGGCCGGTGTGAGCCGCTGGACGCGGGTCGAGCAGGTCGGGTCCGTCCGGGTCGGGCGGCGTCGCGTCGCCGGAGACAGGAGCGGCAGGCGAGGGGGTGGGGCAGCGGCGCGTGAACGAGCGTGGAGGAGGAAGAGAAGGCAAAGCGGTACCAAGTGGGACGAACCAGGACGAGAGGGAGCAAATTTTTAGCGAAGCAGGGCTTGTTGTGGAAAGTAGTGGCGTAGCCGGGGCGGGTTGGGGTGAAGCGGGGCAAGACGAAGCGTGAAGAGGCGGGGGTGAGGCGAGGTGAAGCGAGATGAGTCGGGACGAGTCGAGACGAGACGAGGCGGGTCAAAGCGAGACGCGGAGGAGCACGGAGATGCGAGGTGAGTGCGTGGAGGGTGGGATGGCGCTCGGGCAAAGGAAGCGGAGGGGGAAGAGAGCGGGTCCGGAATTCAATCTCCCGCGGAGGGCAGCGCAGTTTAGCGCGCGCTCTATATTCCGGGGGCGGCGCGGCTCCCAAGGGCGCGAGCCACCGCCGCCGCCGGCTCCAACAGTCGCCCCCGCTCCACCTCCACGTCACGCCCCCTCTGCATCCCTGTCGACCCGTTTGCCCACTCGGCTGCCGCCTCAGCGGCCCGCTGCTCCCGTAGACCCGCCACTCTCCCTGCCCTTCCCTTTGTGCGATGGTAAATGGATCTCGCATCGTTTTTCTCTATTATTCCCCTATTTTAAAAAAAAATTCATGCCGATACAACATTTACTAGCAGCCATGTGACGCCCGGTACCACTTTTGGAAGACTACTCTTCACGTCCAAGAAATTAAATCGCTCGATGAATAATTATACGAAACTTTTCTACGCGATACGTCTGTTTATTTTCCTTCCAAGATCTTCATAAACAACAGACGTTGCTATTGCTATTTGCTAATAAACGTAAGGAATATGAAATAAACGTGGAAACTTCAGACAATTGTAAAAGATTAAACATTACTGCAGCAGTTCCTCTGTTAACAAGAATGTAGTAAAATGCAAGTATTAATGAGTTTGTCTCTGAAATTATGAAATCATACCGTATTATCTTCGTAAAGGAGTTATTTATGTTTGATATTACAAAAATGTGTTAATTTTCTCTTTTAACTTTCGTGCCTTACATATTATACAACAATATTTTTTGGCCATTTCAACAATAGGTTCTCAGCGTATATCATCCAATGCTTTGGGGGGTGATATTCTTGAATACCTTAGTTCGTACTCAAGACTTCGAGGATTTTGCAGTATGTATGAGTGTCCTCGTAAAAATTATATCCCGTCCACTGCTACATGACAACTACACTTTTACTGCCTCGAAATCTCTTGCTAGCATTTCTCCCCTGCGTCATACCTCTTTCACCCCACCGCGGCGCAAACGGTGCAATTTTGACCCGGTGGCGCCTGTCAAACATAAACCATATTCTCGGGGGAAAATAACAGCGGAGGCAAGCACAGCAAAATACGAGTATGCTCCCTCCCCCTCTCCCTATCGTAACCCGAGGCGTGGATGGGACCTGTCGGGTTCGTGGCAATGGTAACAGTGGCGAAACCTGGCACAGACTCGATGGTTAGGTCTGTGTCAGCAGTTATAGTAGTTGTCAACAACGAAAAAACATTCGGTTCACATGGGATGTCGAACAAGTCCCAGTAAAAATAATAATAATAATAATAAATAATAATAATAATAATAATAATATGGTGGATAGACAAAAACTATCGTGATTACATGAGCAACGCATGCTAACAGAGAGTATTATCAGTTGAGGACAGTGTTGATGGTAATAAATTCTGTAGAGGGTGAGTTCATTATCCTATGATGGTATGGAGATATCAGCGTTGGAATAAGCGTTATCGAAAAAGGCGGCAGAGATAGCATCAAGATCTGCACTGCTACAAGAGGTGAGGACGTTAGCTGTGCACCGTAATTGAAAGTGGCAGCGGTAGGGATAGCGATAAGACGTCCGCTCCTAGGAAAAGGTGGTGGGTGCGTCGACGGCACGAAGTAACTTGGAAGGGCGGTTGCGGCAGTGGGAAAGGAAGGCGTGGTGCGGCAACTGCGGCAGTGGCGTAAGGAAGGATATGACGTGACTTTAGAGCATGGTCTTGCACGACGTCGGTGGCGGCAGCGGTGGTCGCACTGTGGTCTTGGTTGGGGGTACAGTGGTCGACAAAGGTAATTTCATTTTTTTCTTACAAATATCGTTTGGGCGCCTGATAATTCATCCGTCCAAATATACTATATTTCCATTCAAACTGACAACGAAAAACATCTCAGAGTAAAGCATAGTAGACATAAAACCATATATTTTAATATTATGTAGCGAAAATTAAATTATTATCTAATTTGTTTTTGGAATTCAGCGTCGAAAACGACTTCAAAATATCTTTTTAAGTATTTTTATAATATTTACCCCATTTCTGAATTAAGAAAATGGAATGGTTATAAACATTTATACAACATAATCACTGAACAAGAAGAAGAGAGGAAAAAAGATTTTAACCACAAAAATCTTAAAAAATAAACAAACATTTCTCATAATTAATAAATAAACGATTATATTCACTTCTACAACACACCACGCATTTCATTTTATCTCGTATGTAAAGCTTATGATCGTATATATCTTCCAAACCCTACATCGCTTTCTTAAGATTTTATTCTTTCAAACGTCTTTCAGATCTGACTAACCTCAGCATCGAATTTTCTGACATTAACAATACGTTTAAACAATTATTTAAATTCAAACGAGGGTAGTATCATTGGTCTCAATTCTACCAATCCACGCCACAGATACTAAATTAGCACCCCAAAGTGTATAAATTAAATTTCAAATTCATTCCAACGCGTGTACTATTATTGACCATTCCCCCGCCAATCCACACCACAGTAGTGTCAGCGGCGACGGTAGCACGGCGGCGGCAGCGCAGCAACGGCGAGGCGTGGGGTGGGCGTTCTCTAATTTAGCTCCGGGCCGGAGCGGCGCAATGCGTGGCGGGGCGGGGCGGGGATGAGAGGGGCGGGGGCGGGGCGCTAAGCTCCGTGCGCGGGGGCGGCCCCGCATATCGCGCGCCTTACAGCCCGCCGCAGGCCTCAACTCGGCACCGAACGGCGCCCGGCGCTCGCAAACCGCTCCGCTCCCTCTGTAATACGCGCCGCGCCGCACCGCCCCGCGCCCCGGATCAAGACATTTTACAAATATGTTTTGTTGCGCCGCCGCAGCGCCGCGCTGTATATTGGGAGGCATAAAAGAGCGCGCCGCGGGATGTTGAGCTCCGAATATACGGAGACAAGCATTTATTAAAGGAAAAAACCAAAGAAATATGATTCTTTCTATGAAACGTATTATTACTACAAGTGAAATTTATAAGATGATCTATGATTTTTGTGTCCATCAATAATACAGTTTATACTTTGTGTAAAAATGTAGTGCGTTGATAGAGTGCGTGAAGAAAAAATATCTGTTCATGGAGCACGTCCTTAATGCCTTTTTCGATAGCAGCAAAATAAGGATTTGGAAAAAATTGACTTAGGGAAATTGTGTCTGAATATCCGTTCTATGATCATTTGTTTTACTAATATACTTCTTCGAAGGTTATTCATTCGAATATACATTGAAAAACTTAGTGACATTTGCATTTGAATTTAAAATGGGGGTAATAATACCAATAACATCTTTTTATTCACTGAACAGAAATTTCTTTATTTTTCCTGTATTAGAGAAGTATATTTTCCAAATTACTCTTCATGGCAGACTGAATCCTTGTAAAATGAATGTAGAAGTAAACTTTAAATTAATCCTGAAAACCGTAAAAACCTTCATAGAATCTTCATAGATTCCTTCGTAGAATACACAGGAAACGTTTTAAAACCTTGTACAAAATAACTTGTATTACACCTTAATATATTTGAACAACAACTTGTTGTCCAGTAACAATAGTGCGTCATCTCCCTCCTCTACATAAACATACAGAAATTACTGCAATCAAATGAAAATGTTTGTGTTCCGCACTCACTACTTCATAACTTAATTCCCCAATTGACGTACAAAGTTCACTTGACACTTAGTGCGAACGGCCGCGATAAGAAGTGCTCGGCCGAAGACAAAAACGCGCCCGCCACGCACGCGGATCGAGCGGCGCGCGACGCGCAGCGCGCCTCGTGGCGTGCCACGCGTCTCGTGCCGCGCGGCCGTTCTGGATTCTCTTCTCGCGTGTGAGCTCGGATTAAACGGCCTATACGGGCCAGAGTTACGAGTGAAATGTGAGAAAACACGCGGGTTCAAATATTAGTTTGCATATGCGGCGTGGAGTGGATGTTGTAGGGGTGGTGCTGCCGATACCGGGTGGAAAAAATTGTACAGTCGATGCGTCAGTGTGTGCTGACGGAAGATAGCACAGGCATTACGTTATTGCATTATTTTTTATAGGGAAAGCGGATACTGGAACTAGAAATGTGCTCGGGGAAAAAGGAAACACCGTTTGTGAAACCAAAAGAAATTTTTGAAATTTATTTCGGATTAAGTGTTTTAATGTAGTTTTTATTCAATATGAACCTGAATAACAAATTACATTAGTGATCCAGTAATGTTCTTAAAACTTCTAATTTCATTTTCCTATGAAGTTTTTCTAAATAATTAGTCTCATAAAATATAAATTTCAACGTCATACTACATTTTGTTCTCTCTATACGAAACCAAACTATCTGCCAAATAATTATAAGTGAAATATTAAGAACGCATTATCGATTAGAAAACTGATATTCCTTTTTGGAAAATAAAGGCGCTCGGGAATACTGGATAATTAGAGTACATAGCAACAATTTCGAGTGGGCACGGAATCAATTAGGACGCACACGATTACTGAGGAATGAACATTCTGTATCTACTTAAAGAAACAAACTTGCAGTTTCTCAGGGCGCCAGCATTAATAGTAAATTAGAATGTTTTCTACACAGAGTATTCAAATTGCAGAAGGGATTATGCTATTACACTCCGGGAAGTTGCAACCCAGAGCGTTTAGGCATGCTCCTCGAATCGCGAACTGCCTTAAGTTGGCGCAGGGGACGCCTCTGAACCGCGTGTCACAGCCCTCCGCCCGCCCCCGCCGCCTCCTTGGGCGGAAAGTTTATTTCGCGCCGCGCCGCCACTCCATCCATCGCAGCCGACGGCCCCGCCCCCTTTGAACTCGGCGCGTCGGAGCAGCCGGCGCTGCCACGCGCCGCCAGCGCGCCGCGCCGTTTGCCCGCCGCGACCTTCCCTGAACCCCCAGACCGCCCCAAGCCCCTGGCTCGCCACCCGCCGCCGACTACACTGCCCCCCTGACGGCCCTATCGCCTCGGACACCGCCGACGCTCGCATCGCCCACTGCCTTGATTAAGCGTCCTCCGCCGACCGCTGCTTCACTCAATGTTCCCTGTTCTTCGTCGCGAAGAATCACTCTCAGTTGTCGCCACTGGGTTGTGTTGTTATTATTGACCTGTTCTTTCTTTCCTTCTTGAACCCATACATTATAAACTTCCCCAACTTTCTTATGCTCTTCTCGCCTTCTCTATTCCACTTCTTCCCATTACAGTAAAACAACCCTTTATTATGTTACTGTTTTTCCCTTATTCTTCTCCTTGTCGCCCCCTTTCTTTTCTACTTCATCCTCTGTGTCTACACCAAATTACGCTTACAACTCCAACACCACAACCTTCCCAGTCTTCAGTATCCTACGTCATTTGGCATGCATTTTTGTAAACCCGTCCTCACCCACGATTCGAAGACGTAGGGTGCTGCCCGGCAGACAGCGAATGAGCAACGCTGCGCTCTTTGAAACTTCAACATGGATCAGAATGGTGCACACGTGACTATCGCCAAGGACACGTTTAATGCGGGGATGCCCTTTTCTGATCGCGTATGAACATGGGGATGAACTGACGGACGAATTGACTCGTACAATAAGGAGTCGTGACTTCGAAAGAGTCAAACCAGTTTGAAAGAGGGTAAAAAGAAGGAACACAAGACAAAGAAACGAAAGGTCTTGAAAATGAAAAACAAGAAAAAGAGTAACAGAAAGGAAAGAGAAAGAGAAGTAAAGGGTAAGGAGTAAGAGAAAGAGAAGTAACGAGAGGAGGATGCATAAAGCGCCAAACGGGTGAAGATAGAAAAGTATATGTTAAATATGAAAGATAGGAAAATTAAATTAAGTGAGAAGGTTGATGTGGAAGAAGCAAATATAAAATGGAATACCATTAAGGTGTAGAAAGAACAAAACAAGCCAACGAGAAGAGAGAACCGAAAAGAAAAAAAACGCGTAAAGAACCGCGAGAAGTGGTGTCGACGGCATCCGCGTCGTAGGCTGCGGCAGGGAAGTCGGCGAAGTCGACGGGCGAGTGCCCGGGTTGCGGCCGCATCTTGGGATCTTGGGGCGAAGCTGGCGGGCCTCGCGAGGCGGTTCGTGATGAATATTCGCGGTGGGGCGCGCAACTCCCTCCCGCACGCGCCCTCCCCTCCCCCTTTGCAATGAGCACCGCCCGAAGGGAAGAGAGCGCGCGATCCTCGTCCCTTAACCCGCAGACGCCGCGTCTTCTCCAGGGGGCTGCAGTGGTCACTTAGAAGTTGCTGGTATCAAGAGCATGGTGACATGTTTTTGCTGTCGGCTGTCCGCATCATAGGCTGGTTGGACAAGATTTCGAAAATAGTTCAAAACGTTCGAAACTCTTCTTTCGGCTTCAAATAAGGTAAGTGATGCAAATATGGCCAGTGCATGTAATATGGCCATGTTGAGGCTATGTTGTTAGCTGAAAATGTTTACCATAAATAGTACTAGCATGCTGTCTGGGAGAGAGTAAGAAGTGCGTTAACCCTCTAGCAGGCTTGTTGACTCGTGCATTCGTACTCTGGAGCATATATTGTCAAGAAAGTGCTGATGGTGCTTGTTCTAATCACTTCTTTCCAGATAATGTTATCTTACGTTACTGAAATCATGTCAGACCGTATTTTTGTAAAATTAGACTGTAAGAGGGTAATTTATATTATATGTTAGTATAGCTAGCCCTAATTCCATGATCATGCTACAAGAAACCCTTTAATCAGGCTATTTTCATAAATCCTACTTTTGGGCATTTAACCTTCATACTACAATATTTTTGTAAAACAACAAAATATTCTTATGATATAGCTATTTAAACTTGAAGCAAAAGCGTTAAATTTCATCATGATGCTGTTAATTTGGCCAAATGTTGAAATATACAAATAGGGAAATTGAGGCGCTTATCGCGGCCATAAACCTTCGCATACCTTATATTCTTTTTTGTAACTTTAAGAAGTCAACGGCACGAGGCATCGACGCCTATTCAATGCCTGGATAATCTGGAGAGCAAGTCATACCTTATTTCATTCTAACAGATTACGTCCTTTACCGGCATTAAAATAATTTCTTAGAAGACGAGTTTTTTCTGTTCCATAAATAATGTCGATGATCAAAAGAAGTACGAAATCGTGGTTTCATGTCGGAAAATGTCTGTCGTGTGTCAGTCAGCAACTGTCTTGTACTTGGAGCAGAATATTAAGGAAATATGTAAAATACAGACAAATCTTTTCTATTTTAAACATTCATCTGTTGATTACAAATATGTGTTGTAACTTCTTACCCTATCTCAAGAAAATGAAATAGAGAAAGGAAGCATAACTACTCGCATCTATAAAGATGAAAATTATTTTTGAATTTAGTTCTCATAATATAATCAAAAAGGTTCAGAAAAGCAGCAAAGTTACACTTAAGAATCTTATCAATTAAAGAATATGATTACTGTATTAACATTTTCTAGGTAATTGTGAATGGGTAAACGAAAGTGTAAATAACTGACGAATGATTCGAGAGCATCGTAGAAGCTAAAATTAATTTCGGCCTCTCGCTCGCTAGCAACCTCTCGCTCGCCAACAATCAGTCCACCTGACTGGCAAACCGCACAAAACGATGCTAAACGCGAGCGAGAATCTAAAGGTGCGGCTCGGTCGCGGCAGCAGCGCAGCGCCCCTAGCGGACGTCTTCTCATCGCCATGCGGGGGCCGGGCGGAGGCGTGAGCGGCGCTCATGAGTAACGCATGAGGCAACCAGGAACTCCCGCTCCGCGCGCCGCGCTCCGAGTGTCCGCTTGCTCCGCGCATAATCCGCTTGATGCGCAGCAGACCCGGGACAGAGGCGCCGAAGCACGACAGCGCTGACGTGGATGTCTGTCGCGTATTCATGGAGGGATGGAGGAGGCCGCGGCGGCGCCGCGCCGGCGGAGTTGCTGCACTTGTTAGCATCACTTATGACTCCGTCAGTCGGGCCGCGCGCGCGCGCGCGCGCTGGGGGAAGAACGGAAATTAAAATGAGCGGGGGGACTGCGGGAGATGGGATCTTCAACGCCGACTGCACGAGGGTTGCGGAGATCTGTGTACGTAGTTGAATAATGTAACTCAAATGCTCTCACGTTCTCGAGTGATGTTGATTTTCGAGTAGCCTTCACTTCCGTGAAAAATATTTCTTCGTGCGGCAATGACACAAAGAAATGATATGGAACACAAATTGAGGCAGCACAATTTGTTGAAGAGACGCCGAAACCTATCATCAGAAGGCTTTCTTAGGACAAGCAAATATAAAAGAAATGGATGCGTAGGTGGTGCGAATAAATATATATTTTGACCAATTTCAATATAAAAGAAATTATAAAGAAGTTTACCAAAGTATAATTTCCATTAGTAAGTGAGAAAGAAAACATACACAGAAAAACAAAAATTCAAGAAGGAATCTTTGGAATTTCAAATATTTTTGACTATTAAATGTACGAGAGTTTGTAATAATGCAAGTCAAATACAACTATCGTTGATATTATCATAATGTAACTTTCAAAGATGCTGCTAAATTGGTATATTTACGAAAAGCTAGCTAAAATAACTGCAATTGAATTCGCATACGAATTTCCGATTCGAATTTATTTTGATCAAATGTAATAGCGTAAGTGCCTTCTAATTTACCAATAAAAGTTTATCTGTAATTGGCCAAATCACGAATGATTACTACGCGAAATATTTCACAAATGAAAATAAACGCCGTTAGTTAACATCAATAATAGTTTAATAGTTAATTAACATTAGTATCAACATCAGCTTCCAAGCCTCATCAAAACAAAGCCAGGTTGTAATGAAAACAAGCATATGTCGCGGCGATAAAATGACTCTGAATGGTCGACCTGCATTCAATGTTTGAACGTTAATCGGAGATAGTTTATGGGTGAAATAATCTACATAAAACTCCAAATCAGCGTACAACTTATTTTTATTAACGTCAGTTACAGAGAGTACATGTCCATATTACTGGAAGGTCACGTTTAAGGCATCAATATACAACATTCCCCGTATAAATCACACTATTAATTTCTATTTAGCCTTCTTACCAGCCCGACTTCCAATACTTATTTGTATATGTATTCATGTTGGCGTATTCACTAATCTTTTAAACTTAAATATGCTACAAAGAACATGAATGCCAAAGTAGGTTGCGTGCTATGTTAGCGCAAATATAAATTGGCGATAAATAGCAGTTTTCACGTAAATATTATCTAGATTCCAGATTTTTTTGAGTTATCAATTATCACCTGTAATACGTCAGTTTGGTAAGTACCGGCGATTTAATAATACAGTAGAGAGCGCTTACAGTTAGGATTAAAATGGCCTCACACCATTAAAATCGCGTTACACACACGACGCTTCCCCGAGCACGCATGTCGACGTGTCACGTATCGCGAAGCAATTACCGTATCGCGCCAAACATCTCCAATCATGCTGCGGACTGCGAAGTCACGTAGCAGCGCTCACAGTCTGGTCACCGGCGTTTCGCACGCGACCACGCATACGTCTCTTCGAAAAAACACCGCAGGGATTTGTTTCCTTTTGACGCCACCCCTCGACTTCGCCGTAACTCCGCCGTCTTCGTCTCTCGCCGCCCCCGCCGACTTCCTCCTCCCCCCTTCCGTCACTGCAAGCGCCGTTCTCGTGTTCGTTTACGTCGACGTCGCCATTGCCACTCCTTCCTCGTCTCGGAGAGAAAACAAATTCGCGGCGGTCGACGGGGCAGAAACCTCTGCCGCGACACCCAATCACGCAGCGAGGAAATGTCGGGGCGCAGGGCTACAGGAGGGGGAGCTGTAGGTGTGACGGTGTGGAGTGAAGAATGGGGAAGGGTAGAGAAGGAATGGTGTAACCGCGTGGAAGGCAATGAAGACGAGAATGTAATGGAAGGAATAGGTTGTGAAGAAAGAAATGTTAAAGCGAAAGGTTTGCGGAAAAATTACTGACAACAGAGGAGGAGCTGCAACCTTAAGAGGCGAGTTAGGGAGTTTGCTAGTTGGTCAATGGGAGGGGAGTCCCCAATAGTGGGGCTATGATGAGATCTCCTGGGGAGAGGGGAACAGAGGATTGACAAGTAAGAGCAAAGTTAGAGGAAAGTGAGACAGAGACATATTGATCGTGGATTTGGGAAAATTACAAGTTGAACATATACCTCAAAATAAACAAATACACAAGCATACAAATCATGTGATTGGTCGGTTGGGTATTGCAGAGTTTTCTGTAAATATTCAACTATAAAAGAATTCGCCAGGAGACTAGAGATTCTATCTCATGTGGATGTGGAGATGTGATGAAGATCAACGGGTGGCTGACGACGGGAAAGGTTGATGGAAGATATCGTTGTAGTGCATAGGTAGTGTTAGGGAGGAGAGTGAAGTACAATGAAATGAGATTAGATATATCGGCCACGTGAGAGGCTCATATTGGCCGTAGTTGAACGAAGATTTCGGGCAGCCGCTATAGCGCGATCTGCGCGACGGGCAATCTGCTGCGAGAAAGGCGGCGGCGGCGGAATGCGAGTTGTGAGAGCGGAAACTGTGATTGAAGGATGCGAGGAGGGGACGAGGGACGTGGACGTGCGACGTTGACACAGCGCGAGGAGCCTCCGCGGACCCCTCCACCCCCTCCCCCGCCCCTTCCCGCCCCCTCACTCCACGCCCTTGCGGCCGACGCAGCGCGCGGACGCGGAGTCTGTTTGCCGAGGGCCTCGACGTCTCCTGAATCAACACTACGCGGCAACGACCCAGCGCAGAGGCGCCCTCTGTCCCGTCCCTCCCCGCTCCTCCGCCCCTCAAGCCCCTTCCTCGCTTCTCGCAACCTCTGCCACCGCGCGAAAGGAGACCCGCCGCAGTGCAAGTTTTTGGCTTCGGAGGGGAGACGAGTTTGCTCGCTGCGAGTAGATTTCCTTCCGAGCTGCGCGTGTTCCGAGTGAAGAGGAGACTTCAACGCGACGGGAGGAGGTTGTAATTTGGCACAACTGTGTAGGGCGTTTGTCCAGTCCCTCGCAGGTTAAAGAAGCAAAGTGCTTGTTCGCGCAACCGGCTCATTTCAATGGTTCGAAAAACGCTTATGAGCAAAATACACAATAATTTATAATAACTCCCGTAATAACTTTAATTATAATGGTATATTGTCATTATTCGTTAACTCTCCTCCTTTAAATGTTACAAGTGATACCAGCGACAGTACATGTTATACAAGAGAAAAAAAAGGTTATAATTATTCAATCTTTCATTCTATCATTCTATTCTGTCTCTTCTGTCTGAAACATCTTAAATGACAACAGCTTCCACAGAGGAAAACTTCACGACTTAGGGGCCTCATATGCAACCCCGCAGAACGCTGTTGTACAGCGGGTCTGCCTATGCTGTAGGGGCGCAGCCACCGCAGGGAGCGCAGTGTGCATTTTTTGCGCGTGGTGCGGCGGCCGCACTCAGAACTCTCGATTACGAGGCGAGATCCGGAGATAGCGCTCCCCCGCGCAAGTGGCAGTCGCGGGGACGTGTCGCCGACGGGAACGGGGAGGAGGGGCGGGGGGGCGGGGAAATACTCGCGGGAACGGGGAGGGAGAGGCAGAGGGACCGACCGTGGAGAGCGGCTCGGGGCAGCCGACTGCAGTGGCGGCGGGCAAATGAGCGAGCGGCGGGAAGATACTGTGCAACTCGCGCGAGATTACTTTATAGAAGCCATTTCCGGACCTAAAGCCCTTGTGAAGTACACGAGAAAGAAAATGGGCTCTGTGAATGCGCGGGGGGACGAAGCGGAGAATGTACTCGGAAGTTAACAGTTGAGCATTTGCTGTGTGAGCGCTAGCCTGCACAGCGGAAAGAGGTAAGTGGAATGTGCAGTTGTTTGCCTTTTGAAAGGAAATGTTCGCTGCTCGTTGCGCGTCATTGTGTGGAATTTGCCAAAACTATATAATACAGTTTTCTTCTCGGCTAATGCCCGGAACAATATGCATGGTTTGGGGAAGTTAATGTAGTTTACACGTCGTATATTAATTAATATACCAACACAGACAATAATATCAATATAACAGAACCGCAAAACCTTGTATTAATTTGGTAATTTACAACGAAAATCATGATTTAGTGCATCGTTTAACACGAATGTTATTTCATTATTTACTGTCGACTCCTTTATTATTGTACATAAACACAAACCCTTACATGATTTTTACGTAAACATTCGGCCAAAAATACTATTTGTGCGCCATATAATAGAGACATTAATAAGCATCTGAGATTGATTCAAATATTCTGAGTAAATGCTGAATAAATATTCTATAAATCATTTAGAGTCGTCAAAAAGAAGAACTTACAAC
>JAHLJT010009436.1:155138561-155565583 GCA_031308135.1 Acheta domesticus | reverse complement strand
CGTTCCTCCCCTCCACTTCCCCACTCCACTCCGCTTCGCCCTCACCACCACGGGTCCGCAGTCGCAGGAACCCGCAGCGCCGGCCCGGCCCACCCCGCCCGCCCGCACCGCGGACGCCGCGCCGCTCGCCGTAAGTGACATTGGCAGTCCTTAAGCCCCGGGGACGGCGCGGCATGGCGTTAGGCGCAGCGTGGCGGGACGGAGCCGGCGGGGTCGAGCGGGTCACGGGGAAAGGAGATGAGTGGCAAGACGCGATGCGACGGGGCGGGGTGGAAAGAGCGGGACAGGATCGCTGGGAAGGGCGTGGAGGGGCGGCACTGGACAGGGTAGGGTACAGAGGGATAGGCGAGAACAGGAGGGACGGGACAGGGTGGAGTACAGAGGGATGGCAGACAACAGGGTGGTGCGGGAAAGAATGGGATGGCGCGAGGGAAAATAAGTCACCTGGCTGTGCAGTGCCTGGCCGGGTACTCGCAGGTCGGTGAAGCCGCTCTCTCGCAGTTGTCTAAGGTGGAAGAAGAAGAGACTTGTAGCGAATGGATTGAAATGTAGTTTTGGTATAATTTGAGGACTATGTATCGGATCAATCATATATCTCAAAAGTGTATGCTCATTTACACATTTGTATGTGCCTACCGTACACACAAGAATAAGCGCGCACTCTTATACAGAAGAAACAGGGGTAAGTTTACGAGTAGGTAAAGTTTACGCATTGCACTTTGCTCATGCTTGCGCATTAAATTATTATTGCACTTTGCTCGCAACCCGTTATGACTGGAGCGCCATCAGGAACAGCAATCGGAATCTGGTGCCTAGCGGACATTCTCACAGCCCTGAATGCGAATAAAGCTTTCGCATTGCTGTGAAAAACAGTCGTTTTTTTCGTAAGCATAAAATATCACAAAATTAAAGAGAAATGGAGAGAATGGAGAACTTCATAACGAAATACCGAAAATTTCCTCCACTATACCTTTAATAGCACATTCACCTCCCACTCGTATCTGTTTCTCTCGCATTTTCCATCTTCTCTATAAATCGCAGTATTCTTCCTCATTTGTTCTCTGATTTTCTATTTTTCTCTACCCCAACTTTTGTTCCTGCTTTTAATAGATATAGTGTATTTTGCCTAAATACTTGGTTGCGTTATTTGTGAGTAGAAGGGACACATAATTGCTTTGAATGAAGTTGTATTTAATTGAGTAGGAAGGGACGTAGAGTTGTATGTCGAAAATCCATAACTGACGACATGTATAATAGCCCATTTTATTTACGAGCATTAATTTCCAATTTACAAGTACAGGCAATCATATTATTCTACAAGAAGTTATCGGATTTTGTAACTACAAGCGAAGGAATTCTTTAGAATAATTTTACGATACCTATTACGATTTTTATCGATATTAAAAAAGTTCACTTCTGTATGTTCATTACGAGCGATGATTTATAATGAATTATCTCTGGAGAATTCACATACATAAAACATAAGAAAAATGAAATACCACAATCGTAGAAGTGGAAACTGTTCTCTCACGCATTAATTAATGACACACTACACGTAGCATCACAGACTGAATCTTTCGCCAAATATCGATGTTCTCTAGCAGCACCTTAAACACAAGCTTGCTAGGTTAATAGTGACAAACCTGCGAAGGAAGTGACCCTTGATGACGAACATCTTGCCCAAAAGTTAAAACAGAAATGATTTAAGTACGTTGTCTTATCGCGTATAGATTCACCTCCACTAAACATCAGCAACTATTGTTACCGACATAAAATATATAATACACACTTGACCAATAGGTGAAAAAGAAAAAACCAGTTTCGTGTGTATTATGGAGCTCATAGAGTTTACATCATACGATGCAGGTATCATTGTATACGACTCGTATACGGAACATGTTCCAAGGAACACTTAAGCATTCCTTCCGACACTCCTCAAAGCGTTTTCGTACATGAACTTTGACGTATTGCTGGTACTAGCAAACATGAGCAGACCTAACAAGGTCCTTAGCCATATCTCAACCTTACTGACATTAACTGCTTAATTTCACTTCAATGTATATCATTACCATTGGACATTCCATTTTGAGAGCCGTTAGATAATCAGATTAATATCACTCTGCTAAGACAATGCCATTATTACTTAAGGTCTGATTTAGACTGCTCGCGTACCTGAATCATTGCCGAAACGGTGTAACGATCACGTTTATCTGTTTGCGCATTAAATTATCAGGGTGCGCTAAGAGCGGTTCCTTTGTCAGCGCCCGGCGGCGGTTGAGGGAGCCGTTGCCACTGGCAACGACCAACTGCGGTCGCCGGCCAGCAGCTTCCCCGCAAGGAGTCTCGCAACCAAAAGGGACGTACTGAAGATACAAAGACAAGTCTAATAAGTTAAACCAAATTTTGCCTCCACCGCACAAGCACTCCTGACTTCAGTCACATGATTAAAATAACTGCTTGATACCAACCTAACATATTCGGTGCTGACATTTCTGGATGCTGACATTTCTCCATAAAAGCTATGCATTTACCACACTTGTGCGTTTTATACCCCAGCAAATACAATATTTTCTAGTGTGTAAGAAAGACAACTCCAGTTACTTGAGATTAATCAAAGATATGAAATCAGTGATTGTTGCAGAGTAAATAATCAGACTTATCTGATAAGAATTTATGACATTGCGAAATCTGTATTACGTTAGTAAATGCCCTATTTCCCAAATGTTTAAACTCCCCATTCTCAGCAACCAATAGGATTTTAACTTTTCTAGCTATTTACTGTTGAGGACAACTGGGGACCTCTTTAGTGTACGTAAGTAATTTTCATGAGAATCGCAACTAATGTAAAAGAATTGAATACCCTAATTTATTAACACTTGTTTAATTAAATTATTTTTGTCCAATTTCTCCAACAGGTTTTAAATCCAAATTACCAGTTATAAAGTGAAAATTAGTAGAAAAACATTTCAGTATGCACATTCCTTATTTTTAATCCACGTTTTTGTAAAGAAATATTTTATTATAACAATTATTATTATTATTATTATTAAACATGAAAAGAAAATGGAGTAGAGTAAATAAATTAAAACAAAAAAAATCTCGAAGATTTCTATAATTTAGTTGAGATTACGAAATTTAAATAAGGTTCTAACTTCACCATCATTCGCCGACCTGCAACGTTAAATGTATTAACACTGCGATCTCTGATTCCCTGAATTCCGAAAAAAAGCAACAGCAGAGGAAATGCGGCGTCGAATGCATTCGGTGCACGGTGATAATTTTATCAGATTCATGTCCATTTCACCGAATGCGATTCCGACTGCCTGCGCGCACATACCCCGCTGCAAAATTCCGCTCGGCCAGAGAGACGAAAGCGTATTGCAAGTTAATGAGGGTTTCCTCGATTCGAATATTATGCAGTAATAGATCCGTAAATAACGCTGTATTAACAAAATACGGAATTTTTTGCCTCAAAAAGTAATCATATCCGTTATCTTTCATTTAAATGTTGCTCTCTCACTCCACTAGTCTCAAACACTCAATGTCAAAGTTAAATTCTTTACAGCGTGCTCCAATTCCTTCAGTTTTCGAATGGATAGGGGACACGAATTTTTATGGGTCATTGCCATTTTGTACAATCCGCCTAATTTATATCTCGTTACCACATTTTGTATAAAGCTAGTTTCAAACCATCAAATGTAATTACTGTTGTTGTTCCGCTAAAGAGGTTCCATGAGAAGTAATGAAGTATAACATGTTTGTTAATTAATCCGTTATAGATCCACACAGATACTTCAATTTTCTTTCTCTCTTCGATTCCCATTATTAACAGTTTAGAACTGATTTCCCCTCATTTTGTCTTTTTCGCACAGTTTCAAATATTGCAACCAGCGAGCAAGAACTGGCGTATAAGTTTTTTAATATTTTTTTTACATCCGCCGTTATGTACACTTTTGAGAACTAATCGGAAAGCTTGCTAGCGGTATTCAGCGACATTATTTTAGAAACGTACGACCGTGCTTTTTTGCATGGAGATCCTCTTTCCTCCTCAGCCACGTCGTTTATAAACACAAACATTTCCCCAATGCAGCCATCTGTATGCAGTTCCCTTAACCCCTATACAGCCGGCCCAAGCAGCGGCAGCCGCGTGTGGCCTTTTCCACTAACGGCGTTCGGAGGAGCCGCTTCGCGTGTGCGGCTTAGTAAAGAGTTTACCGGCGACTGCGGCGGCGGCCATCGCTCACGCAGACTCAATTAGTGTGGGGCAGCGGGGGCGGGCGGGGCGATGTGGGTGCGGCGACGGTGGAAGCGCCGGGAACGACGACGACTTCGCAGGCGGAGGATGTGGGAGGCGAGGCCCAGATGAAGGAGGAGAGACTTGAGAGGAAGACGATGGTGAAGGAAAGTGGCTTGCCGGCCACAAAATAGGTTGCCTGGCGGAAAGAGTGTTTGGCGAAGGGAGAACATTTGGAAATTGTAAAATATTAGAGAGAGGGAAAGGTTAGTAGGACAGAATGGGTGTCGGAAAAACGATATTGGAACAATGGTGTTGGTGGGTCAGAGAGAGGGTTAAGGAAGCAGAGGACTTGGAGTGGAAAGAGTAGCGAAGAGAGTGTTTTGGGTAGGCGAGAAAGGGGAGAAGAGGCAAGGAATAGTTGTTGGGACAGAGGGAGTTGAGGAAGCTGTTCCAAAGAGAGTGATGCAGCATAAAAATTGAGGGAATGTTGCGATGAAATGATGTGTAGTTTTAAGCTCTTAGCGGGTTATGCAGCGTGATGATGGTGACACAAGATTATGATAAGAAGAGGAGAAGAGTGAAGATGTTGCTATTCCGACGAATGGGGTGGACAGAGTGGATCCACGAGGAAACTCAGATCGGAAAGGATTGGTTCGAGGAAGAGAAGCAGCGCGTAGAGGAAGCTGCTAGGCGGGTAGGGAGCGAGGGTGGTGGCGAGGGTGGGGGGCGGGGACGGGCCAAGACGCACCTGCGCTGCCGTCCGCCGCCTATTGACCGGGCAGTGCCGGTAAATCCAGCGGCAGCGGTGGAGGCTGCGGCGGCGCAACTTTAAATTAGATCGCCGTGGGCCGCAGCGGCGGCGGCGGCGCAGCGTCGAGTTTAAATGGGATGGACCGCGCGGGCGGCCGGCACTTGCAGCAGCGGGCGGGCGCCGAACGGAGAGGCTCGAGAGATCCAGGTAGCGGCCATTAGCGTTGGTTGTGGGCATTAAGACGTGTGCGCGTCGTGCGTTGTGAACATACGTGCAATGAACTATGTTATATTTGAGAAAACACAGAAAGGAACATTTTGAAGCAATGCTTGTCAAAATGCTCTTTTTGAGCCTCTGATTGACATGGTTGAGTTCCTTAATCCCTCCAATGGGTATGAGTAACAACGTAGTAATCAAAATTGTGTCGAGGTTCCACTGTATATTCACCTTTCAGTATCTCATTCGAACTTTCTCATCTTATTTTATTTTCATCATTGAACTTGATTTAAGCGAAATATCTAAGTATAGAATATAATGAGAAATTAAACAGGCGAAAATCCAAAATAATAGCATCTAGAGATGGAAATGAGTGGAGAAAAAATGAAATCATATTTTGCAGGAAATAATGGAAAACACGATAGTAAGAATCGAAGAGAAAAAAATATTGAATATTTAAATATGGATTTCTAAATAAAATTCTATTTACCGTAATGCAATTGGACTGTTCTGAGGTGGACATGCTTTTTCAGAATTCAATACACAAAAAATTAATTGCAACATGCATTAATTGCAACAGCTCAAAAAAGAAAGTCATTATACATGCAGGGACGGTTTGATTGTAAGAGGAAATTTTGAAGAATGAGAAATGCGATGATTTTACAATAAGCGATAGAGGAATTAAATATTTCAAAATAGAATATAAAAGACTGCACATGCTCACGTTTTAATCTAGATTTTGTTTCAAATTATTTCCCTTAACAGAATAGTAAATAATGCTTACTTACAGCAGTAATAATATTTATTTCCTGTCACTATTTTTTTCACGTTTGTTGACGCAATATATCCTTCCTTTAATACAGTATAGAAACCATATAATATAAACTGTTACTTTGGCTAGCAAAATACTCCTTCATTTGAAACTAAATTTTACCTCTAAATTTCAAATTTATTTCATTGTACGTCCAGTTAAATAAACTACAAGTTAATCGCATGCTATTCAAGAGGGACGTTTGACTTCTGAGTTGAAACGTCAGAATTGCATTTTGCCATAAAAAGAGAAAAATCACTGTGACCGAGAACGTATTCGTCAATAATGTTCATTTTAACACACATATTCATTGATGTCGCTTATTCGCTGTGCAAGTTGGGCAGTCGCCAGCTGATGAGACAACAATGAACCCGCTGTTCAATACAAAAAACAATGTAATAATATTGTTCCTCGTTGCCACATCATTACAAAGGAGCCAGTCGACTATGAAACACGTGACAACACGTTTGTTCATTGGACAGCTTCATGTAGCTCTGTGTGGCTTTGGGCTTACAGGATGTCGTATATTCACCATCCAAATCACCCGGACGAAACAAGCGCCCAATTGAGCTGCATGCTTGCAAAGAAAGCTGTCCAATAACAACGGTTGCAGCTAGGGTCGCTAATATTGTTGCTGTTTCTGTCACTATGTCTCACTGGAAGAACATCAATTCGAATGTATGAAAAGTGATTCTATATAAATTATAACTTTATAAACACAAACTAAACTAGACTTTATTTGTGAGCTACCAATTGAAAATATTGAAAAAAGAAATAAAATTATAAATTTGTTAGAGTTGGACAATAAAAATAAAATTCTAAAATTATTCTGCATTTCATTCATAATGAAATAGAGTAAAATATTTCTCTCCAATGAGATTCCAATAACACTTTGGAAAAATAACCCTCTTTAATGTAAAATTGTAATATAAAAAATTCAGAAAGAAAGAAAGAAATCCAATCGCCAAATTATTCCTTCTCAAACATACTTTTATATATAAAGCATTGCTTGAAGTGTATTACATGTCATAATGGTACGAATTGTACAAGTTTATATAAAACGAAGTGAAAACCTGGATTCTGCAAACGCGTTCAGTACAAAATATACTATACAACCGCTCTAAAACAATAAACCAAAAACAGGTCGTAATAAACAGGAATAGACCACATCGAGCAAATCGTGCATATCACATTCAATTCCCAGGGCAAATACATAAAACGCTCAGCAGCCAGCACGCGTCAGGTCGCCCCCTCAACTAGCATTAGCACCAGAACACACCATTTTTCCCTCTGAACACCGCCATAACACTGGGCGCGAGCGGTATCGCACCTAATCACGTTATTTACGACATAAACAAAACCTAAAAAGCGTGAAATGCTAAACGGCTAATCAAAATCTACGAACGCGCGCTCCACGCGACAGGAAACGGCCCCGCGAGGTTTAAAAATGCGACGCGATGCAGGGGATACGCGGCGCAACGGAGCGAGCTCACGCAGACGCGACCAACAGGCATGGGAACGCTTGCGAGGGACGACAGCGGCGGGGGTAGCGGGGCAGGTTACAATAGGGACATCGAAGAAGAAAGGGAACTAGCATCAACAAAATTCAAATAGTACAGAACCGATTCCTTCTCACCATCACCAATGCACCCTCGTTCATTTCCAACCACCAATTACACGATGAATTCAACGTCGATACATCCAAATGTACCTTCATTCAACTTCTGTAAAACCCCACTCACTCTACTCGCATTAAAAACAAATATCCATTTCACATATTTTGTAAATTGTTTTCAGTTCAAAAAAAGAACCTATGAGGTGCCATCATGGCTCTATATTAGTATTAAGTTAGGTTAAGATGAATTTATTTATTAAGCCCTCTTTACATAAGTGTAGTTCAATGATCTAGCTATGCACAAAAAATAAAATAATAAATTGAAAAAAATGAAAAAGAAAGGGAATTGCTAAAGACAACTGTTTTCCCATGATGGACAGAGGTATATTTTCGGTAGAATAACGAAAGAAAATAATTCTTTGTTAGAATTTATAGTCATGGAAACAACGAAATGCGGGTAATAGTATATTTTGTTTGCACTACATCATCTTCGCCAAATGTTTATGTAACGATGTCACCCTAGTTTGTTTTAACACACTACAAAATAAGTAAATTTGTACCTAATACACCATACACATTAGATAATGCTTTAAAATGAAATTTGGTAACTGTAAGTACTCTTAATTCATGAATTGATAATATTTCAAGAATAACAAAACTACTTAATTTCGATGTTCATGATTGTGTTCGTTAAAGTTGCTTTTGCTGTTGTTCTTGCTGTCGTCGTCGAGATTGCTGTTGTGTCCAAAGCTTGGGCTCTCGAAGCATGCCCAATAACGGATTCCCAGATGGAATGTATTGTTGGGAACTTTGAATGTACCACCAGATGTGCACCCAACGCCAGAAAATTATTTTTGATCCCGTACTCTCCGCCATGCCAGTACCGCTGAAGTAGTCGTAAAAGAACTATTAATTTACCCAGAGCTGTAAAACATAAAATGTCACAGAAACGAAAGAAATATTTTTGGTTCTTAATGGCACAAATCAAAGCCCAAAACAAAGATAATTTGGCTCTATTTCCATACAGATAATAAAATTGAATAGAAAGCAAAATTTGAGGAAAATAATGCAGCAGTCTAGGAGTACCACTTCGAGTCAGCGGTAGTAAACCATTCCAAGGAAGCAGACTTACAGGTGGTCCCAGCCGACTTGGAAACCAGGGAGAGTAAAAGGGACGAGTGGCGCGGTCGTCGACGACGGAAGCGACTCCGACGGCGCACGTCGGTAGAAAACGACTCTTCGCGCGGCGCGGAGGAGGGGCGGGGAGAGGTAAATAAAAGGCGTCGGGCGGGGCCGAGCGGGCCAGCGCGGGGCGGGGCGGAGTTGAGCGGCGCGGGTGGGGCGGGGCGGGTGGGGCGGGGCGGGGTGGGGAGGGGCGGGGTTGGGTGTGGCGGAGCAGGGCATGAGTGGCGGGACGGGGTGGAGCGGGGCGCGGCAGGGCGGGGCGAAGCAGGGCGGGGGAGGCGGAGGGTGGCGGGGCGGAGCGGGGTGGCGGAGCGCTCGGGAGAGGCGCCCGCAAATCCAGCCCGCGACGGCGCCAGCAACTTTAGATTGGATCGGGCTTCCACCGGCACGACCGGCACCCCGACGCGTCTACGATGGGCGCAGCCGCAGCCACCGCCGACGACAGATAACACCCTCACCTGCTTCTCAGTTACTTTTTCTCTTACTTCTTCTTATTCTTCCTTTTTTTCTTGCGGCTCCAGCTCCTGTGACGGTCAGCAGTAATACCACAGCTGGCTCACTAATACAAGTATCACATCTCATTCTTATTACTTTCATTTACGTCTTCTCCTCCTTCCTACGTCTTACAATCATAGACATATCCTCGATCATGCTATAGTTTCCCTATCTTTCACTGCGTATTCAATCTCTACGGCAGTAGGAGAATTATCATATAGTCGATGATAATAATACCCTGTGCATTATAATAGTATATTCACTCTTTCTTTCCTGCTCCTTCGACTTTCGTAATGTCATGTCCTTGCTTTCCATCTCACCGTACGCTCTCATCAGCATTATCTGCGCAATAATTATCTCAGCATTTTCCCCACTTGGAATTTCCCCTCAACCCAACTAAAACTTTATGTTTTGATGTCTGCAAATATTGGCACTTGGACAGTATTCTCGAATTCCTATTCTCAATTTCAGAACTGTCACATCATCATTCTTCATATCACAATTATTCTACATTCGAGTCGCTTCTGCAGTGCAGTCACCTCTGTCCTACAGCCGTATCGATCATCACCATCATCACAATAATCACTCCCGTCGCATCCATCACCATCGCTGTCGTCATTGCAATAACTTTTGCCACGATTTCCGTTCTCTCGACTTCTGCGCGACAAACACGGCCTCTGCTGGCCGACCTCTCTCGTGTAGCGGCACTAACTCTAGTTACGGCCACCACCACTCTTACTTCAATCGGTCTTGAGCATCACATCCAGGCGTCAAACACCTGATCCTTGGGGCTCTTATGTTCCTCAGACCCGACAATGCAATCACCTAAACAGAAACACAACGTTTTTCGCTGTTCTTTCTACGTTCCTATTGAATTTTTTCATGTTACAATTTTTGTAAAACAAACAGCGGTAAGCAAAATTCCAAAAGAATCGTATTTGCTCTAATTCTAAAAATACATGTTCACTGGATAATATATCGAACATTAGACAAGTCGACAAAATAAATTTAAATGCTGAAAGTCTTTTGATTTACAATTTTTTTTGAGTTAATACTTCGTAGAATGCTGTCTTACACATTCATCTTTTTACTTTCTCTAACTGTAGCAGAATGCATTCTGTGAAAAAACTAAAAATGCCAATCTAAGTATCAACGCTTTCACACTAAAATCAATTGAAAATCCAAGAAAATCAAAGATTCAAAGTAACCATTAAATGTTTAAATTTATTCTGACGAACTATGCAAAAAGGAGAAAATAAATTTGGAAATTTCCAAAAGCAGCCCTATTCATATTCTTTCCAAAAAACATTATTTCACTTCGCAGTTTACAGTTTCTCTGAAGCATTTTCCCAGCCTATCTCCACATTTCCGACTCCCCGTTTCCTTCCCACCTTTGCACCAACATAACCAGGGATTTACTTCTTCCACCGCCATCTCCACTACGGCGTCACCGCCGTTACCACCCGCTCGGTTCGGCTCGGGCATCGCGCGGCAACTTTCGCACAAAATAACGAGAGAAAAGATGAAGTTAATAAGAATGAGCGCAATAGTCGGAGGTGGGCGAGAAGTTTGCGCCGAGGCGAAGTTGCTCTTTCTCTCTCGAGCGCGCCGCTTACCGGCGACTCGCGCGCTATCTCTGCTGCTCGCTCCCTGGGCGGCCTCCACCGCTCCGTGCGTCCCGTACACTTACCTGCAACACAGAAAAGAGGAGAAAAAATTGTAGAAAAGTAACGAAGCAAGAGCACAACTTCGGACAATAATTGTAATCGTCTACTAGATACGCTGGAAAGTTTCGATTTTCCTTCCGCGAGTTTTTGGCATTTTCGCCGTGCACGCTTAATAGAAACTTTCCGGGAAGAGCCCAATAAAGTTACAGCTACGAAATGGCGCCTTAAGTCGAAACAAGTTGGCCGCGGAAAGAAGAACAAAAAGGCGAAATATAATGATATTACTGGCGATGGTATCGAGAGTCGTCTGTCATACGCACGGCAAATATAGCGTAACACAAAGTTTTGAAGTACAGCGATAAAATGTGTAGTTGCAACTTCAGCACTCTAAAATTCCTAAGAAAAGGGAACAAATCGCATCTTGGATCATTCATGATATTCAAAACCCGTACATGAGAACACTGATGTTTGTACAAGTAGAATATTGCGAAACAAAACACTTAAGCAATATCTTCGGTGAAGTTTCACAAGCTCGTAACGTGAAGCTACACGCTCTTCTATTCGCTTATCCTTTTTCTAAATATTAATAAAACATCAGTGGATTACGACAGCGGATATGAAACTTCCATTTCGCGAACAGCTGCGAACAACAGAAAAGACTGCATCAAAACCACACCTCAAGAGGACGGAGAAGAAGGACAAAAAGAATAAGGTCGCGACGCTGAGATACATGGATCCCGTCGCGAGCCCATCTGCAAGGCTCCGCCCGAGCGAAGACTTCCGGGCGATGTCCTGTCGCAATCGATTGCTTACTCCGGAACAGGAAACGAAAGATTCGAGGGAGGAGGATCGCTACGGAGGGCGCTTTGCCCTTAAGAATTGCAAGCAAACGACAAACTCTTCCCTGCACCCCGCCAAGCGCCCAGAGATTGACGCTCAGCCCCTTTCCTTTATCTCCACAGGAAACAGCGCGGGGTCGTGTGAGTGTCAGATTGGAGAGAGATTCCCGGGTTTTTCATCGAATGAAGTATATTGTTGTGGTAGAAGACTGTTTCTGTAGGATGACGTTCAATTCTACAATGTTGTAGTAAAACAGTGTACCAGCAATATAAATGAATCCAAGCAATATCAACTCACGCAATTTCAGTGAATGGAAAACATCTTCAAACCTCTGACACTCACGATGTATGGCTGAAACTTTGGCAGTTGACTTAAGGGAGCTCTCACGTACGTAAAACCAGGATAAACCAGTCCCAAGAGGGACTGTTGCAGTGAAGTCATATCTTTTTCCTGCAGTGCATATATTGCGGAAGTTCTATTTACTTTTACTCTCATGAACAATTTTTGGAAACAAATATATTCAATTTGTTGATGCTAACTTTTACTAAAGAAACAACCTAATTTTTATAACACTTTCCTCTTATTTCTTACGACAACATTGGAAATTTTAATGCAGAAGATAAAACTTCCATATCTTACAACAACTTCCAAGAATTTTAATTTCAGTTTTTAAAATACATTATTGAAATACCAACTGAATGAATACTAAAGAAATTTGCAGAAGTAAAAATTATGTAATGATTAAATACACAAGACAAATTAAACATCCACCTACAAACTTAATAGCTCAGGAGAAAAACGGATTGAACATGAAACACGTCTAACGGTCTAAAATGATACTCTCATTTTATCTCCAGAAATATACCCAAAACTTTTATTCTTTCTCAAAGAATATCCTACCTACATCTCTCCCATTCATTTGCGCACAAAGTGCAAGATCGAACACTTACTTCGTCAGTTTTGCATGAAAAATAGACCTTAGAAACGTATTAAATGTCATCTAGACAATGATTCAAAGCCTTATAGTTTTCTAACGGCATTTGATATTGCATCACAAAATTATCTGTTGATTACCTCCTCGTTCTCGCTCGTTTTCTTCTTTTATTACCATCTCCGCTTTTTATCGCTTTTTTCATTGAAATTTCAAATGCTTTCATCTTAATACCGATTCTAGAGTCCAATGTTATCTAATATCCACTTGCCGGACACCGAACCTTCGTTTGCGCACACAGGCACGTACCTCCGCTCTTCACACGCATCCAACCAACGTCCGAAATCCCCTTGTCCCTCCGTTCAGCCAACTCCAACTCCAGTGTCCCCATCTCTTGAACTCCGCCTTCACCACGACCCCTCCTTCCTCCGCAATCCTACCCAAACTCGAGGCGCCGCCCTTCACCTCCGGCCCTGCAGTGTCGGCCCCCTCCCGTCCACCCCCTCTCTCGGCCTTTGCGCCTCTCGCGAACGGTGATTTATCGGCCAAGGCGACGCAGGAGAAGTTGGACGTTGTAGGCGGCTGCGGCAGGCGGCCGGCCGGGCGCGATAGCGACGCCTCGGCGGGACGACGGCGCGGGCGGGGCCAGGAGCGGGGGCGGAGGTAGGGGCGGTGGTCGGCCGCGGAGCTCGCAGCGGCCGTGGACGGCGCGCGGACGGCGCTGCGCCGCGCCGCGCCGGCGATAAGACGCTCCGCCTGCCGCCGCCGCCGCCGCGTGTTTTAATTTATACCGGGCCGGCGCCGGCGGGCAGGGCGGCGGCAGCGGAGAGTTATCTGGCCGCGTATTCACGTCTGCCTCCTGATTTACGGGCGTCTGCAGGTGAATCGCCCGCGTCCGCCCGCGCCTGCGTACCCTTTTCCTTGGCTGCGCTTCCTCACTGTTCCTACCTCGTCTTCGCTTCGCTCGTTCTCTCCCTCTCCAGGCTTTCCTCCTTTCTTCTTCCGCTCGCTGATTTTCCTCAGAGCTTCGATTCTCTCTAGCCTTTACTTTATCTCAAACCATTTTATTATTCCTATTTCTGCCTTGTTCTTAAAACTCATCATTACCGATCATATTATTTTTTTTCGAATGGCCTTGCCCTTCATTTTTATTTCATCACTTCTTCTTCTCAAACTTTTAACGTTATTCCACCGGTCTTTGTGCTGGGCCTATTTTCCCAGAGCCACTTTTCCATACCTGGCAGAAAAAAACTATAAAATGTCCTGCATTTCTTTCGCTATTCCTCTTTAACTTCCATTTCCACATCTCCATCATCTCCTTGTTGCTGCTTCCCCCCCCCCCGCGTTATTTCCATTCCGTGCCCACCCCCTCCCTCGCCTCGCGGGCTCCGCTCCGCTGCGCACGCGCTTCCTTCCCGCTGCGCCGGCGCGGGGGGCTATCGGCGCCGTAATGGAATAAATATGTGATAATGCGGTGCCGATATCCGGCCGTGACGTGCGCGCGAGCTATCGCGGCCGAGGGACGCGCCACGGGCTGCGCCCACAGTGGGCGTGATGGCGTTCCCTTGCGGCCATATTCCGGGGCCAACTCTATGAGCTGTGATTCGTTTATTGATTGAATGCTGATTCAGAGCACTCCAACGGCTACGGTCATTAGATCAGTTAGTGTGGTAAATGTTATTCACGAAAAGGTCACGGTTCCTCTCCGGCTGAACGATGAGATCTGGCCCGATCTACATATCTCCTTGCAAGGAATTTTCTCTCCAAGGTATCTCCCTGAGAGCGGTACCACCCCAGCCGGGACATCTCTAAGCATTCGACTGGTATCTCGACATGTGTGGTAGTGTAATGCTGGTAAGTGTAATTTTGTGTAAGTAAGGGGAAATATAGGATAACGATGAGGAAGGAAAGATCGCGAGCAGTCCTGGACCATTTGTTAGGGTCCTGCTTTGACATTCGTACAATATTGATCAGAGAAATAAAGCAAAACTACCGATCAGAGCAGCCGATGGCAAGATTTCGCCTCCAGACAGTGATTGAATTCGAGCTATCTAGCTAATGTAAAATATCTGTCACCGTCAAGAGTCGAACCCTACCACCTCCGGTCGAAGTCGCCGCAGAGACAGCGGTAATGCTGTTGCCCCTCGGAAAAGAGATTCGCAGAGTTACATGAACGCATTGCGGGGTTTTGAAGTCGTCAGGAAACATCTTGAGTTTGATTATTTGAGTTTTGTCCGAAAATAGATAGGACGCAAATAACATCCTTATGTGCAGAATTTTATTTATTTTATTTAAATAAATTCTGTATATTTCATTTGTATGAAAGTGAGTTAATAATAAAAATTTTTGATTATCTGAACTGACAGCGCGACATACCGAATTCACGAAGCGTTGGAAATATTTTTGTGGGTTATACTACTAAAGAAAGGAAATGCAATTTAAAAGTATATCGTCAATATTTAGTAAATTAATTATGCATTAAGGAGATTAAACAATGGTATTTTTTAAAATATGCAAAGTTTTAAAATGCATTGCTCATTAAACCATAGCCAGGTATGCCTTATAACAGTGACACCGTGCATTCTGATGTAGTGAATTGGGTACTCGAGAGTGATAAGAGGACAATGAAACTGTAGCCAACAATACACCCTATTCACCAAGAAGAGGATTCATGAAGTATGAGACTAATGATAAAGATACAACAGGAAATGTTATGTCTTGGAACAGAGGAGCAAGCAGTAAAATAGCGTGCATTTACACAAGTTTAGAATATTCACCAACACTGTTTTGGCAGACAGTTGGGGTTTAAACTATGATTTTATGCCATAACATGTACATCTATAAAGCGCGGAATTTTAATTCTTGGCTTCACATTCATTATTCCATTAAGTAAAGAGACCAGGAATTTTTTCACAAAGCAGACTTGTGGGTCGACCATCTCAACAGATTTTTATTAATTGATCAATATGTGGTAGCTGGCACAGCAAGTTTTCACAAAGATTTAGATGTGAAAAGAAAAATATCATGGACATTATTTCAGCAGATAGTACTCACAGTTATTGCATGAAAATATTGGAATATAAATACCATTCCCCAAATATAAAAAGTTATATACTCATATATACGTAACGGAGACAAAATTGTTCAAAGAAACTATGTCTGAACGTCTCTTCTAAGAATTGACATAACTATGTACCGATTTACCAGATGAAAACCTGAACAAAAAAGAACAAGATTTTGTGTCCACAAATAAAAACATCTACTATTAGCAAAGATAAAATAGAATAAAATGTGAATGTGATGCCATTTTTCCAAATTTAGTTTAAACATTCTGTAGGCGCGTAAATCTTGTGTTCGGCCACTGTACGTGGCCCGTCCGACGACCGTCTGCTGAGAAAGAAGCAGCTGCGATGGCGCCCCGTTGCGAGACAGGCTGGGGCACAGCCCTTGTGGTGTCGTTCGGTATCTTCAACGGGGTGAAGAGAATGATGCGAGTATTTGGCGGAAAATACGCTAACTTTGTTCGCGTATGATGGAATATCAAGGACGTCGAAAAGAGAAAATGATATATGTAGACCATGAGGGTTGAAAAATATCTTAGGGATAATGCGCCATACATATAGTGTGTAATGGTTGACGTAGGCATTAAATTGAAGAGACGGATGAATGACGATTTGTAGTTTATCACAATAGTATGTTCGAATAAGAATGTCCACCTAAGTTCTGAAATCAGTTAAATGCAATGTTTGTGAAAGTAGGAAACTGAACTGTGTATCTCAGCGAAATTGACATACATTATGTTGGTTCTTCGTTTCCGTAAAGTAATCGGAGAAGAGCGAGGAATCGATGCTAATCGGGGAAGGACGAGTATGATCAAAGACTTGTTAAAGATGGGGAGAGCTATATCATCCAACATAACTGAAAGCTATGGTGTACAACTTTGAGGAAGGAGAAAATTTTTTGAAGTAAAATCTACGTGAACGTTAGTCGCCTATATTACTTGCCGTGGGAAGAAGTTTTCATCAACTCCCTAAAATGCTATTCGGTTCTAAATTTCATTTGTGCGCAATACATGTTAAATTGAAATTACTCTGTAATGTTATTACAAATAGTCGGATTAAGTATGAGTATTATACCATTTAATAATATTCATGTAATTTAGAACATAATTAATAACGAATTGAAGGAAGAAATAAAAACAGTTTCGAAGAAGAATTCAATTTCTATTCTGCCAAACAATCTGCCGATCAATCTTCAAGAAGAAGAGTTCAAATGATTTATAGACAAATAATTAATGTTGTTTACTTTAATTTTTATAGGATTTTACATAATTGGCTACAAGCTTCGGAGATAGATTGTCTCCAGCACCAGGCTATAATTGAAAATTAAAAAAAATACAATTTTACTTTTTAAAAAACCCGAAACTTGTAGAAAATTATGTAAAAGCCTATAAAAAATAAAGTAAACAACATTAATTGTCTATAAATCATTTGGACTCTTCTTCTTCAAGATTGTTTGAAAAATTTAAGAAGAAAGGCTGATTCAACCTTTTAAGAATCATCAATCTGCTAGTAGTCTGGTTCGCAATGGTTCCTGGGATGGGTGAGAAGGGGTAGGTATGTGGCGGTAGGTAGAGTGGTAGATAGGGGGTAGGTCGGTAGGGGCCTGAGGTAGGTAGGGAGGTAGGTCTGAGGCTCTGGGGAATCTGCGCGTGAGCGGCGTGGACGACGCGGGCGACGCGGGCGCGGGCGGCGCGGGCGCTGTTTGTCGCCGGAGGCCTTTCAATGGAGACGCAAATGAGGTTCGCGCGCTGCCGCCGCCGCCGCCGCCGCCGAGGACGAAGAAGACGAAGAAGCAGAAGAGTGCATTAGCGAACGCGTCGGCGGCGATGGAAAGGTGTCCTTTGTAGGCGGACTGATTCTTCGCAACGCGCCTCTTACCCGAGAAAGGCAACTCGTTGGATTTCCGCGAAGATTCGAAAAGGACGGCCCTCTTTATTCAGAAAGAAAGCAACTTTGGAGTTTTGTGTAACAGTTTCGTCGACTTGAGATGACTTCGCTGTACTGCAATTTTATTTTCGTCACAGATGCAAGTAGAAGATACCGCTTTCTGACGAAGAAATTGCACCATGAATACGAAAAGCAGCCTTACGCGAGCGAACAAACGGCATCCAAGTAAACCGGGCCAAGCCATAAAGAATGCCCATTAAATAAATACATTTGTGTAAGGATCAGAGACAATTTCCGGAAGCGGAGGGAATGTGCACCCCACTTCGCCAGTTCTGTTCACGGATTCGGAAAAAAAAGAGGCTCTCGGAAGCAGCCGCCTCATTAAAAGACGCACGTGCCACCCCGCCACGCGCGTTCTCGCATCCCTGACGGGGAGACTCCGACCTCGCCCACCCCGCCTGCCTGGGGGCGTTCCGCCTTCCCGTTGGCCCGTTCGCGAGCGCCAATTTAGCAACCGGGGCGCGCGCCCGCTGTCCCATCACATCGTGCCTTCCGCGGCTTTTAAATATTATTAAGACGTAATGCGTTCCTTTCAGCAAGGAAAAAAACTCGGCGCGTCTTCAAAGGAGCGCCGACCTCGAGAGCAAAGCGGCGCCACCTCACCGCTCCGCTCCGCCCTCCCCGCGTGTGGGGGACGCAGCGCCGCGCCGCACAGCGCAGCGCCCGGCGACTCATACAGCGCAATTACTGAAGCGTCAAGTCACCGCCATTATGGAGGGGAAGACGGGTGAGCGCGCTAAACGCATTCTGTTCCGAGCGGCCTTGTTCCTTTGCGCCCCCGCGCGGTTCCTTTTTTCCGGTCCTCGCGAGGCGGCGGCGGCAGCGGCGGCGTCCTTATCTCCTGCGCCCAGCGCCCGGGGGCCGCGGCCGGAGGACGACGGTTGGAGGGGCGGGTGGAGAAGGACAGCGGGGCATGGCGCACGTGGAAGGGGGCGGAGAGCCGGTGCAAAGGATACGGAATGCTGCATACGGAGAGGGAACGTGAGGTATAGGGGAAGATGTGGCAACGTGGATCCAAGACGGTGATGAAGATGAAAATGGGGACCCACAGCAGTAGAAGAAAGAGACGGGTAGAAGAAATAAGTGTACAAGATACAGGTTAAAGACGAGGATAAATGCGAGATAAAGATAATGGCGAAATCAAAAGCCAGAAAAAAGTTGAAGGAATGTGTAAGACAGGAAGTGAGAGAAACACAATATGAGTGACGTTGTTTAAAAACGAGTGGAATCTCATTTAGATAAATTGAACATTTGAAAACACGAAAGAGACAAAATGGAGTAAAAGGGGATAAGTAAAATTGATAGCATTTGAGCGTCACGACCCCAAAAAGGACCGTCCAAAAAATGTGGGAAAGGAACAGAAGCAGGAAAGACATTCAAACAAAAACGTGCATAGGAGAAGACGTCCCATTGAATGAAGAACTAACAAAAGTGCCAATGTCGCTGAAAGAAATGACGTGCGGGCAGAACGAAGGGGAGGAGCCAACGGCCTCGCGTGGCAGAAGAATGAGAAAAGAGAATCGATGAAAGAAGGCGGAGTGCCTTCCTTCCGCGCGAGAGTTCAAACGCAGGACAAGCGACGCCGACGCCGCGCCGCGCCGGGCGTAATTACGCCACTCGACAGACGCCTGGAGCCACGTTCTCGGAAGGACCATTGTACGTGCGAACGATTCAAATGCGTTTCCCGACAACTCATTGGCTCTTTGAAGGAGCAGTTCATGACATATGCAATATCAGGCAATTTGTTCTTAGCTAAGAACACCACTCCCTTGTTTATTATTGCTCAATTTTTGTGACATCGAAAAATGAGAACTATCACAAACACACACAGTTGCAATAGCAATTTGTTATTTGAAATATAAAAAATTCGTAGTCCAAATATTACGCTATAATCGATGTTGGCCAACAAAGAAATAATGCAAACCGATGTATGTAAACATCGTATATGTAAACGGGTATGCAAACATTTATAGTGACCATTTGTTAATATGACTATATTTCATTAAATGTGTGGTTCGTATTTTAGCTTATAATCGAGACGGAACATATGAAAACATGAAACATTGTGGTATCTCAATCGTTTAATGCTAGGAGAGAACCGAGATCATAATCTGCATCTGGGAGGTAATTTATGACAATATCACTCCATTTAGTATGGAGTAAATAAGCTAGGGGCGGTACGGTATACCAGCGACTTTCTCAAACTATTTGAATGGTCAACACAAATTACAACCTTATTGAATATTATCTATTTCGAATATTTACGTTATCGTGTGCAAAATTATCATCAACCTGCTCTAAACATCACATCATAGATATTTTCTAAAGAAAGGAAATTATAAAGAAAAATGTCATTTGAGAGTTCCTGAAATTGTAACATTTTTCGTATCAAGTACTTTCAAAAATTTGTGCGAATTTGAAAACTATCATATTATTTGATATATTTGTGTTCTCAAATGTATTGAATTATTAAATGTAAAGTAAAAATTAAAGACGCACTATTATTTCGGTAAAAATGTAGAGAGCTTATTTTCAAAAATATAAAAGTTGGCAAAACTTAAAATGAAGTTTGTGCCATGTGATATTCAAAGGATTGCGCTCCGTTTGTAAAAAGTTCAAAGAAAAAAATTAGAGCCGTTTTCGCGAAAATCTTGTACAAGCATTTTTGAAATGTTTAATTTTGACACAATTTCATTCACAATTGCCAAAATCGAATGCATTAAGACCAGAACAGGCATCCTTTAAAAAAATACATTTTCCTTATCAAGGTTATAATATATGGACTCCACATCGACATTACGTCGAAAGCAATTAAGGTGCACGTGCACGATCAAAAATCAGCAATATAAAACACTTTTCTCCTCCGCCTCGTGGGTGCAGGGCCTGCCCCAGTTTCGCGCGAGTGAGTGTCAAAGGCGTGATGTAGTGTCGCACTCGGCGGGGGCAATTACTCTTCTTCGGGCGCGGCGTGGGCGGGCGGCGGCGCACGCGAGGGCGGGACGCGCGGGCGGGCACGGTGACGAAGGGGAGCCGATGGCGCCAGAGGTGGAGAGGTCATCGCAGGTGCTGGCAGTGGTGGTAAAGTTCGCTGAAAGATAAATGGCAACGGTAGGGGTATGTGCAGTAGTACTGGAAGTTGCCGCAGACTGTGTGAACACGTAGTAGCATTCATGTATGCGCTGCTAAGATTGTGCCAGTCATATTGATGATAGTGGTTAATAGAATGCGACGTTCCATTCTTAAGGTCGACGACGGTATGTCACGAAAGAGGTGGCCACCGAGAGTTGTGTTTTCTCCAAAAGCGAATGTTGCTGTGAGAGAGAAAGATGTAGGTGATGAGGTAACGGAAGTTATGTATATAATGAAGGGGAGTGTAACGTGATGGGAGTAGCGTCGAAGGCAAAGGAGCGCAGCGAGTAATGAAAACATTAAGAGTGACGGGGGCGACGACGGGGGCGGCGACGGGGGCGACGACGGGGGCGACGACGGGGGCGACGACGGGGGCGACGACGGGGCGACGACGGGGGCGACGACGGGGGCGACGACGGGGGCGACGACGGGGGCGACGACGGGGGCGACGACGGGGGCGACGACGGGGGCGACGACGGGGGCGACGACGGGGGCGACGACGGGGGCGACGACGGGGGGCGACGACGGGGGCGACGACGGGGGCGACGACGGGGGCGGCGACGGGGGCGGCGGGGGCGACGGGGGCGATGGGGGTGACGGGGGTGACAGAGGCGACGGGGGGCTACGATTTTGTTGGAAAGACATACGTGGCAAAAGGTGTGACGTAATGACGAAGGCAGCCGAAGACAAAGTAAAAAGAATCATGGTTGGTTGGTGAGGGTTTTGGAGGCAACGCATGTAGCGGTGGTCATGGAACGACGACGCGGCGCAGCAATGGGCATGGGTCGTGCATGGCGCTGGTGGAGGTGGCTTGAGAGAAAGAGAGACCCATTAGTGGGCCCTTATCTGAGCATTCTGAGTGCCCGAGTCGCTATCGCTGTGCTAAATATACGCCCTGCATAGCGCGCCGGAACGCGCTGCTGGGCATTCGACTACAGGGGCGTCTGCTTATGCTCTGCCCGAGACAGGAGACTGTTCAAGACGAAGGTTCACTGCAGGATGAATGTTTCTGACAGGTACCACCGAGCGTATGTAGATATATCAATTTTTCAATTTCGAGTGTTCGCCTTCTACCACTGTGACTATGGACTTATATTTTAATTATGTGAAATTCGTGATGAATAATAAATTCATGATAGGTTTTAAATATTTTTTCCCCGTAGCCGATGAAATTTATTCTATCATCAATACAACATCTTTCATATTTTTACAATTTACTCTTTAGTTTCACTTTCGGGTCAAGTTTCCGAACACATTAAATTAATTAATAAGTAATCCTAAATCCAGAACCACTTTTGCGACAAGTCATTGTGTTAACACTTTAATGTTACTTCCGGTCATTGTGACCAGCTGTAAATTTTTCTCTTCAAATGTAGCCTACCTATTAGCTTCAGAACATTCCCCCCACTCAATTCCATCGTCCTATCTCTTGCACTTCTCTGAATGTTCAGATAAATTGTTATTTGACAATGTATTTAATTTTTTAATTAAAAGATTTCAAACTTTTTATTTGATGATCTTCATTGTTGTGACCTACATATAACTCATATCTCCCACTAAATGACGAGTAATAAGTAATGATTATCATGTTAGAGTATTGATGTTCAACTGGTGAGGGAAACTGCATGACTCCAAGGTGTAAAGTGTTAACAACCTTTAAGTAAATAATTATTAATAGCAAAGATCAGTATGTTGGAGCTATTTAAGAATAGTATATAGAGTGTCACAGATTTGCACCTGTACGAATTTTTGATTTATTGTTTTATTACTGTTTTTTTTCATATCTCAAAGACTCAAAAATGTCTTCTATTTTATTCTACTATGATTAACTGGAAGAAGAAGAAATCGAAATCTGGAAGAAGAAAGCGATCGGTCGAATCACCACATTGCGTATCGCCCTCGCCCCCGAAACGGGCAACAGAACGAATCTCACCTTTCCGCGAGAGCGTCCGCCGCCGCCTTCACGCAGCTCTTCCCTCGGCCGCAGGGCGGCGCGTCCTCGAGCGCGGGGCGGCACCGCGCCGGTCCGCCGGCCACGGCCTGGCCCGACCGCCGCGCCGCGTCACGCGCCGCGGCCTGGAAACGCCACCGGCGCCCCGCCCCGCCCCCTCCCGACGCACTCCCCGCTCGAGTCGTCGCTCCCGCACCGAGGCACTCCCCCCCCCCGCGCCCTCGCCACAGCCCCGGTACGCCAGCGATCTCCATTTTGCAAGGACATCCGTCTCACCTGTGAACCTATCCTCGCCGAACACAAGAGAAAATTATCATGGAGAAATTAATGTCGTCAAATTTGAAAAGTTCAAGTACGTAAATATGTGTTCTGTAAACGAAGGCTCCACCACGTCAAATTGTTGTAAAAGATAATTGAAAATAAAATAGTTATTAAAACATGATAACATTTTAAAACATTTTAGGTCCCTTATAAACTACTAGGTTATAACCCCTAGGTCATAACGTCCAGACATTATTTCATCAACCACCAAATTATAATTTCAATTTATTTAAAAGATTAAGTGGCTATGCCACAAAATGTGTTACTTTTATATAATGGGAAACATTACGACGCCATGTTATGCAAAAAAAAACTGTTTCACTCTGAGCGACGCAACCTGTCCCCACGTCTGCTGAACCAACCCTACAACGACAGTTGTCACCGCAACTACTGCGCCTTATTCAACCGCTTCCATTGCCACAGGTACTATCTACCTACGTGGTCTGCCACTACCTTTGTCGCCATTATCGGCTACCTCTCCTCATCACTCATCCCTACCGTATTCCCAACACCTGCGCTCCAGCCATATATCAATTTCAAGGCCTTTGACCCATGAAATTAGGTAAGTTTGGCATGGGAATAACTGATAGTAAATCATCAGTTACTACTTTCGTAGGCATTAACCAATACAAACATTAAATATCTCAATGTTCGAATTCGTTTAGACACTTCCGAGCCATTACGAGAACATATTTTCGAAAATGATCTAATTGATTAACGAGCAAAATGTAGAAGCAGTGTAAACTTGGAATAAAAGTCAGGGAAACAGTGACATTACTGAAATCCGTTTTTTTACTGGGCACATATAGATAAAAGGATAATGTATTCCTCCCTATGTTGCAGATCATCCTATGGAGCAAATAAGAATGTGCAAATGGATAACGAAGAGAGCTTTGCAACAACCAAAATGATATGTGTGCATTTTAATGATACGATAGTCAATAATTTGAGAGACCAGCCTTTAAGAGAGATCTACTGGCACGCACAGTGCAGGTGTGTGAGACATCAGAGCGGCGGTCTTTCGGGACGGGCGTGGCGAGGTGAGACGAGGGGCTTGCTCCAGAGCAAACAGAGGTGCGCCGGCGCGCGCGAGCGCGGTTGGGTGGGTGGATGGGCGGGTGGGTGGTCCGGGCGTCCGGCGCTGCGGTCGGAGGCTTCGCTGAGCGGCGGCGCGGAACGGCGCGCTGCTGCTGCTGCAACGCTAGCAGCGGTGGAGCGCGAGGATGAGGGGGAGGGGAGGGGAAGGGGGGTCGAAGCAGTCCGCATCGCTGACCTCCTGCGACACGCCCCCCCCCCGCAGGCGCTTTGGACGGTGGCTCCAGCGGACAGCCGGCGGCGCGGAGGAGCGCGGAAACGCAGATAAAGACGAGAAAAGCGAGGCCTCGTGGTCAGGGGGGAGGTAGAAAAGATAGAACGGCCAATGGTTTGAAGTGCGCGGTAAGTCTCGCTTGGGAGTCAGGTTTTTTTAAGAAAGGGAAGGCTGAATCCCATTGTGCCTGGCTTAGACGATGTGCGCGGCGCGCGTGATAAAGTGCTAGAACGTTAAGATGCCCAGGGTCAAATGATGAGGAATGCACAGAGCCATATGGCTGAGCAATACAGGATAGAGGAGCCAGTGCGGTGTGAAAGGGATATGACACGTGAATCAGGTGAGAAGTTTCGATCGGGAGCACAACAGAACGTGAACGTCTCCATGCATGAGTGTTGCGCCACAATATTACTGGGTGTATGGATGTTTGGGCTGTTAGGCAGTTGCAGTATGTTGCTTGTACGTCAGAAGGGATGAAGGGAAAACAAGGGCAAATTGAGCAAAGGGGATGCGGTCTTGCGTATATTTCCCTTAGTGTGTGCGAGTGTGCACGAGCACGTAAACACGCACGTGCGAGAAATGTATTGTTAGTACGGTATCATTGAGAAATTAGATTATCAGGCAGACGAGACGATGGAAACGTAGCCAAAATAGCGACAAAATGGAAGATATAACAAACACGTTTTGGCGGAATAGTGGGACGGAGGAACATCTAAACGGGAGGAAAGTGACGAGACACCGCAGAGACGAGACACTGTAGAGACGAGATACCGAAGGGAAGAGAGACCGAGACGGACGAACAGCCGAGGTGGAGAAATGACGAGGTGGCGAAGTAACGAGGTGCATAGGTGCCGCGGGGGCGACATGGTGGAGCGTCAGAATGGCGAAGTAAAGGCGGAGGTACTATTGGCGGATTGGTAGAGAAGCCGCAGGATGACAAAGCCCAGTAACGCCGCGCCGTGGCTAGTGCCAGCGAAGGGGAGGGGCGGCGTCTGCAGCGGGGGCGGGTCCCCGGACGCCCTCAGTCGCTGTTCACGCGTCGCGCGCCGGTGCTCACGAACAGGAGCGACGCGGGGCAGAAGGTGGGGTCGCGGACAGCCAGCGGCACAAGGTGATTAATGGAAGGAGGAGCGCCGTGTATCTTCGTAATAGCAGTAATACTTAACCAGGACACATGAATTCATTATCCTACATCTACATATCAGAGGAATCGCATCTGGAACCATCTGGATATCTCCGTAGGTTCTTTTGAGGAGATATGCGAGGAAAGCTTCAACTTGAAGAATTAAGAATTCTCAATTGGGCAACATTAGGATACTTAAGAAAATGGTTACCTCGTTCATGAAAACAAATACATTTAGCAAAAGGCTGTATTATATAAAAGTATAAATAATAACATATTTAGTCTTTCATCCAATATCTGACCATTTTCATCCTTTGAGAAATCTACATTCTCAAAAAATTGTGATCGATTTAAAGCTTGGAAACGAGTGCCTAATACCTCAAACCTAATGTGAAACTATATTACCTTATAACTTATTTTGCGTCCAGAATAATGTATTATGTTGTTAATTTTAAGAGATTTTAAATTAATATTTCTTGCATACATGAGTGATACCATTTGTGATAAAACATCTTTTTCTTCGTTACTAATTTTTCGTATATCAGTAAACAACGACATGTTGACTTCATAATTTTTTGTGAAATATTGTAAAAGATTTTCAAATATAAAAATAACGTTAAGCTTCTTTAAATATAAATAAGGGCTAATTATACGAGTATACATTTTTAAAAGATTTTCATAGGTAACGTTTGATCTCTACAAAGTTCAAAGTTAATTATGAAACTTATTGAATGACCTAATATTTGCCTTTCGTTTGATTATTAAATGCAAAAAAATACGAGGGCAGATCGAAAAGTAACGCACAATAATTTTTTTGCTCAAAAGTTTAATTGGTACCAAAACAAAAAATCACCAAAGACCTTACATCTTTGACCTACTACTTTACGAGTCACCAAGTTTGTCAACACATTTCTGCCAGCCTGCCACGAGTTTCAATACGCCATGTTCGTAGAAGTCCGTTTAGTTGGCGTATAGCCCTCTTAGAGGAATGCACGCCACCTGGAGATATTGCTATCGTCCACTCAGACGTCCCCATACACGCCACGCATGCCCCTGTGAATTTCACTAGGACCCACAAATTTCGGCCTACACATCTCTGCTTCTCGCAAGTTGACGACAGTAACATGCGTGCCGTATTTCTTTCGTAGTTCAGGCTACACTCGCTAGACCTGCACGTGAAAACAAAATACCCTTTATAGCGCGACCTTTACGCTATCTCTTCATGCAATTTCACCATTCCAGTTGCAATACCAATGGAGAAAAAATTATTGTGCGTTACTTTCCAATCTGCCTTCGTATATTCAGAGATTTCTGTCATCCAATTTATATTGAAAGAAATGTATTCAGCTTTAAATTATTGTACTATATCATATCCAATAAAAGATTGATTTCAGTAACCACACAATAAATGACAAATCAGTATCTATACCCCGACAGGACAGAAAGCACCCTTCGAATGCGCATGCGCGAGGAGGGGTGACTCCTCACTTCCCCTGAAAATATCGCACTCTCACTCGCTCAGCGTGCCAGGCGGCGTGGCCGATCGAGGGGAGAGGGGTCTGAACGCACAGACAGGTTGCTTTGTTCGTGGGCTCAACGCGCAGCAGTAGAAGTGTCAGCCATCCAAATCAAAACTGTTTCAACTGTCTGTGCACAAACGCTGACTCTTAATATATTAAGATTCAGTAAAAGAAACATGTGTATAGGAAGCTTCAGCCCTGGTCCTCAGTCCTGTCCCTTTCGTCTTCGAGTACTGTGCAGCGTGGCATGTCTTAGCATAGGCCTAATTTCAAGTGAAGTTCACAGGCGTAATATTGTGTGTATTTTTTTCTAACACTAGGACAACTGTTTGCAGGTAATATCACCTAAACATCAAACCATGTCGATCTCAATTCCATCGAATTCTTTTGGAGTTCCATTAAGAATCATGTTACGAGAGAAAGCATCGGTACCCGTATATGAGTTAAAGAAAATGTATGCCGTATATTACTTTCTGAATATTGCCCAAATCAATGGAAGAAGTGTTGTGGACACGTTAAGAAAATCGAAGAAGAATATTTGAAAACAGACATGACGACGAAAGCAAAAGTGGACAAAATTATCGTTTCTTTGCGAGGCAGTTCCTCTGAGGACGACAATGACGTCACACAGCGAAGGCTGCAGTGACATTGATGACTTATAGCTCCTCCTTGCTGGGGGAGGGCGACGAATCGCGTGCGCGCAGTAGGTTCAGATAATCTGGCACTGTAGCAGCGGTGGGAGAAGCCCGCGATACTAAGCACCTCCCAAAAGGGAGATTTCAAACTTGTCCCCCTATAACAGGGCATGCATCGTTTTGATTCTACAGAAGGCCAGATTATGGTTAAAAACAGTGACATGTTTTAATTAAGAAAAAACAACGTTTTATTATATTAACTTTCTATACTTTACAGTTCAGAATTAATTATCCAGTTTCCGAGAGACGTCAATAGAGACGTTTGTCCATAAAGATGCTGATATACTACGTAGCAAAAAAGGCTAGCGTGACAAGTACATTCACAGACCCCCCTCAAGTTCGTTGTACTAAATGTACGCCGCGATCAATGCGGTGGCCTAAATACCGAAAATTTTATCAATGGCATGCCATTCTAGCGTAACTCACACTATTATCGGTAAGAACTCACCGCAAATCTGCATAACACATTTTAATGCAGGAGCTGCTGATGAAGCCATAACACGTCCAGAAACAAATTACAGCAGTAAAATACTGAGCGTGATGCAAGTCATGCCATACTACAACTCGATAGAAATCACCATATTGAAAGAACCTAGTCTAGAATATTGAGTTTGCCTGTCGGACTGCATTATTACTTGCGTTAATTTATTGAGCACCAATTTTCTGGTAACACTAACAACTAAAATTGTATTAGTGTTATCTGTAACTGCTTTTGACACACGATAAACACTGAATGCCACGCACTACACTTAAGATTGTTATACTCATGATATTGTGGGATTATTAAATTGCGTATTATATAAATATGCGTTTAAAAACTCTTTTAGGGAATGTAACCCAATATTTTTATTGCTTTTTCAAAAAAGCAAACAACAGAATTAAAATTATTACCAAGTATATTTTGTTCATTTAAAAAAATTACCTTAGGACAATATCGATTTGGTAAGATCCTATAACAAATTTAAAGTTAAAATGACTTGTAATAAATATGTTATGTTTCAAAAAATATTTAATCTATTAATATAATTTACTCAAGTGAGAGAAAATCAACTGGCACCCACACTGTTCACTCAACCCTTGAAATAGTATTTGGATGTGACACTGCATCAGTTCGTCTTTCTTTATATGTAAAAATATGTTCGACTTTCTTTATATATGAAAACTTTCTTTATATGTAATTACAGTTATTGTACGAATGTCTCAAGATAAATATTAGAAAATATTGTGGCAAGTTGTAGGTCGACTTCAATTCGATTTCTTTTTGATTATTAACATGAGGTGGGAAATTTTCTTATAACTAATTTACACATTTGACGTTTGTTTCTGATTCTTAAGCAACTCATCATGGATCCACGAAATCTCCTACATCAGAAAGTGACCTGTCAGTGCATAATCAATTGCCTAACAACCAGGGTAAAAAATTGGCCCTCGCAGTTCCACACCCGGGTAGAAAATACAACCGCAGAAAGCGGACATTTTCCTTATAAATAAAGTTGTTCTATCATATATCTTCTGCAAAAAATCTTACAACATTTAATAAAACATAATTATTATAATGTCAGAATCTATCGATAGGGAACTCGTGTGCTCCCGTTGCATCGCACCAGCTGCAAAATTAGATTAATAGATAGATATACATCGATATATTAAAAGCTAAAAATTGTTTTGAAATATTAATAGTACCAATAAAATAGCAATGATTCTGTATAATTACGGCTACATTATATAGTTATGTTTAAAACATAATACACGTGATTTTCTATTCACTGGATGAGAATAACAGAATATATAAATATTTTAACGCATTAAACACGTGATTTTCTACTCTACATAACACTATACTATACTTCGCAATACTACATGGCACATTACTTCTTTCTCGTTCTTTATTTTACTTCACTACACGACACAACCTTTCAGGACAAGCACGACATTCATATAAAGATAACCAAAGTAAATAATACTAACAATAATAAGTGAATAAGCTAAGCAATTTTTTAATAAAATGTACTATTATTAAATAACTCACTTCTGAACTTTGGAAAACTTAGAGGAAAGAGTACAAACACTGTTGCAGGCAACTTATTCCGATTCATTATTGTTCTGTTAGTAAATGAAAATGTTCGAAAATATGTTCTCGAGACCCTCAACAATATTTTGTGGACGTGATCGCCTCTACTAAATTACTTGGGTGAACCGAGTCACCTGGAGATAACTTTCCACGCTGGACAACTAGAAAATACTTTATATAACGCAGAATATCTTACTTTAACCCTCCTGATTTCTAATGACTCCAATTCTACTTTCTTCTTACTTCCATGGAATATAAGTTTACATGCTTACTCATAATTTGCAGAAATAAAAAGATTAGTTGATTGATTGAAAGATTGACATGATTCACGGCACGTCAACGGCTAAGTCATTTGTCCCGTAAGTATAGTGCGTGTCTTTTACGTCAAGAAAGGGCGGTGAACTTCCCCGGCTGGATCGAGAGATTCGGGGCCGACCTACCGTAGGCTAGCGGGTTTTCCACAACCAGGTATCTCTAACCAGAAGGGCATCGCCGCAGGCGGGATAAGCTTCAACATCCCAACCGGTCTCCGGGCACATGTGATAGTGTAGTGCGTGTTAGTGTATGTGTAAGTAAGGGATGAGGATAGGTCAAGGAAGAGGAAGGAAATATCGCGCGCCGTCCCTGGCCCGTTTGTTAGGGTACTGCTCCGCCATTCGTCTGATATTGATCGAAAACCCTTGGAACACTATAGATCAGAACTAGCAAGCCATTAGAATTCTCCTCCAGACAACGATTGAACACGACCAAGCTATGTAACTAATTTCGAAAATCCTGCGACTGTCAGATTTGAATTCAGAATCTCCCGGACAGAGGTACTGCAATGATATCAGCTGATGCTCTGGGCCACATCTCCCGGTTCTAATTGAATAGTTCTTTATATATTAAAACCCAATCCCCTAGTAATGAAGGCACCTGCCCAACCTGTCATCCCTCAAACCCCGCTTAAACGCCCAGTTGCCGTTAAAGCGCGCGCTCCGTTACAGGTGCATTTCCGGTTTAGCGCTCGGTCCGAAAATAACCCCGCGGGGGAGGGCGGGGGCGGGCGCCTCCGACACGTGGCCGGATACCCCTCGGCGGCGCGGCGCGGCGGCAAGAGGCCCGCGGCGGAGGCCGTGCGGAGGGCGGCTGCGGCGGCGGAGGCTGGAGGGCCGATGCGCGCGCGTGATAAAGCGGCGGGCGGCGGCGCGGCGAGTGCGCGGCCGAGGGCGCGGCCGGCGACGCTCCGCACCGCCTCTGCGGGCCAGCGCAGCGGCGGCGGCTGCTGCGTCGTCAGCACACGCGCACAGTGCGGCCGACCGCCCGTCTACGAGGGAGAATTTGGCGCGCGGATTCGTCGTTTTTGTATTGGAGTAGAATTGGAATTATTGGAACCCCAGCCATCCGAGTTTTACAATTAGCCAAAGTGATTTTTAGGAGATGAATGTTTACGCAATGAAGCTACACTTACGTATTTTTATTTATGCTTTCTTTTTTTATTATCAATTTTACAGTAGGCCTATTTCCAGTTTTTATTACTTTATGCTTGTTACATTTTATTCATGATTTAAGTTTTTGTCGCAAGTAGTTTTTACTTTATTGATTAGCACTGTCCAATCATCCCAATTTTTGCATATACGAATCGACCCCTTCCTATTTTTGTTTGGATAATTGGAGCTTTTTATCTTCACCGGCGGATGATGTGGCGGCAGTTACTAATAGTTCTAGGTTCCAATGCTCCGTAGCGGTTGCATGCTTTTACGTGAGAGTGGCGGGGAACAAAGAAAAACCACACTTTGCCCTACAATACTAACTCAATCATCCCTCAACGATTCATACCCGACAAGAAATGCCAAAAATGACACTTGAACATTTACTTTTTGAGCATAGTAGATTCATTGCTGGAAAGTTTGAGGAATATTTCATTATCTGGTGTTAACACGCTAATGCATTGTTCAAGCTTAAATGTCTATTCATATCGGGAAAACATTAATTTCTACTTTTATGTACTTGCTGACGAAATGTAGAGACTAAATTGACTTTTATTCTGCTTTTATTTACTCGCATGATAGTAGCTGTAAAATGTTCTAAAAGAACAATGAAACTCTGTTATTGGAAAACGATACTTAGGGAATGAATTTTCACGCTGTTCATTGACAACGCGAGTAAACAAATTTTACTGGCATAATTAAATATGTCATGAGCACGTAATTCAAAGATTTCATATTCATGAATGAACGGTGAACAAGTGAAAACTTCCAATGTGTTGGAGCAAAAGTGTGTTCTGCACACTGCTTGCTCATCGCTTGGTTCGGTTTCTGCGACAAGTGATTGTCAATGCATGACACTGACAAGTAGCCATTAAATCGTATCATTAAAAAAATACTTTTTTCCACGGATTTTAGATATAGTTGAACGGCGGATATTGTAGTTGTGCACATCCTCCTATGCTGGACGATTGATTAGTGATTCCAGGTAAGTCAACGACTTACAGAGTTTCCCTCAACCAGGTTTCACCAGCGGGGAACCGCCGCTGCCGGGACAAGCTCTAAGCATCCGACTGGTCTCCTGAGAATGTGTGTTAGTGTAGCGCTTGTAAGTGTGTGTGTGTGTAAGTAGGGGCGAGAATGGCATAAGGAAGAGGAAGGAAACATCGAACGCGGTCCTTGGCCCGTTTGTTATGGTACAGCTCCAGCACTTGCTCCAAATTACTAATCAGAGCAGCCGGCCGCTAGAATTCTCCTCCAGACACGTCTGAATTCTGACTTTCTCGCTAGAGTCCGAAATCCTGCCACCGTCGGCACTGGAACCTAGGACCTCCTTGTCAGAGGCACTGCCGCGACATCAGTTGATGCCCTGAGCCACTTCTTTCGGTGCATCTTCCTTTGCGCCTGCAATGACCCCACCCCACCCCCACACACAAACAAGTTTCTCCCTCTCAACAAAGCGCGATCCGTGTATAACAAAATCATGCATCATTCCGCAATAACGTCGTTTGAAAGTGCACATCGCCACGTGGGTTTCGGTCCGCGCAGGCGGGCTCGTTTGCGCACTGCGGCCCGGAGGGTCCCGCTGACGGCGATGGCGGCGGCGGCGGCGCGCGGGCTGATCCAGGCCGCCGCTGTAAATTAATGTCCGGGCTTAGCCGGGCGGCGCGGCGCGGGGCCGGGATCAGCGCCCGACGTGAGCGCCATGCGATCTTATCAATTTCCCGCGGGCGGGCGGCGCGGCGGTGGCCGGACGGGGCTGCGGCGCGGCGCAGCGCGGCGGTCGGGGCGGGCGGTGACGGCGCCGGCGGAGGAGGGGGCGGAGGCGATGAAGGATGGGCGGCGGCGGCGGAGCGGTGGCGAGACGGTGGCGATGGTGGAGAATATGGCGTCACATGCGGCCAACTCGGGCAACTGGGAGTGGTGTTGAAGAAGCAAATCGAATGTTCAAATCGTAAAGAGTGGGAAAAGAAACGTCCAAGGTTCATAAACGCTAAAGGAGAGCAGATAACGAAGCAAATAATGTGCCAAGATTGCAAATTGGGGTGAGGATATTTGGAAGGTGTTGAATAAATCTTAAGATAGGTAGAAGGTGGACTGATGAAAAATTCCGTGAACGGACGAACGGTGTCGTACTGAGTGGCAGGTGTGCAAAAAGTAATTATTCAAGCCACTTAGTCTGACGGTAAGGAGATTGGTGTGACATGTGGAGTCATCAGCATGGGTGCATCAGCAAGCGAGATGGTATGGAGATACACACTAGGCGAGATGAAGCTGAATATACGTTCTTGTTAAGTGGCATATAGAGGCGGCGATGTGTGGGGGAAACAGACATAAGTAATCTTCTTGCAACGTCGGGTCGAATAGCGTGATACTATTGGCTTACGTCATCAAAGCAACGCCGTAAAATGGGTTGCACAGATATGTATCTCATGCAGCAAGGACGTGCAAGTCAGATTGGCTCTGAAACCAGCAGCAGTAGTAGCGGAACCCGCAGAAGTAGAGGTGGAGAAGCCCGAGGGCAGAGTGGCAGGCGGTGGCAACGGATCCGGAGGCGGACGAGGAAGGCGGACGCCACGCCGGGGCGCTTAGGTCTGGCTTTTCCGCGCCCGCCACTCGGCCCGCCCCGCTCGTCGGCTAAATGATCCTGCTTCGCCTCGGCAGTCCCCGCCCCTTCCCCCGCCCGCGCCTCCGCCCGCGCCCGCGCCCGCGCCCGGCTCAGTCACGCCCCCCGCTCCTCCGCCGTCTCGCGACTAAACGATCCGCACGCGCCCCAGCGCCTCGCCTCGCCTCCGCCGCCGCCGTCTGATTTATTAAAAAGGGCCGCAGCCGCCGGGATGAAAGTGGCGGAGGGACGCTCTTTGACGCGTCGAGGGCAGCTGAGGGCGCGGAGGACGTGGGCGAATGGGAAGGGTTCGCAGAGAGAGGAGGTAGCACGAAGGATGTGGCTGTCCGGCGACGGAGGTGGAAGAGAGAGGTTCAACGAATAATGCCCCGTGAAATAAAAATCACGATTTAAAAGTATTCTACATGTTCAATAAATTGTAATGCTTGAATTACTAGAACAAATATTTAGAAAATTCGATTTCTAGTTTGAAAGTAATGTCTTTAGTCTTAATGTTGCTGAGAAGAATTTGCCTGGAGTGAAATAAAAATAATTATACAGATTACAGATCAGTGATACAAATTAATTTTTGAAAACTTCTATTTGTTTTCCATTAAGAGTGGAAACTAAACATAATTCAACTGCCCCTTGGAGTGAGAACTTTCGACTGGTTTTCGACATAATCATTATACTTTATTCATGGCAAACTATTTCTTTCAATAAAAAACAGCTCATAAACTGTCGAACTACATTTTTAGAGATTGGAGGAAGTGTCAATCACTAAAATGCGTTGTAAACTAATCACTTTACGGAAGCTTTATATTCATGAATAAAAAGAATACATGCGGTGGATGAATTCACTAAACCGCCGTATTTGGCGATACTGAAGGAAATATGCGTGCTTGGACGCACTATTGAGGAGGATGGTGACTGTGACGATAAACCGCACAGGAGAGTACTACAAATATAAAGGAGATGGCGTTTCAGAGATGAGAAAAATCACTGTAGCGTTCTCGAGGAAAGTCGCACACGATGGTATTGCTTTCTGCCCTGGACCGCGCGATCTACACTGATCCATCTCCCGTCGTGAATCAGAGCCTACGTTTCAACGGCTTGATCGCTTCCATTGTGCTCCCCTACAGAGAATATTTACGCATCTGTAGATACCTCAGATTGTTTTTCTGTTGCTTCAAATCTCAAGAAACCACTCGTATTTTGGGAGAAAATCCAAGTGCAAGTTTTTTTTAAGTGTTATCCTTCCGCGAGAAATATCCAGTTAAAAGAAATACAATTTTGCATGTGCACCAAAATGCATGCATACACAACGAAACTCACAAAATTACTTCCGTTCCTCATCATCCTCCATTAAAAAATTCTTTCACAAAAGAAACCAGGCGGCATGCGCTGCAGGTTGCATGTCGCGTCTCCTCGAACAGGAAAACCAAGACACACATTAACATAGCCCGACGCAACCCTAGCTACAGCAATTAAACGTGACAGCAATTATGACAGTTTCAAATGACAATAAGAGCGCAATTATTGTAATAAACGGCTTCACAGGATGTCGCGCGGAAGGGTCGGCGGTGGCGCCGGTAGCGGCGGTGGGGTCGGGGGGGGCGGAGAGTAGGAAGCAGATGCGGCGGTGGCAGTAGCGGATGCAGGGAGAATGTGGAGGCGTTGAAACCGGAAGAGACTTGAGCGCGAGGGCGGAGTTAGCAAAGAAATGCGGTGCGGTGGAGTGAGGGCTGCGACGGAGACGACGACTGGTACAGTGAGGAAAGAGCAGCGGACATGGTGAAGTGTGAGGAAGTCTATGATTGAGGAAGGGGGTACTCGTACAGTGCACAGTGAAAGACGTCAAATTCGACTACGGGGATAAGAAAAAAGGTGATGAAAAAAAGGGAAGTGAAAGGGCAGCGGGACAAAGAGGGTTCGGTAGTGAAGCGTCCGGTAATGACGGCGATTGCGACATGGGTGGTGGGAAAGAGAGGATAGCATTTCTAGGAGTTGGGAAGGAGGACAGTGAAGACCGTAGAATTCGTAAAGATTGGATAAGATGCGCAAGTGTTCAGGTACGTTAAATCTGTAGAGGTAGTGAAGAAGGACAGTGAAGACCGTAGATTCGTTACGATCGGATAAGATGCGCAAGTGTTCAGATACGTTAAATCTGTAGAGGTAGTGAAAGACACTGAATACCGTAGATTTGCTAAGATCGGATAAGATGCGCAAGTGTTCAGGTACGTTAAATCTGGAGAGGTAGTCAAGAAATGAGAACGGGAGAGGATTGGTGTTACTCGTTAAGTCGCTGGAAGTGCCTGCAACAGCGAGGGCGCGTAGGATGGCGAGTGTTACACGGAGGGCGCGATGCGGGTGGTGAAGGCGATGCGGGCGGCGCGGCGGGGAAGACGCGGAAGTCGGGGACGACGCGGGTCGCGAGGACGCGAATCGCGAGGACGACGCGGGGGTGGGGGTGCCGGCGGAGAATATACAGGCAGATGAGGCCGTGGGGATAGAGGATACAGCGCAGGAGGGAAAAGGGGGCGGTGGTGGCAGTGACGTCTTGTGTAAGAGCCCTGCGTGCCGCCTCCGCCAACTGGCGCGCGACACACCGGAAGGGTGTCGCGCCACAACGGAAGGCAGCTGTAGCGCCAGAGCTACACGCAAGTAGTACAGGTTCACGTAAACAATTGCAAGAAAATGTCGAAAATACAAAAGAAATATAGAGACGGTTTTTAGATAACGCTTTTTGTTATATTTTTCATTATTACCATACATTTTTATGAAAACCAGTTTATAAATCATACGCGACGTTCTATGAATCTTTGAAGCAGTAAATATTCTACGAACAATTTTCAGTTATGCGACTGTAATAATTCACTCTAACGCCATGTGTACTTTTGAGATATGTCAAATGTTTCTCTGAGTACTTCGCAAGAGAATTGCTCTTCAAATAATCTCTGCAATATATCACAGCGCTTTATAAGAAGAAGAATGGATTAAAAATGACAAGTAAAACAGAAAAAGTTTATTTTTCTTCCAAGAAACATTTGGCTTGGAATCCCGGCTTCATGTCTCTTGTACTTTAACGATCGATGTCAACTAATTGCTTTCTGCCTGCCCGAGACTTAACGTCAGAAGAGACGTGAAATACGGGCGAAATAACGAACGTATTGACCATTCCTCGAAACAGTTCCAAAAACGTATATGCAAAGCTCTGCTATATTGCAGTCCGTGTCAAACTGTTTATTTTTCCTCCGAGCATTGCGTTTATTCTATCGACACTTCTATCCGCGAATTCTCAAAACACGCATTTCAAAGTCAAATAAACCAATGGCACAGTCGTCCATTCAATATTCAGGTGAGGCAAAGCCTAGAGCGTTGTTGCAGTCCAGCAAAATTACTGATAGGAACAGTGAGGGTGCAGCGCTTCGATTTTAGACAAATTGCGTAACATTTTCAGAAAAAAATAACCAACTATAAAATTACTACATTATAACAGATGTAACTAACTAGAACCACGAATACTGCAATACTATTGAAATACCCTTTATTCTTTCGATTTTTGTTATTTTTTCTTGGAGCGAATTTCTAAAAACTAGCTCGTTGGATAAATTGAAGATTTTTAAAAAATTAAATAACATTTTTTGGTGAAACTATTTTCTCTGTTCTCAATTAACAAATCAGCTTCCTTGCGAATTATTATACAGTTCCATTAATGTATGGTGAATGTTTTATATTTGAGTACTACACAATATTGTATGAAAGTCGACAGAGATTGGCAAATTTAGAATAATCATTCCTATTGATGAGAGATAATGTATACGTCTTTTTTGTTTTTTCAATACGCAAGCAAAGGTGGATTTATAAACATGTTTTGGATTAAGGAGTGTTCAAATATATTTAATCAAAAATGAAACAAAATATGCTTTAAATAAATATTATAATTCAAAGTTTTCGTTATTTTCACACGACTGGACGAATGAAAGAATGTTATATTTATCATCTCGGACTTCGTGAGTTTTTTTCCTCCACACTCATAACAAAAAAACAGAATAGGAGTAACGGAGGATGGAATTTATCATTAGGGAATCTGGATGGGATAAGGTTTAGATGAGGATGAGTTTTTTTCCCTAGTGAGAATGTCAGTTGGAAAGGAAGGTTAGGAAGCTTGTTGAATTTTTGGAGAGGCGGGCGATGTGCTGAGTGACTGGAGGGAATTTCAGGTCATTGTGAATTTGTGCATTTGAAATGTACCATGAGGCATTTAAGGCAGTGCGGAGGACTTAATTTTGGAGGGTTTGAAATGTTTTATTGTTGAGGGCGCTGCACCTCCCGAAATCGAGGCTGCGTACGTGATTGAAGGGAGGACTAGCGATTTATAGAAGTGTAGGGTGGTTCTTAGATTAAGGGATAACTTTCTCTTAATCAAAGGAAGAGTTGGCGAAGGGAAGAATAGGCTGGACTTAGGCGCAAACCTATATGGGCTCTGCCCATTTGAGAGGACTAGATGATATGTAGAGGGTGGAAGCAGGCGGAATGCGTTTTGGGGTGAAAGTTTTGGCAATGCATTTAGTAGGGTTTATGTTAAGTACCATGACAGCCTCAACGTATATAAAAGCCCAAAACTTCAGTCACCCAGTTTTTACTAGAATTGAAGAACTTGTTTCCGATGTGACGTTGTCTTCATTTCCGTTTGTTTGCTATTTTACATATCAACATATTCTATAGAAAGATTGTGTTCAAAATTGCGTTTTTCGTAGGTTAAAGATTATGTGAAAACTGTTGAGTTCTATTTTGAGCTATAAGGCTGAATGGGATTACTTACCTTCTTCAAACATTGTTTATTATGAAGATGAGTCGCTTTGCAAATACATTAAGTGTGCAACAATTAAACGGTGCAAATTGCCTTATTGCATTTTTGTCATGTTTATCTACGAATACATTAGGCAGAAAAGTCAGCATGACAATAAAAAAATCCATTATGGATTCCTGCATCACACCAGTTAATACTCTCATGTGTGGCCTCTAACATAAGCACAGGAGTCCATCCTAGTAAGATGCCAATTTTATCTTTTTAGTAAATACAGAACACAAAGTTAATATATGTTATATACTGCTATTTAACGATCAATAATGTTATGTAATGATCTGTTATGTAAGCATACTATGTTATCCAAATTATGGGCGTATCAGCTCACATCCCCGCTTCTGCGAGAGGCCTTAGTCCTCAAGAGATCCTGTAGGTTTAAAATAAATAGAATTAAATGACATCGTTGTTCCCGTTAAATCAGCTGATAAGTCACCTTTCTGCCGAAAACGAGATAAGTATTCTTCTGTATTATCCTGTTTAGAGTGTGCGTTTGTGTATAATTAGATAAGTTAAATGTTTAGTGATTAGCTGAATAATGGATGCATATGTATTATCGAACAAAACGCAAATTTTATAAAAGAATACTCTCATGCAGATCACAATCAAGCGAAGTTGTGTTGACTGATCTTGATCAATACAATAATTTGAGGGCATTGAGAAATAAATACATTGAATTGTCTCTTTATTGAAAGTAGAAGAAGGTAGAAGGTATGTATTAAATCAAATAAACACACTAGGGCAAGAAATGTTGATATCCTACAACATTTAATTCGCAAGTTATCCGCTCATTCACTGAGATCTAAAAATACGTAAGTACCAGACGCTCCTTCCGCAATCGCAAGCCGGTAACAAGCTCCCCCTGACGGTTCCAGCACGAACCGCCGCCCCCCAGCCGCAACGCGTGCCGCCCGCCGCGCAGCCCTCCAGACTCCGCCCGCGACGAGAGCGCTCGACGTCCCCGCCCCTCTGCCCCGCTCCCAACCTCGCCCTCGCCCTCGCCCTCGCCCTCGCCTCACCGCCGGCTGTAAGCGAGGACTACTCGCCTCGCAAAGCGCATCGCCGCCGCTGCAACGTGCTCATGAGCGCCCCAGGCCATGCCGCGCTGTCTCAGCGCAACGGCATCCAATTGCCCCGAAGAAAGAAGGCTAGGTATTGGGACAAGTTTTGGAACCAAAGCAATTGTAATTGGTATTGCTATTGATATTCATGGAGCTCTTAACTGAAGTTCAAAACAGCTGTATTTTACATATGCCAGTCGATACTTTAAATGCATTCGTGAATTAACTGCTTAAACATGCTACCTTTCTTCCATCAATTTCACCCAAAGCAAAACAGCATTATGAAGAAATGAAATTTTAATTTATTTAGAAATCTAAGAGATCTGTTCTAAGAGAATTCTAAAACAACGAAGAGTGACAACAATATGAAATAATGAAGTGAACAGAATACATGTATAACAATAATATCACTGACGAACAGACGTGACCGACCGAAGAATTAAAATAGTGTGATCCCGCTTAATGAAGCAGTTTCACCATAGCCCTATGTTTGGAGAGGTAACCAATCCACGAATACAAACTTTCAGACACATCTGAGAAATCACAGAACAAAATATTCACCTCCCGCAAGTAAGAATCCAACGCAAAAAGTGTCAGACGTTTCCAGCGGACCAGTTCGTTAGGGGGAGCAGAAGCAACGTAAGACAGGATAAGCCCGAACCCTGACAGCAGAATCCGAAAAGAACTGACGGCAGTGGCAGATGCGGGCGAAATTCAGAAGAACAGCGACCGCCGCGCCGCGCCGCGCCGCGCAAGGGCCGTTCAAGGTGAGTGACTGCGCGTGCAGCGGGAGCGACAAGCGCGGCGAGGACTTCAGAATCCGAAGCGGCAGGGCGGACGGTGCACGCCGCAGGGGAAGGGCGAGGAGAGGAGGGGGAGGCGGGCGGCGCGTCGCAGCCGGCGCCTGACAGAGCGCATCGCGGGCGCGCGCCGGCGGGGCGGCTGCGGGGGCGGGGGCGGCTTGATTTAGACCTCGGGGCCGGCGGGCGGCGGCAGATAAATCCCGCGTCGTCCCCGCCCCCACCGCTCGCGCGCGCGCCCGCGCCTTTCCCTCCGCGCCGAGCGGGTAACAAAGGGTTTCATTAAGAACTTAACCCGTTCCCTCTCGGCGGCGGGAGGGCCTCGCGCGCTCCTTCAGAATCTATTTATTTTCCTTATGCGCTCGCCCCGCGCGCACGCGCCAGCCAGCCCGCCTGCCCGTCGCCCCGCATCACCCCTGCGACGCCGACGCCGCCACCGCCGCTGCCGCCGACGCCGCGCCGTCTCGCGAACTCGCCACCCTTCCCCTCCCGGCCCGCCTCCGCGACCGCCTCGCGCGCGCCCTTCAAGGGCTCTCGGCGGCGAGACGACGACTTCCGGTGGCGGCGGCGGCGGTGGCGGCGGTGGCGGCGGTGGCGGTGATGGCGGCGGCGGCGGCAGCGGGCGGCCCGCATCCTCGCGGCCCCGCCCCCTCGCTAACACAATTAGCCGAGTGCGCTCATCAGCGAACGCAGGTAGGGGTGCGAGGGGAGAGGCGCGAGGGGCCTGGGGGGCGAACGGGCTGCAGGCGCCGGGGGCGTGAGGGGGTGATGGGCTTGGAGACTGTGGCAGCCGAGGGGAAGGAGGTAGCAAGGTGGCGGAACGGGAGAGGTAGCGAACGGAGTCGTAGTCGCGGCGGGAGGGTGGAGAAGTATGCAGATGCGGAAGGGGGAAGGAAGGGTGAAATGTGATAGTCGAGCGCAAGGGACACCGCGGGGGAAAGTTGAAGATGGAAGAGGCGGAAATGCAGAACCGTGCAATCGAAGAGGGCGGAAGCAGTGGAGAATGGAGGCAGGAGTGCGAAAGAGTCTGGATGCAAATGAGACCGGCAAGAGGAGACAAGACGGGAAGGTGACGGTAGGGTTGGAAATATGGAGAAGCAAAGACGAGACGCGAGGGCCAAATACACGAAAGAACAACACTGAATAGCTAGTGACTGATTTTGAGAACACATATTTGACAAGAAGACAAGAGTAGAGAGAATATCGATGTTTCATGGTATGTAGGATAGAATAATAGGTAACGGTAGGAGGTAGAGGAAGCGGCAGATCATAAAATACAGAATAGGAGGGAGACGGAGAGGTAATATGATGGGAATGAGATTGAAAGAGAAACGCGTTTGGGAGTTTCTGTCAAACAAGAGATGAGCCAATGGATATTTTCCAGAAGCGACACAGTAAAAAAGCTTTGAGATTTATTTTAAAATCTACACGCAGTCGAGGTGTGATCGCGGCGTGTTTGCTGCTCTGTGCTCCAGGGCTTTTATCCAGCTTGTCACACTTTGTTATTCTTTGTTTTTCGCAGATTACCGATTTTATAGAACATTCTTTGACAGCTCTACTATCTGTAATTGCCGCCGCTACTATTTTCAAGTGCTGAAGGTTCCATTAGTTCCATTTCAATAATATTCCACGCGTGAGATACGATTGGCTATTTATTGCAAATTAAATTAAATAACTTCAGTGATTCTTGCAATTCAAATAATATCGCATTATCGCATTCCAAATACCTTGAATTATTTGATTATATTGTACATTATCGATTGAATTTATGGTTAATTAATTACATACCGTCTCGATAAAAAGTCAACACTTGGCACAAAACATTCTTCGGTAGAAATGCACAAAAGGTCGATAAAAATATTTGAAAGCTATTTTTAATGTTCACATGAAGGCTAATAAGCTCCCTCAAAATTGTTAAAATGGCAAAACTAGAATAAATTGCCTTTCCCTGCAGATTTACACTTTAAAGCGCAGACACCCCTGAGACATTTGGCATCGTCTGTGCAACGCGTTCAACAAGGGAATGATGGCAGAGGTGAGAGAGAGAAGCGGGATTCACACTAAGCAGAGCCGAAGCAAAGGCAAATCGTGCGAACACGACTGTGCGCCATTTTCCCATTCAGTGGACAAATGGCGGCCGCGTTATCGTGCTGGATGCAGCATGCAAATGCACGCAAATCTGGCGGGTCGCGATCATCGCCCCTTGCCAGTCGCTCAGCGGAGCCGGCGCCGCGAAGGCGACAGCAGAGGCGCGAATTTCGCCTGCCATCCAGTGCCAGTAGGCCCGCGTGAAATAGGCCTCATACGCGACGAAGCGGCAGTTTAGAGGATAAAACATTCCTCAGTTACCCTGATTCCCGCATTCCCTAATAGACGAATTGGTTGTACGTGCGTGTAAAGGTTGTTTCAGAAATCAGCGTAGAAACGCAGGGGAAGCTTTTTCGCCAATGTATTCAGTGACTAAGCGGCTGGATCTCGGCGCCAGGCTGGGTCAATAATCGCGTGACGCCCTGCAAGGGTCGGCATAAAAACATTCAGTGAAGTCGTAGCAGTGTTCAACTGATTTCAACACTCAGTTCTTTCATTATTCTCATTTGGCATAATAATTTGTAACGTTGAAATCATTACTCATTTCCTCTACCTACTCGAGTCCTACTTCTCGCAAAATATGAAACTGTTGACTCCTGGTACAATAGTTTTTCTCATCCAGAGATAGTAAGTAGTCTTCAGTGCGACTCGAGTAAGGCTTTCAAAGACAAACTTTCTGGGGGGGGGGGGGACGAGCAGATATTTTTTGACATAGCCTTGCGTAGAGGCCGGTCAGGATTCACCGAGACAAACACATTCCCTTGGCCATTCTCTGTACATATTTTTTCTAAATACCCTTCATCTCATCTTTGGATTTAGACTTTTCGCCAGGCAAATGGTTAACGAATGTAATCATATGAAATATTTTTAGAATAGATGGAAAATAATTAATAATTACATTGGGGAGGATTTCAATCTAATGATTAAGTCATAGAATATAGCTTTTGGGTGAAGTTTCCTTATTTAGTCAATTTACAGAATCTTGTCGCAGGAGCTACTATCATTCACACATCATCACCTATGTAATTTTCTCGGATGAAGAAATACATTTAAGTGGCTCCTGTAAATAGTTAAGGAGCAACTACAATTCAAAAATTATGATATGTCGCATTGCACATCAATGCTAAGCTCGTAACTTACATCATCTCCTGTGATGAATTCTCACCTTAACAACTTTACTCTGGCACCGACACCCAGAAGATGCAAGGAAGCAGAAGGCAGCATATGCAGACCTCTCCTTGCCCCGCCCCCGCTCTCGCCCGCGCCCCCGTCTGCCACAACCCTACCCCGGTGCCCCGCCCGCTGTAAAACTTTACTGTCTGTTTGTACGAGTCGGCCCGCCCCTCCGCCCCCGCGGCAGCCCGGCCGGCCCCTCGGCGAGCAAGATTTACAGCTACCTACCGGGGCACATAGCTTAGTAGCTGGGGCGGCGTCCCCGCGACGTCCCCGCACCCCCCCCCCTAGACGCGTCGCGGTGCCTTCCGTCGCCCGGATGAGACCCGGCGCCTGGGTAGCACCTGGTGCCAGCTCGCGAGGTCCACGTAGGGCACTGGGCTCATACACGCGGTTTACTCAACCACATGTATGCGGTTTACACCTGCATGCGGTTTATTCAGCCACATTCGGACATCGTCGGTTACGCATTGCCTGCCTGCTCCTATTCGTCGGTTTAGCCGTTCTCTTAAAGGCGGCTCCACACATTCGGCATCCACCCACTCAGCAAGCAGCGAGCTATTCTCGCCCAATCCCGAGCAGTTGATGTGTTCGGCGAATGTTCGCTTCCTTTGATGTGTCCAAAAGACCAACACGGTAGGGCGAGTGTCGAATGTTCGTCATTCGGCAAATAGCAAGCAACTCATCCATTGTACTTGGGATTCGGCGAGCAGTTGCTTGCTGTTCACCGAATAACGAATGTATGAAGCCGCCTTTAGCCGAACGTCTGCGAACTCTTGCACCTTTCCCCCTGTCTGTTTAAATGATTGCCAGCTCACATTTTCATTCTCAATTGCAATCCAAGAACAGCCTACTACCTCCTCTAATTCTAAACTTTCTAATTTATTAGAGCACGCTTTCATCTCACAAGGTCTCACCCTCCCACATCCCCACTAACATACTCCCCCAATCCCCCACCTACTCCTCTACCCTTTCACTCACTTCCCTAGCCACATGCCTTCTAATCTATCTACCCGCCCTACCTCTCTACCTTCCATACCTCCCCTACCCTATCCACCCTACATACTTATCTCCCTTACATACTTTACTGACCTAGTTCATTGACCACGTGAACGTACTTGATTGTCATACCCATTTCGCGTTCACACTTGATATTCACAGATGTGCTGTTTTCATACATTCATTTTCGATTTTCTATTATAGACATGGAACGTCTTACTTGTCTATTTCCACAGTTTCTTGCTCACTTATCCAGTCCTATATTTCCTTGCATTCACTGCCAAATTTGAAAGTTTCTCCTTCACCCAATTTGTAATCAAATCATTCGATCAAGTTTTTTCTTTGTTCCGTCAATGCGTTTTGTCTCTTGAAAACCTCCTTCCCCATTGATCCGCCCTGTCGTGTCTGCCGCCTTACATCTTCCGGCTTCAACTCATTTCCCGGCAATGGAACGGAAACACCAGCTGCCGTTTTCCAAATACGCCCATTTTCTTCTTGGAATTGCAAAAGAATATTATTGTGCCGCAGAGGAAACAGCCGTCTTTCCCTGTTATCAGTATCATAGCGTCCCTAAATTGCTTCATTGTACTTAGAACGTTTATTATTAGTAGTTACAAGTAACAATTTGAAGTCAGTTATTTGCATTTATTTTTATGAGCTCTAACTTCGCAATTTGTTGTTATATAAAAGATTTATTGCCGTGTATCTCGCAGTTACAAGCCAAGATTACCTACAATAATTCAATCTAACATCTGCAATGTAAAATTACTTGGGGGTATTGAAGTTTCCAATAGTAAATTTATTGGGCCTTGCGAAGTCATTGCAGAAGGAATGCCAATACTTATGATAAATTATTGTTGCCACTGCTTGACGTTTACTTGATATTTTAAGTATTGCTGTGCATCTCCGTTTCACAGAACACTACAACATGATAAAACGTCCTTCGTGTATAAAGAGATGTTAATATTACACTCCGATAGTGGCTGTGTGAATAATTTAAAATGCATTTTCCTCAGAAAATGGGTATCTTTCTTTCATCACTAATTCTTCAATGAAATTATACATGATGGAATAACTTCAGAAGCAACTGCGTTCTCGAAGACATTCAAGCTGTCGTGTGTAAGAACGAAGGCGCGAGAGCGCCCAGTGCAAAAGAAGCGCGCGATCAGCGTCATCGGCGCCATAGATCAGTCGGCGCTGGGAACCGAGATTGAAAATCCGCTGCGCTGGCGGAGGAGGATTGACTGATAACCTCAAGTTCCGAAAGTCAGACGCCGCGAAGTTCCGGCGACAACCGCCAAGATCTGCATCCTCGGTTCGATTCCCACAGAAAGCGCGGGTGGCGAATTCCCCGAAAGAAGACGTAGTGACTCGGGCGAAAAGTTGCGGCGAGATCGGGGATCGAGGGGTCGGTAAGGCGGAGGCAGGGAGTGGAGGTAGAGGACTGAGAGGTAGGCCGGGGGGAGAGGATGGGGAGGGGGAGGGTGGAAGGCAGGAACGAGGTTAGGTAGCGGGGACCGGGGATGGGGAACGGGTGTTGTGGATGGGCTAAGGCGGCGGGGACGGGGGCAGAGGTCGGGGGGACGGGGGGTGGCGGACAGGGCCAGGGGCGAGATCAAGAGTAAGGACGGGGGCGGGGTGGAAGGGCAGGAACAGGGTTGAGGACGGGAATGGGGTCGGGGGACGGGTGCGGCGGGGACCGTCGGAGCGAGGAAAGTCGACGCGACCGCCAGACGAAACGCCTGCGCGATTGCGGCGGCTGCAGGAGCATCAGGGGTGGGAGAACCGCCACAAGTCGAGCTTTGAACGACGAGAGCAACGGCAGCGACAAAGTGTTCAAGAGATGCGCAGCAGCCAGATCTCAGGCGAAGACGCAGTCGAGTTCTGCAGCCGAGGGCTGGGAACAGGAAGATGGAGAAGAGATAAACAGAATGACTACCACTCAGGAAGAGATGACAGGAATTTTAATAAAGAACAAATGAAGGAAGTAAAATTGTTGTATAGGTCAGCGAAGTATGAAATAAAATTGTAGTTGTCAAAAATGCGAAAAAATATAGTCGGAAGGGTAAAAGCGGATAAGCGAACAAGTTTCAAAAATAAAGATAAGAAATATAAATATTATAAACTAAAATACAAAGCTGATTTTTGGTAAATATGATTGGGATCCAGTAATTAAATATACAAGACTAATACGACAAGCAAGGGTTGGCCACAAAAACAAAAAATTAATGAACATAGAGAAAGCATGTGGATAAGAAAACGTATTGAAGAAATGGAAACAAGTTTAATGGGCTTTGGAGGACGAAACAAACAAGTGCAGGTCACAATGAGATGAGAAACGAAAAAGATCCTATGAGAGCAGTTACGCAGAAGGGAAGTAAATAATGTGGATTACAAGGCAAGCACAAAACGATGTCAAAAAAGAGTGGTGATCAATGAGAGACGAAGGGAAAACGGATCGAGATAGAGAAGAGAGAGGAAAGGGGAGGAGGATAGAAGGAAACGAAGCGGTTTTAAGACGGTCAGTGCAGAGTGGAGTTGATCAAACACGCAGATGGCCCGGACGGAACGGCAGCGATCATGCAGGTCGTGTCGGAGGGAGCGGCAGCGACGGCGCCGGTGGCGGCGAAGGGAGTGCGGGCGTCGCGACGGCGGCGAGGGGCTGCGTTGCACTCAGCTCCATCAGCCTGAGCGGCGGCGGCGGCGACGCAGGGGCGGCGGCGGCGCCGTCGGGGCCCAATTCAATTCTGAGGCGACGTGGGCGGGGCGCAGCCGCAGCGAGCAGCAGCAGCTACCTGCTGGCGGTGCGGCACGGCGCGGCGCGCCTCCTCATACATACGAGCGAGCGGCGTGGGCCAGCGGGGGCGGGGGCATGGGCGAACGGGAGCGGGGTGGGCGAGGGCTCACCGCAGCGCAGACACCGCCATGCCACGCCACCCCGCCCCGCCCTCCCTCGCCCTGCCACGCCCCGCTCCGCCTCACCCATCCCCGCCCCGCTCCGCCTCACCCATCCCCGCCCAGCCCCGCCCCGCCCCGCCCCACGAATTTCCGATCTCCGTTGCGTGCCCCACAGAGACGTCGCGGCGGCGGCGCACCTTTGCCGGCGCTCCCGCCCTGCGCCGCCTCCACCGCCGCTGTCGGGGCGTCTTCCTCAGAAAGAGAGCGTGGGGTGCGCCGCACAGGGCGACGGGGGGGGGGGCGACGTCGGTCGGGTCGAGGAAAGCGTAATAGAGGTAGGGCGCCGTGGTAAGGACCAAGTGGAAATAGGGAGGCGGTTTGGAGGCCACTCGGAAGATGGGATGCAAAGCGAACATGTAAGCAAAAAATGTAACAATATGACAGGAAATGGACTGCTAGTTTGTTCAGAAAGAGCTAATCGTCTTCCGCCAGCTAATAGTAATTACAATATTAATAATAAGGCATATAACTTAAACTACAAAATTAATCCTATAAAAAACAATATGATTTCTTCGACTCCCCTGTAGTCGAGGTTGAGTTCACTGTAAGAAAACTCTAGGAATAAACGATATATTTGAATACAAAATAACAAAGATGACATAGATTGGATGTAAATGGCAGTTTCAATTTAGGGGTTTAATTCCAGATCCACGACAAACACTTTAACTAAATCACCAACAACATTTTATATAGTTATACGAGGTCAATCTCTACGTCAAAGTGACTGATTATTCGAGATGGTCCAGAGAACGATAGAGAAAAATATGAGGAAAGAACTCAGACAAACGACGAATGTAATGCATTTCTGTGTTTGTGTTTATCCTCTGTAGTAACGAATCGAATAAATTGATGCGCTTGGTTATTGCACTCCGCAAATAGCAAGTAGAAAAATAAATTCGATTTTATCACATCACATTTCGCAAAGATCAGTAAAGGTAGCCGAAGTTTCGCAAGATCTGCAAATGTAACTGAGAAGCGCGCAAGCGATAACGCTCGCGAGAGCAGTTCTCGAATCTCTCCCGACCGCACATCGCATCAGCACGAAACCACCGTCTGTGAAACAGGGTTCGTTTTATCGCGACCCATCACGGAGTTCGTCTCCTCGAACGACTGCGACCCCAGACGAGAAAACCGATAGATGAAACGTAACCGGGATAAATTGGGCTTCTGCAAACTGAGTGATGACGGCGGGGCGGCGACGGAGGGGTCGCGTTGCGGCCAATCTTCAGGGAAGAGAGCGGTTCGGAATCAATGCTTGCATTCAGTAATAGGCTATCTTGCATACCATCTAAATGGTAATGCCAGAAACGCTGTTCGGATGAAAAATAATACGAGATTCATATTGTGAGAGTTAGAAATTTCCATACAATTCCAAATTTTAAAATATGAAATATTTAATATACATATACACACTAAGGATGTTAATAGATATTTCCAATTAATGAATTAACTTCATACATTCATTGCAAATGCATACAACTTTTAAAGGCATCACTCAAAGGCATTCAACTGGAAAAACCTGAGAAAAATATTTCGTTATCATCGAACTAAATATGTAAATGTAACTTATCTGACTTTTAAACGAAGTCCTGATTAATCACCTTATTACCAGAATTATGAAAGTTGTTTTACTACATACAATTCTCGAAAACACTTCATTAGCTCTGTTACGGTTATGTTCTATACAAAATTCACACATTAAAATTTGTTCGAAATTTTTAAAACTTGTTTGAAAATATTTCAAATGTAAATTTAATATAAATTTTGAAGTGATACGTCGCCTTTGGTATAAAAACAAATAAATAACAGATCAATAATACTGCAATCATGTCATTTTGCCCATAAAATGCGAATAAAATTATAGTTTTAATAAGAGACAAGCTAAACATTCCCTTTTTATGTGAAGAATACGCAAACGGGCTCGCTATTTTAGTAATCTGATTACTTTCGAATGCTTTGTGAAACAGCCATGTTTTGTCACCAGCCGCCGCCTTCGCAACTGCAACTCGCACGCCGCACTAGAGCGTCCAGGGACGTGGGGCAATACCCTGTCTATGGCACGTGACGGCCGCTCGGCCGCACACAACGAGACTTCTCACAGAAGGGAACCGAGCGCTGAGGAGGCGGCCGAGGCGACTGGGGCGGACAAAGGTCAAACGACGCCCGACGCCCGGCGGCCGCCACCGCTTTCACGCCGCCCGGCCCGGCCCGGCCCAGCCAGGCCGCCCCCCGCCTGACGGACACCCGAAGCCCGCGGACACGCCGTCGCATCGGGAATCGAACTCGTGGGCGAGAAGCCATCCGCCCCCTTTCCCTCCCCTGGTCCTTTCTGTGCCGCCACGGCTCCGCCGGAGCGCCAGGCCGGGTCGAGCCGAGACGGCGACCCGTCACTGGGACGGTCTCTCTCGCTCCAGACTGCTCACTGCGTACTCCCGTATCAGGCTTCGGGCGGTGCAATATCTCGTCCTGTTACCGCCAGACTTCTGCGACGCGAGGGCAGCCGGACTCAGCCCTATTTCGCCCGGGCACATCGCGTACTACTTTCCGCTCCTCGCGGCGCCTGTGCGGCAGCCCGTTACCCAAATGATTTTGAACCGCTTCACTCCACTACACCTTCTCCTCTACCTCAACTCTCTCGAAATATCCTTGCATTTACTTGCGCCCAGGTCTTCCTTTTCAGCACTAGAGCTCCTACCTCCTCGTAGTCACATCCTTCACTCCTTGCCTTCGGGTCCCTAACTTCGTGCTCTTCAATTCATCACACTTGACATGCGACAGCTATCCATCACTCCTATTTCTTTTTAGATCAACCACGAATCTTGACCTCTTTGCATATTTACACCTCTCACCTCTACGTACCTTCCGATTTTCCACTCACCTGCGACTCTCTGTACCTCCCGACTCCCTTGAATTTGCTGTTTTCCGAGCCACACCAAATATCCATCTTTTCCAGTGTTTCATCCATCCTTGCCTCTTTTTCTAATCCTGTCTCACCTCCAGTCCCCTTGACCATTCCAATCTCTGGCCTTATTTCGCCTAACACCAATCACCTCTTTTTCCGGTTTTCTTCAGCATTTTTGTGTTTCGTTGTTTGCCCACCTTCGGCCCTCTTGCTGTCGGAACGGCAACGCCCTGCCTCTCCCTCCATGCCTCACTTCCCTTGGCCGGGCACGGCCCTGTCCACCAGTCGTAGCCTCGCCTTTCACCCTCTCGCCTCCACCCCGCTCGCCGCGTGCAGCGTGCTCCACGTCTAAACTTCCCCCATCCATCACAGCTGCGACCCCGTCCGCCCGCCCGAATCTGCAGCAGCAACCCGTTCCGCCAACACATCTGCTTCGCGGCGCCCGTTCCGACGTCTCGATCTCTGAGGAGCTCCTCGCTCGATCAGCGCGTGACGGCATCTGCACTCCACGGTCAGGGGTTCGCTGCCCGGGGCGTCTCTCGTTCTTTGATGGCACAGCACAAAAGCGCATCGGCGGGTCTACTGGCAATTACCAGTCGCGAGCACAAGCGAATGTCACTGAAGGCACCGCGACAGAGGGGCCCGTTTGAGGGGGAGCGGGAGCTACAGATGGCGGAGGCAGCAGATGCTACACAAGCGCAGGCTCCGCACACGCCCCGAGATGGATGCGGTGGTCGCGGGAAAGGAAGTTGTAACTGTCGAGAGGGAATTGGATGTGGAAGTAAGGAGATGGACTTATTGAGATAATGCTAATTGTTGGCGGTGGAGTTTCCGGAAGAGTTGGCGTACGGCACCAGTGGTGAAAGACAAGAGGGTTGTGGCGACGGCGAGATAGCTGTGAAGTCAAAGACGATAATGGCCGTGGTACTGAAATCGGCAATAAAAGTGGAAGTGGAGGTAGTGCTGGAATCTGTGATACATAGGGCGGCAGCAGTGATGATGGCGAAACGTTGGTAGAAGTGGTAGCAGTGGCGGCATCTATGTTTGCATAGTGGCGGGAGTGATGGTAGAAGCAGTAGTGATGGTAGTGGCGGTAGTGATGATAATGGCGGTAGTGATGGTAGTAGCGGTAGTGATGGTAGTAGCGGTAGTGATGGTGGTAGTGGCAATGATGGTGGTAGTGGTACTGATGGTGGTAGAAGCAATGATGGTGATAGCGGCAATGATGGTGGTGTTGGATGTGTAATCTGCTGTTCTAGTTGCATCTGTGGCGGCGACGGCATGAGGACAAGGACAATGGTAGTGGTGGTGGTGGTGGTGGCAGCGAGGGTGATGGCGGCGGTGACAAAGGCAGGGGTGGAGGTGCATCTGCGGTTGGCGTCCGCGATGTCTTTCCCGCGGCGCGGTGCGGTGTGAGCGCGCCCACAACAGGGGGCGGCGCACAGAGCAAACCAAGGGGCCACGAGGACAATTTGCGAAACGTTTGTTACTGCGTTTCCCCGGCGCCACGACAAACGCAGCCTTTGCAGTGTAACTGCTGCTAGCAATTGGTTCTATCTCTCCTGCAACACTCGTTACGGCTTCTACCCTTCCTTTCTTACAGTAGTTCTTTGCTGGTCCTCCTCTTGTCAGAGAATTATTTTTGGAACGTGAAATGAAGTAGGCTCTTCTGGTAAGAAGTAATTATTTTTTGAGATACTGCTAATTATAATTTCAAATTTAAATAATGTTTACTTCTCGAACTTGTAATTAGTATCTTTATTTTTTAATTCTGTTCATGTCTCTCTCTTATTCTCTCCACCTCCACCGCACCGCTCTTTCCCTTTCTCCTCCGTCCCCTGCAAAATCTACTCCAGACTCGTTTTTACCCTTTACATCATGTTCATTAACTCCATTTTTGATACTCACAATTTTTCATTTACTCTCAATTTTTTTTTCGAATATCGTGCAAATATCTCCTTAAACTTTTGTAATCTTCTTTCTCCAAAGCTTCATTGAATTTTTAAAAATAGCATTTCCACCTAAAACTTTTACCTGAAGGGTATTTATCTACAACTGAGCTTGTTTTGATATTTTTTCATTCCTCTCATTTTCATTGCTTTCTCCCTACAATGATACGGACATTACCATGGGCGTTCTCCTAGTACTTGTCATTCTCCCTTCATTTCTTTTCTTTTGTTTCTCCCTTCACCGCCAACGGTGGTTCGCTGATTGTGGGGCTCGATCTGCGCTATACAAAGCTGCCGCCTCTTAGCCAGTTTCCTCTGCGCCCATCATGTTCGTCCGCGTATTGTCACTGCCATCGCTGCAACCGTGGACGTCCGCGCCGCAGGGGCTAGAGCGTGGCCCCTCTTCGCCTCCAGCTACCCCGCACGCGGGCACGCGACCCTCCCCAGGGAAGGGGCGGCTTTAAAAACTTCCGGCGCCGGCGGCGGGGGGCGCGGGGTGCCGCGCGGGGGCGGCGCGGGGGTGGACGCGATAGCGCGCGGCGGCCGCTGACACTCGCCAGGCGCCGGGGCCTCGTCGTTGTGCCCCCTCGGAGTGGCGGTCGCCTTAAATTAAAAGCCGCTGCCCCGAGGGGAGGCTGCGAAGCAGAAGCCACAGATAAACAAGCCGACAGACACACACGTGCTTCACGTTAGGGGAAGCCCACTTACCCTCTCTTCGCCGCCCGAGTATGTAAGGAATACGTTCCGCTGGATAAATACTTTCCCTCGTCTGACGCTTCTCGTGCTTTCCTGACAGTTCGTGACCGAGATAACGTGACTTACAACAGTATTCGTGCCAAGTCAAATCATTCCCGGGTGTTTCTCACGTTATCAATTATATAAAATGGCTAACTCGTAAGGAAGCTTCTCTTTGTTGAGTAAAAATATTATAGTGCTAACAATCAAGTCGTTCTGCTGCGCTATTTCCAGAAACGTTCCGAAATTTAAAAATATGTGCATTACCTAAAAAAATTAATACATGCATAAATTGGATTTGAGAATGTCCCGAGGTATTGCGTAATTGGTCAATTAAATTAAATATATATAAAAAATAATTATCAATCTAATTACTTCTTTGTTTAACATTTTACAATAATTATGCCGCCAATTAATAATGGAAATTATTTCAATTTTTAGATATTTCTTAAGAAATACTTATTGAATTGATTTCATACTCCTCCCATAATTATATTTCCACCTCTACTTTAGTTCCTCTTCATTCCACAAAGCAAACTAATCATTCACAGTGCGCAAACTGTGTTATGCCGCGAAGGGTCATGAGTGGCATGTGCCGAGGATTTAATGCTCGTAAACATAGCGGAACAGTCCGCCAATTAGGGCGTGATTTTCCAAATCTAGTCCAAAATGCCGCCGGTCAGTGGCGATAATTGTCGGCGCGCAGCGACAAAAAGAGGAGCACAGCTGCGCGTCGTTTGCGGGGGGTCACCATTGGTCCAGCACGGCAACCATGCGGAACGCCGCTCATACTGTCCTCTGTTCCATCGCTTTCTCGCCCATACGATCTTTCCATTTTTGGTTATCAGTCTACTTTATTTCGTTTCACCTTCGATTGTTTTTTTTTTAATTTCTCTCCTCACTTTCTAACCTATTTCATTCTCTCGCTCATCTCCACAATAAATCTCCCATGGTAGTTCTGTCGCTCTTTCGAATGTTCGTTAGTTCGATTGATAATGCGTTTATCCATTTAGCCCTCCAGCTCAATCACGAAAGTAAATCAATGAGTGTCTACATTCAATGTTTATAATATTGATTACAATAACAGTCAAAATTTACTATGAGACCATTTTTTAGCAGAGACGCCATGCTCTTCAATGTACTTGGTCCATCGTAGCCCCAACATTTAAACACTTCTCCGATGCCTGTAGGCAAATTTTCAGCCTCTTAAAGCATATGCAAGTAGTTTGTGGACGTGCGTTGTCTTTCAAAAAATAATGTCTTATGACAATCTATCTCGGCGTTCTCATACGTAGAATCTTCAATACTCCCTCATCGGTTATTTAGAATCAAGGCACGGACTTGCTCAATATAGGGATCAGTAATGGATGAGGATGGGCATCTTGCACTTCACTCAACCTCCAGGATTGTTGGTTTGCTTATGAACGGTTCAATTCATAAGCAAAATCATCGTCAAGGGAAAACCTATTGTGCAAACATCCATATTGTGCTGAAAGTCTTTTAAGAATTTCATCATTTGATTCACATTCACATCACACACGCACAAAAAAAGATTACGAATCTCTTCTTTTTTTGCGCAAATGGAATGGTGCAGCCTTGTTTACGTCGCGCGAACATCAGGTGGTGACTCTCAAATTTCCCACAACCAAAGTGAAGAATGTCATTCTAAGGCTAATAAGAGTACGAAATTCCACATTCAACTTACAGACTAGCATGAATGTGGTTACTGATTAAGAATGATAATTGAACACGATGAAGCTAAAAGTGTGGACACTCAGAAAGCTTAACGCGAAATTTTGTACGCCACAAAGTATACCACAAAATGAATAATAAAATTATTTTTCGTAATCCTGTTCCGTTCACGCGATCAAGCAGATTAATGTAATATTCCTCTCTACGGCTGGCATCCGTGAAGGATTTTATAGTCCGTTCAGAACAATCTAAACAAATGACTTTTAGCTAAAGAGGGTGGATGAGTTCTAATTCTCAAAAGCTGTTTCTTATTTATATTAATTTTTCTTTATAAAAAGTTGGATCACGAAAAGTATCGAAGGACATACCCACAATATCAAAAATAACGGACTTTATTGGTTATAAACGAAGCCAACTTCCCTGTTCTTTATCTTAAATTGCATCAGTTACTTGCTCTAAATCGGACTAATAGCTTTCATTACTACAAAAACCACAACGCATGAAGTACTTCCTCTGATCACCATGCCCCGTATGCACGTTGAGGGCAGTCGACATCACATTACGATGCTATCGATTTTAACCGTCCTATATACAATTCCACACAACAAGAATCCACGACCTTACATTGTGCTATCTGAGTTTGACTCAACACCTTCGATGCTATCCATTTCGTTAATCCCCTTTCACCCTAAATGACATGACCGGTAGTCTTGTGAAGATACTGCTCGCCTTCCACCACCCCGTTCTCCCTTCCGTGGCCGGAGTTTAAATCCCTCTCGATTCATACGTTTGAGCTGGAAAAAGCGAATTCGGTTTTCTCGGGGATCTCTCATTTCACCTTCCTCTAATTCCACCATTCGCACCATCATCTTTCACAACGTACCTTCATAATCTCCACCCCTCAAAATCATTCATCCAGTTCTAGGTATACTCATTAGGCTTACGCACTGGTATCAAAATGAAGAATGTAGCTGGATCAGTCCGCAATTTGTTTTAAATGTGAATATAGTATACTGCCACCCAACTTCCAGCGTCGCTGACAACCAGTGATACTGATTGGAGATGCACTCCAAAAATGTAGCTAAGTGTCCAAGAGGGTATCATTTCATAGATTCTGGCAAAATAAGCAAATATAAACGTAACCGTAATGTAAAAAGTAATAACGCATAAACTAATAAACGTAATGTGTGCTGCAGGTTACATATGTAATTTATTTTTCTTTCCTCTACACATCATAATCTGCGAACATTTATTGTTGCCATCTTACATCCGTTTGATAGAGGACCGTGAGATAAGCCCCACTCCAGCACTAGGAAACATACACGAGATTTTGTTCCATGATTTATTATAAGTGGTAGAAAAACCATATTTCCATAGCGTATAACGCATGGACGGGATCCTTCTCATTGAACGCACCGCCAACACCAAACCCAACCTCAACCCCTTCCCTTCGGCCCCAGCGCAGAGAGCCCGGCCGACCGCCGCGTGCGCGCGCGCCCGTATTTGTGTTGCGCCGGAGCCGTCGCCAGCTGCGACCCGCACAGAGCCCACGCCGCCGCGGCCTCCCACCTGTTAGATCAAGAGCTCTGCGGACTAATATTGACTCTCCACACGTCATCCATTTTAAATTATCCTCCGCTTCACGACCGACCGCGAACCCACAGTGCGTGCATACAATTACTGCGTGCCGCGTGCAGCGGGAAGACAACAGACGTATTCTGGAAGATCAGGGAGGAAAAGACCCGAGAAAAATTTAATAAGTAGGAATTCCCGATCGAATTCAGAAAAGTAGACAAAGAAAAAAACAAGACCTTTTCAAAAATAATAATCAACCGTTCCTCTGAAAAATTTAGAAAAATACTAACTACCACAAGTAGTACATGCGTCCTATAACACCATACGTAAGTAACAAGTGGTATAGCTTTTTAAGTTTATGAGTGTATTCATTGCTGAGTTTTCAAATGGAATATATTTCAGCTGATAATGACCTGACACTCCTACGTAAGACGTATCGTACAGAAGGAAATGAAGAAAATTGATATTTTCCCTACACCATAACTTAGAAGAGTAATAGCATAAAAGTCGAAAATATAAAACAGCGAATTCCAATTTTGTGGAGTTTTGTTCTTATTAGCTTCCCGTTTAAGCTCATAACAGAGCGAGTCAGAGATGAAATCCTCGAAAGAGCGAGGTTTCGCAACATTGAACGGGAGAGCATTGCGGGTCCCAGTAGGCCTCTGGTGGGCGCAACGAGAGGCCCAGATCGACCGCTCCGGGCAGGTTAATTAGGTCCCCACTCCACCCGCCCCGCGCGGCCACGGCCAGGCCGTCGATGCGAGCCTCGCCCCCGCCCCTCCAGCGCTCCGGCCACTGGCGCCGGCGATTGTTTCGGCGCCATTACCCGCGCTACCGGGCCATTCGCCGCTTCTGCCGCCGCCACCGCCGCCGCCTTGTCGCCTCCACCCACGCCGGCTACCATCGCCCCCGCCACAGCCCTTTCCCTTTGCCGGCCCTGCCGCTGCCACCAACGCCATCGCCTAGAGACTACGTCACCGGCTTTCCCTTTGCCTCAGCTACGAACACAGACGGCACCACAGAACCACCTCTGGGACGGTCACTAACGCTGTTACCGCCCCAACACCTCCCTCCATTCACTCCTCACCACTACCAACTACCGTAGTGTCCACTACTACTACAGTCGCAACAGCTTCGGCCGCCTCCATCATAAAAGACAATAAGATTTCACTTTCTGCCTGCCATCACCATCGCCTCTTCGAGGAACCTCTCAACCCGGTACCTACATTCCTGTAAGTGGCTAGTGACTCCGCACCTTCCTTTCTTCACACACACACACACACACACACACACACACACACACACACAGACAAGCACACGCACGCATCCATTCGCCCACAAGCGCTCACCGGCGGCGGGCGCTTACGACAAACGGAGGGGGCAACGGCTCGGAAGGCGGTACTGCGTGTGAACACACAGGGCCGCCCTTTGCTCACTCACGGAATTAACTACATTGTTCGTAACGGCGGCGCCGTCAAGGTCCTCACTCCAAGGGAGCTTTCCAGGCACACGGGAATGAAACTGCCACCTGTTATGCAGGCATGCATGCATGGGCCATGCCAGCCAGGCAATTATCGGAGAAGTTGTATTCTGGAGATCACTTAGTTCCGCTTTCGAGTTCCAGTTGCCACTTGAACGTGACAGACTTCGCAATTTGCCTTGACCTTCACAAGTGCTCAGTCATTCACTGTGAACATAAATGCATATAATGTTTCTTCAAGCCAAAGGGTTGTAGGCGTAATTATATATGTCTACAAAGTAGTCTGAGAAGTTAATATACTGATATTACAATGCATGTTAGCAGTCTATGTACCATTTATTTCAGGTAAACAAATTCAATACTTGCAAAATATTGGGTTCGGCATTGATTAAATGCTGTTTGTAAATAACCAGCATTAATGCAAATTTATTGCGATATGAACATCAATATTTAATGTATTTAAATTGTCTACAATTATACGTATTTTCAAACTGCGTTTTACATGATGTTAACAGACGGCTGAAACGGTTCATGTATCATGAGAGATTTCACTCGACGATTAAAGACACACGACCACGAAATAGTTTTGGGTGCAGAAATCGTTTGCGGTCAAAGGATTAGCTTTTGATGACTGAATGAAGTGACCTATGAACAATCATTTACATTTATTAGTTTCCTCTGACCAAAACTGAAAACCAAAACGCTTGAAGAATCTTTTTTTTTAAAAAAAGCCTAGGATTTCATTTATTACTTTTAGAAGAAATAAAAATAGTTCGTCCAATATATGCTCAAGAAGTATCACAATATGTTATTAATTTTGCTTTTATTTTGCCTGGAAACTACCGGCAGGAAGAATCGAGTTAAATTTCAATATTTTTCGCAAATTAAAGAATAAGAACCATTTTTTTTTAAATTCCGGCATTCTATATGATACAGAATTTTCAAACTAGCTTACGGATAACTAAAGGAAGTCATTGTTAATATACAGACATTTCAATCAAGAGAGCCATATTGGAAGCCTTCTTTAGCAACAATATTATCGACATTTACAGAGCGCCCATCCCAAGTTTAAGCTCCTTCAAAATACTTTTTGGAATACTGTGATTAGACCTCCCTCGGAGCGGTCGGTGTGGGGAGGAGCAACAAGAACATCGTATCAAAACTTCAAGTTTTGCAAAATCGATATCTTGGATTAGCAGTAGATGCACCATGGTATGCCAGCAAATCCCCACTACAAACAAACTTCCACATAAATACTTTAGTGAGCATATTATTAATTTCTTTTCCTCTCTTCGTTTTTTCTCCTTCCAACCCATGTTCAACTTCGGACGAGACGTTCCTATACCTACATGACTTTTTTTCGGTTGTCTCTCATACGGCAACTTTTAAAAATATAAGTTTTCTTAGCAATAAAATATTTATAAACGATAACATTTACCACATATCTAAATATTCTTTGCGAGAGTTACTTCCGAACAAAATGTAAATAATAGCTGTACGGCCTAAGGGGCATGATGATAGTTACATGATGATAGCAGGAGGATACATGATGATAGTTAAAAAAAACAATATTATGAGGGCCTCCTGGAGGCTCGGTCGAAGGATCCCCAGACACACTGCCCTAAAGACACATCCCTAGGCACTGTGTCCTAAACACAGTGCTCTAAACACAGTGCCGTCTTTCGACATGTTTAGAACGATGTAATGTGCTGAAATACTTAACGGAATTCAAATTTCAAATCAATAAGTTAAATATATCAAAATTATGTTTTTATTTTATTTTTGTTGAACTGCAACTCATTTAATTTGTCCCTATTCTACTTCTTACCCTCAAAACTAATACGACTGCGCGAGTATTTCATGTACCAATTCCTCGCACTGTTCCGCAGCGACCGAGGCGAGACCAAATTATCCCCAACCGCCTTTGGAGAAATGTTTTGCTCCTCTCGCCGGCAGCGACGCATCCTTCGGTGGCACTCGCGGGGCATCTCCGTTTCGCTTGGGCGGGGGGGGGGGGCGTTCTTCAGCCGCCTGCCTACCCGCGCCAACTCACCGCCCTCCGCCGGCGCCTCCGGCCATTATTCCCTCCGACAAACTGTTAGTTGTTCACGACCTCTTCGCGGACCGCCCCGGCACCCCCACCTCTTCCCTCCCCTCCCCATTCACTCCCCCGCCCCTCCTCGTCTCTTTACGGCGCCGTTGTCGCGCCCGCGGAACTGGCGGGGCGTTGCTCCCCGCGCTGCGCTTCGTTCGTAGCATCCGTTTATTCGCCATCAAGCACGAGCGGGAGGGGGCCGATCCTGAGGGTGGGGACGGGGCGAGGCGGGGAGGGGAGGGGAGGTCGCGAAAGCACGCGACACCGCGGGCTGTGAACTGCCTGAGGGCGTCGTCGCCGTCGGGGATGATGGAGGCGGGCGCGGGCGCGGACGCGGGTGCGTGAGTTAAGGAGCGAGACGAGGGAAGAAGGGGTTTCGAAATGACTCGGAGCGGCGGTGTGCGAAGAGGATGAACTGTTAGGTAATACGCGGGAAATGGGTGCGAGTAAGAGGTTGTAAATAAAAAAGAAGTAGGTTGAGTGAGAATCCTGTTCGCTGTTCGTTTCGTTCTTCTCTGACGATCGTGGAAGCTTTGCACGCGCAGATGTCTCTTGCTTTCAACAACTGATGTTGGTCTACTTCCGATATTCGTCTGATTCCCCATTAAGATTGGCATGGATGCGGCGTAACAGTAAATAATATCATAAAGAGAGTACGATTGAAATTCATGAGAAATTCGAGATATCAAGTAATGGGATGATACATCTCGAATAATGAGAATGTAAATATTCGGGTTGATTAACCATAAAATCCTAGAATGAGTGTTGTCAATCAGTTGTAAGAGCGAACTTGACGGAAACTGAAGTACGCAACAAGACAATTCATGAATGTGTAAAACTAATCACTTACTGATCCTGTACCTTAACTCTAAAATTCCAATTTTGTTATTTACATACGGATGGTGACTACAAACTTTAAGGATATTTTCCTAACAACGTAAACATGATATTCATGTACTACTAGGCAAAATGTCATGAACCAAAAAATATGTGGCCTAATATGTTCAAGCCTTTCACTTTTATTCCCTGAAACAAAATTTAATATCAATGAAAATTTCTGGAGAGTTCGCAAAATTTCAATGTGAGTTTCAATGTGATAATCAGGAAATCTAAATACGAGTCTTTCTGGTTTTGTGATGTAATGTGGTTTAATATTTCAGACAGTGAAATGAAAGCCGAATTTGTGAGTGGACATTTGTAAAAAAAATAATAACATATTAACCAAATTCTTATATACGAGAGAATTCTTATATAAGAGAGATGATTTCGACGAGATCAGATGTAACGTTTATGAGAATGTGATGCCACGAAGATGAACAGTGTTGTAGTTCCTACATAACATAAATATCAGTATCACTAATAAAAGGGAATGATGAGTTTCGAGAGCTACCTGAAGATCTCCGAAGTTTAGGTGACGAAAATAGCTTAAAAATATATTGAATAAAACTTAACCCACATCACGCGAGACATACAAATCTTCTACGGCACACCTACTGTGCACAATAACGTCAATTAAAAGAAGTTATGTAGTCAGAGAGAAGCAATTTCAAAATCCGTAATATCAACACCACCGTTGTGAACATGACCATAAAATGCACAAACTGTGCTATCAACTGAAAAGTTTCCCCAGCCACCATCTACAACACAAAGAAGATGAAAAAGATATGAAATAGAGACTCCCGATATTAGATAAAGGCGAAGAAAATGTAAAACAACTTTAATTTCTTTTTTAAAATCTTATAACAGCCTTTTACATTCTGCTACTTGTTCTGTTCAGGTTAGTATTCTGAAATTTACTTGAGAAGTCAGAAAAATAAGAAAAACTACACAATAAGAATGAGAGAGATGTTTCTTTAAAGAAATCATTCATTTTAATGCATGATTATCTATACTTACACCACTTAAGTTTGGGCCGCATTGATTTTCGATTGCTTGGTAGTTTCACCTGAAACTCTCCCTTCTGGAGATCTGACGAAGATACAGTACCGAAGCCGATCCTCCACATACAACATGAGAAAAGCACTACGTGTGCGCGCCGGGGGCAGAAGCCAGGAGCGTGGGATTGGGGGGGGGGGTGCGGAAGAAGGGGAGATAGCAAGGCGCCAGGGCTGTTACGGGGCTCGGGATTGCGGCGGCTGGGAGCAAGTTCGGCGCTGCAAATTACCGACGGGGTGCTCATAAAACAACGACCCGAACTCCCAGCGCGCGCGGGAGAGCTGCTGCCCGGGCTTGTGGCTGGGCTGTGGGGGTGGGTATGTAGGCGGTAGGGGGTGGCAAAGGGTATGGAGAGAAGGCACCGTCTCAGTAAGCGAGACTTGGGCGGTACTGTTGTCTGTCAAAATGTCGGGGACGTTCACAGTAGTATGGATATTTGTTAAAATATTTTTTTAAAATATGTAATATCGTTGCTCGAAAAAATAGTTCTTTCAAGGGTTGTACGTCATATATACTTAAACAAGAGTTTTAAACTTACATTTCAACAAATATGTACAATGTTCGAAAATAAAAGAACAAACAACTAAGGACATCCAAGAAGGATCCTTCAGAGAAATACATCAAACATTTGACGAAGTAGACATAATGACGGAGGTTTTGAAACTTAAATGCTGTATAACTCGGATAATGATAAACATGTGGGTAGGTGGAATTGGAAGTGGAAGTAGAGGTTGCGGTTGTTTCGTTTATGATTGTAATAGCTTTGACCAATGGAACGGAAATATTCTGGGCGGGAATGCATGCAGGTTCGCTACGAATATGTAGTTAGCCGACGTTAAATGCGACAGCTTCGGCGACTATAGTAAGGATATTGAATATAATATACATCTTACAGAAGTAGTGGATAATTGCTATCACACCTTACATTCAGACACTGACAGTAAAGTGACTATCAACTGATTGGAGAAAGGCAGATTAATATTTTCTGTTTAAGAATACGCGCGAATGTAAGAAATACACGTAATAAAGTACATTTTGATTAATGAAAAATAGATTATAAAAACCTCATTTTCGTTTCAACGGTTTAATTTGTAATAAAAACAGTTGTAACACCTGCAAGGTAAAACTCGCTGCAAAGAAAGCAGATTAGGCTTTACAATGTCTCGTTTCCCCTGTGGTATGTTCAGTATTTGCTTCCACGTCAGTTAGAAGATTCGCTTAATTATCGATGTTTCTGAGGATTTGAAGATTCCAGGTAAACAAGCTATCAACGGGATTCCTGGAACAGTAACAGACAGCTCTCGGGAAGAGAGAGCTCAAACAACAGAAGTGTAACGTTTTCAACCGAATCCGCGAGCTGCAAACGAGATATCGAGTGACAAATGCGTCGTTTCAACAAGCCGCTTCTATGTACGTTCCGCGAATTGCAGACAACGCGGGGACAAAATCCTCGCCGCCGTAGTCATCGCCCACGAACACTGGCTCTGCGTCATCTGCTAAGCTCTTCGTACTCCTCGTAAGCATTCATGATGCTCAACAGGCCCTCTAGGAGGTTGCACTCGTTTGACAGAATTATGACACAGAGAGGTACAGTATAGGATACACTATGACGAAGTGCTCTCAAAGGGAACCTTGTAAGGTGATTTGGTGAAAATTTTCGATTTTTGTTTTTTGCGTGATTTTTAAAGTATTAGCTCTGCTCTTTCAGAATGTTCACGATGTTTGGCGAAAATGTCTCACAATTTAATCAAATGTCCTTGTGCGGAGGAATGCCAATGATGGTGATGCCTGTTTCCGTTTATGAGCGAGTTTGTTTTCCAAATTTTGAGAGAAAATGTTACATTATTGGGGAAAATATTTTTTGTTTCGCAGACATTATTATTCTACATTGCGTTTGCATGGTTTCTTTCACACGTTTTCTGTTAGTAAACGCGTCCATACAGTGATAGCTGTATCTCTGATTCAAATAATTGTGATTGGGAACCTTGAAAGATGATTTGGTCAAAATGATCGATTATTGTTTATTACGTAATTTTTAAAGCGTTTTACGCGTAATTCGTTTGTTTAATTCAATTGTTTAATTGAAAGTATTTTAGACAATCGACATCTGATGATATTGGATTCATAAAAAACAATCAAAGCGTTTAGGCGACAAGAACGAAAGTAATGGCAATAAATAAAGAAGGTAGGACAAAACCGGAGTTAAAAAAGAATGTGAAGAACAGAAGCCACCAGAACAAAAGTAGGAGGCGGAAGTTGGTGTGCAGTGGTCAGAAGTGGAGGGTGCAGTGGTGTCATTGGGAGTGGCGCTAGAATTGGCAGTGATGGAGTCAGCTCAGCCGCAATTTGTTTGCGTATTTTCGCCGCTCGAAGGATTGGTGGAGGGCAGAGCGAGGGGGGGAGCAGAGGCACCCTTTCCGAGCGAGAGGCCACGCCGCTGAGAAAGATGGCGGCCCGCCACCTCAGCGCTCTCGGCCGGAGAGCTTTCGAAATGGACCGCGAACAATAAACCTCGCGGCGGCGGCGGCAGCGGCCGAGTGCGTGCGGACGACGAACCCTGCCCGCATCGACGCCTGGCCGAGGAGCGAAGGCGCAAACGCTGTGCACGGGGAAAAGAACGTGGAAGTCAAGAAGGCGAGATCAATAAGAAAGAGGAGCGATGATACTGAGAAAAATAAAAATACATAATGGAGGAAGTGGAAAAGAAAGATCAAAGGAAAAGAGGAAGAACACAGGAAAAGGCAGAGGAAGGGTGATGGGATAAATTGTGACGAAGGAAAATATGAGATAAAAGCAGTCAAGGAAAATGTAAAAGGCTGGCAGGAAGACAACCAGAGGGGACGAGAGAAGAAGACAAAACATTAAATAAAAATGGAGAAAATTAGTAAGAAGGAGGGAAACACGAATGGCTAATTCGAAGGAGACGATAATAAACAAAGAAAGGAGAATTACTATAAAAGTTACAAACCTGAATGAAGAGACAGAAGATAAGTTTTTTATACAAAAGAAAACGAAGAAAAGACACGTGATTAATGTTCGATATTCGTTCAATTAGAAATGAACGCAATGGATGCCAAGAATAGTTCAGCTCAGAGAGACTGACAGACAGAGTGTGTATGTGAGGGAGAAAGAGAGGGAGGGAGAGTCAGGCATACAGAGAGAGAGAGAGAGAGCGTGTGTGTGTGTGTGAGAGAGAGAGAGAGAGAGAGAGAGAGAGAGATGCGTGCGGAGTAGGGGCGGCGTGGGGGAATCGGGAGAAGAGGAGGCGGAGGCGACTAGGAGCTGGAGGTGCCGAGCAGGGCGGGGGGCGGGGCCTCCGCGTGCGAAAGGGCTGCGCGGCGAGCGCTGCTGAAGAGGCCGTTCCCGCGCCGTAAACGCCACGCAGGCGGGAAACTTCTCCTGCGCGCGCTGCGGGGGCGTTCAGCGGCCAGGGCGACGCCTCCAGCGCCCCGCCCGCCCCGCAGGGATTGCAGAAGCAGCACAAGCCGTAGGCGCAGGCGGCGAGATACTGCCCCCGAAGGGTGAAACAATCTCGGAGTGGATTCACTTTCATTTGTAGTGGCGCAAACAGGTTTTCCATGCGTGTGTGGGGGCTAGCCGACATGACTTTTCTCGTGAAGAAATTTGGTTTTTCGCTAGATTTAATTTTTTTTTGTAAATTTTTAGTTATTTATAATAAGCACAAGTAAGATAGTGAATACTATTAGTATTGAAAATACAGTAATCCAAGTCAGACAAAGAGTTTAGAGTGGCGTCTTCAATGCTTTAAACAGTCTTCAAAGTACGGTTTAATGGTCAAACTCGATTATTTTTAAGTGAGATTTCAAATTTAGCAAAATCTATAATCGTGAATTTGTCTCATTGGCATCTGCGTGGGGGGAGGGGGGAGGGGGAGCTCTCCCCATCAGCGGTGTGTCTGTATAGTTAATCAATAATCTACATTACTCGCAACGAAGAGGTGTACCGTGTTATTATCGTTGTGATTGAGATAATGGAAATTATCTCTATTCCATTTCAATTTACTGCGGGGAAACATTTTACAGTGTTGTAATAAAAAACTAAATACATGTCGTTCATTATCCCAAATAGCGCTTCCACAAATCAATTAAGAGCTCTATTTCATGGATAATAATCATATAAATAGTCATTCAAACTAATTTTCCCTCTATTTCGGAACCCTATAACTATGTAGTATAACTGTGATATGAGAAACATGCTGATAGCACATCTTACTTCTATGCAAGATAACGTCATAATGCGGTTAAACCTGAGCAATTTGTTACTCTTCCGTCTTCTTCGATTAATATTTTCTATAACACACACATTTCCTCACTCAAATGACATTCACGCAAAAACCTCGTTTACTCTCTAATCTCGCGTTTAGAAAGTAACACCACAGCGCAACAACGCATTAGGGAAGGACGCGGTCACCGCAATAAAAGGCGACCAGAAAAACACTAAACAGCCGAGAGCGGCAGGCGGAGATCCGCGGATAGCGCGGCGCGAGTGGAGGCCTCGCCTGGCGGTGACGGAGGCGCGGCGCCGGCGTCGGAGGCGCAGATGCCGCGCGGCGATACGGCGGGGCGGGAACGACACCGCGCCGCCGCGTTTTTACGTTTCCCTGCTTTCGCGCGCTATCGCTCTGCGAGGGGGGGGGCGGGAGCGGGGCGGGGGCTGGAGCAGGGCGGAGCGGGGGGGCGGAGGCGTAAAACCCTAATTGAGCGCACGGCGCTTCGACGCCGCCACCGCCGCCGCGGCTCTGGCGCATAAGGAGCGGCGTAGCGGTGAAGTGGAGTCGAGGCACGAAGTTGATGCTCGGTCTGGCGATGGGGCGTCGGGAGTGGCGGCGGAAGTAGACTTGTCGAGCAGCTGGAGACGGAACGGTGCGATATGATCGCGAATAAGAACCCAGGGCGGTGGAGTGGCGGTGAGTCATATACTGTAGGGCAGTAGGTCGCGGAAAGGAGGTGGAGTGATTTGGCGAGATAAGTGTGGTTGAATGCCTCCGAAGATGGGAAACGATGTCAAATGGCATCAAGATCATGAAGGACGTCGGAATGGTAGAACGACGGTTGAGCAATAATATGTCAAGGTAGTTGTTACGATTAAATGAATACATTATTGGTATGAAAGGTATCAAGCCTAGGAAAGAAAGAAATTAAGAAATGCAATCATAAATGAAACGGATGATCTGGTGTTAGTAAGGCTGGCGCCGAAAAAATTTAAGTTGAAAAATTGGATGTGAGGGTTGATGAAAACATTGTCCTATAATGAAATGAAAGAAATGTAGAATGGAACGGAGGATGGTGGTGGTGGTGGTGGTGGCGCAATAATGAGATGGCAATGCAGGGTTGGAAATTAGGAATGAGCTGTAGCTAGAAGCACAATCTAGTTGGGTAAAATGATGGAAAAATGAGTTGTGCATAGGACTTTCAAGTTAGAAAGTAAAGAAAAAAGCCAAGAGGACGTCAACATTTTCAAGATAGCAAGTAGGACGAGGAAAGACATAGGGCAAGAATCGAGTTCATATATGATGAAGCGAGGACACATTAATGAAGGGAGGCACGTATCTGAGGGCGACGATGTTACAGTGAAAATTTAGACGACTTTCTTAACACGAAGGATGACATAAAAAAAGTAGTGTAATACTAGTGAAATGAAAGAGTGGTAATGTAAGCAATTTAACTCCCGAAACTATCTTAAAAAAGAATGAAGATAGTAGTAAATGCTATCGTGCGTTATCGGAACGATCGCGGACATATAGCGGACTGCTGCGAGTAATTTGCTGTGAGATGTGTGAGTGGCACTAAAGACATGAGCGAGAGGCAGCTTGTCGCAGGAAGCGACATAAAGTCGATGTAACTTAAGCGGCGTCAGTTGTCAGGGATACTGACGCTCCAGAAAAATGTCGATAGTGGCCGAAAATTATGAATATAGACGTTCTAGGAGAGGATAAAGTCACTCAATCTTGATATCAAACTAAATAAAATCTAGAAAAATATGAAACGGACATGCCCTTCCTTTTGGTGGCTTGAAGGAATTGATGGAAGCTTTCAGAGAAGTTTATTCATTCACTAAAAATAACAGAATGCATACAAAAATTATGAATTTTAGCTAGGCTGGGACTAACGTTTCACAGCAGTTTGCAAAGGTTCAAGCAATGAGCTATTGTGAACTCTCCTGACAAAAATCCTTTCAAACAAAACTGTTATACTTAGGCAAATTTTGGAAAAATATCCAAGTAATACTTACGTCCTATATAAAAATATTTCCTTACGATCATCTTATAAAACAGCGTTATTTCAAAATTATATCGAGGCCCTCAATAACAAAAAAAGCCATTTTAAATGTTCTGATAGGCAATAATTTAACGACAGCCTCACAAAATCGTTTAAATTCTCAAGCTCGCATTCCGGCTGCGAGACCCCGACAAAAAGAGAGGCTGTTAATAAGTACATTTTCTTCCACAAAGCCGAGAGAATGCTCCAAACGAGTTCCCGCCGCCCCCGGCTGCGGGGGAAAAACGTCACGCGCGGAATGAGCAGCATTATGCGCAGCGTTTCACAACTCACGCACCGCCGGCTCAAAAAAAGGACTTCTCTCCTCCGACAGACAATAAAATGGCGGTGGCCGCGGGGGAAGTTGACTAACGGTGCGCGCGGGTCGAGCTGGGCGGGACTGAAGCGAAGCGAGGGGAGGAGGCAGGGCGGGTCGAGGCGGGCCGGGGCGGAGCAAGGCGGGGCGGGGAGGGGCGGGGTAGGGGTTGGAGCGAAGCGGGGTGCGGCGGAGCGGGAGTGGGCGGATGGGGGCGGGGCGGGGCGGGGCGTCCGCATCCTTGGCGGAGAGACACGCAAAGGGCCGGTATGCAATCGGGGAGCGCCGCTGGCAAAAGCGACCACCGCGCCGGCCCCGCCTCTTCGCCGGGCCGCGTCGCATTGCTCGCCTGCCCAGGGGGGAACGTCGGCGCCCGCTAGCGAGGCGGGCGGACGATGCGAGTCCGGTTGAGACGCGACACCACGCAACAAACAAGAGAAGCGATGAACGTGGCGGTGGAGACTGCGTGGGAGGCGGTATTGAAGTCGTAGACGGGCAGCTGTGATAAAGGTGTATTGTAGTCATCGAGGTGATGATTGTGACAGCGGCTTGATTGATTGATTAGTGACTCCGGGCGCGTCAACTGCTAAGATCATTAGTCCCGTAAGTGTGCTGCATGTTTTTATGCCGGGAGGTGGCGGTGATCACCCCCGGTGGATAGCGAGATCCGACGCCGATCCCCCGTTGGTTTGCGGCGATTTTCCTAACCAGGTATCTCCTATCAGCGGAGCACCGCTCCATCCCGAATGGTCTACCATATGTGTGATAGGGTGGTGGATGTAAGGATAAATGTGTAAGAGATGAGTGCTCCTTCGCCTAGCGTTAATCGGAGAAATCATGGAAAACCTCCGATCAGAGCAGGTGGCCGGCGGTGTTGACGCTGCCATCAGAGATAAAGGCGGCTACGTTTTCGTGGTGACAGCGGTATGAAGGTGGTGGGCAGGGGTGACAGCGAAAAGGGTGCCGGCGGAAGGCGAAATGGAGGTTCTGCACCGTGGTAGAAGCAATGCTAGGGAAACCATAAAATGTCCATGAAGGTAGTTCGTGAGTGGTGCCACGTTAGGGTATATTTCTTCGTTTGGTCGATGGACTTGACGTCTGTTTTTCTGGTATTCTTGACGATATGAATATTTGGGTGGTGGCAAACGGAGTCTGTATATGACATGTGTGCAGGTGCAAGAATAGCAAGTACCTCACGAGATACTATGCCACGAGCATTCATTAATCAAAAAGTTAGGAGGAGGAAACGGTACCAAAGGCAACATTAGACGATGTGATTACAAATATTGTGTCCATACATAGAATGATGTGTGTGGTAGTGGTAGAGTGATGTTGTGGTTGTGAAATGCTGGAAATCTCGGTGGTGGTGATATTTATAGCTGTGATAGTGAAGGTGGTGAATGTAGGATGTGCTAGTAATATTAGTGATCATGTTAATTTTATTGATGGGGATAAATGTGTCAAAGGTCGTGGCAGCGATCGTGATGACAATGATAATACTGATAGTGATCATGTCGGTGGTTGTGACGGCGGCGATGGTGTTAGAATGATGGTATAATGGTGGTTCTGGTGAATGTCAGGGCGTGATATGAGGTGTTGGCGACGGCGTAAGAAGCACGGCAACGCTTTCGGAATTTCGACTCGCATGCACGGACGCCTTAAGCCCGAGGGCAGAGCACGCCGCGCCGTTGCGACAGCACGTAATATATCTCAGCGCCACAAACGAAGGAAAGATTCTTGCAACCGAATACACTTCTAATGTGCAAACACGTTTGTGCCAGCTAGGAACTTTGAAAGAGAGAATGGCGTTTTGACTCTACATTAAAGTCTTACGAGAGAATGGTGCAAAACCACTGTACCCCATTTAGTTATACGAATGAGGTTTTAAAAGAAAACATTGGTTCATTGGTGATGTTAGCCAAGACAACGCCTTTTGTTTTTATATTTCAAAATAAATATCAGACAACAATTCAAAATTGCAGATACTTTTAGTTGCGAACAAAATTAGTTGATGTAGGAAGGCTGAACTGTGATGTTACAGAAGATTCTTGGCGCAAGGGGCACACGCGAAAGCGGTACGCAGAAAAATGTGAGCGATTGAAGGCAGCTGATAGGGAAGAAAAAAGCAATAAGTGAAATAATAAATTCTGAAACTTAAAATATCGAGCCTCCATATAGAGACAATATGAGTCATACGACGAATACTTTAGAACCACAGGTGAAAGACCTGCTCGAGTAAAAAAATCCATTAGCAAGGAGGGGAAATGAGAAGGACTCAGCGCCTATAAAAACTTCAAGCGTGGGCCAACGAAAGAGCCAGTAATGCCGAAAGAACTGGGCTGGCTGGCCCTGTGGGCACGTGAATGAACATCACCAAACAGCGCAATGTGGGTGGCAGGAAGCAGGTGTCGCCACGCCGGGCGCCACTGATGAGCTCCGGCTAGGACAACAGGAGAACGCGCGCGAGATCAGGGTCGGGGGTGGAAACACGACAACGGCACATTAACCCATGAAGAGAGCAGGTGGACTAATAGGAACCGGTACTGAGTCAACGAAAAGTAAAAAGGAAGACGTAGGATTTAGGCAGGTTTTGCTTTACGAGGGGATTGATTGCATAGTGTTTACTTTGGATGCAGCTGTTTGTAATTGCTAATTTCTCTCCGAAAGAAAACATTTCATGTTTTCCAGTGCTATTGTGTGTCAACAAAGTCTAACAGATACGTGTGAATGTTTTATTTCCATCACCAATTTTGAGTTAACCCAAAACAATTCACACATCACTTCGATGAAAAATTGTAATTTTGAATTAAAAAGAATGTAAAAAAATCTTAATAATTTTATTTGAAAAAGGAAATGATATTGGCGTGAAGAAAAAATATATTTTGGCAAAGTTACAGAAATATCATTAAGTGATATGAACAGAATAAAATGTTATAATTTAAAATAAAATTGCTATATTTTACAAAAATAGAAAGTAAGAATTTACGTGAAAAGAAAACAATTTTAAATGATTTTAAACTTATCTTTATAATTAAATAATTGTTATGAAGAAATGAAGAGAAAGTATTCGAGAAAATAAAAACCATTAACTAGTTACTAATAATCACGTCACATAATAATATCACTATTCACCCTGCTATATTTTATCACGTCCAAACTGGTTTTGCGAATGAATTATATTTATGAACCTCAATCAATGACGTCTTTTCAAATACCTCACCTACGAAAACCATTCGAAAGATAAATCACACACAAACACACACTAATCCCACACACAGACTTACACACACACATAGACATACACACACACATAGACATACACACACACATAGACATACACACACACATAGACATACACACACACACATAGACATACACACACACACACACATAGACATACACACACACACACACATAGACATACACACACACACACATAGACATACACACACACACACACACACATAGACATACACACACACACACACATAGACATACACACACACACACACATAGACATACACACACACACATAGACATACACACACACACATAGACATACACACACACACATAGACATACACACACACACATAGACATACACACACACACATAGACATACACACACACATAGACATACACACACACATAGACATACACACACACACACACATAGACATACACACACACACACATAGACATACACACACACACATAGACATACACACACACACACACAGACATACACACACACACAGACATACACACACACACACATAGACATACACACACACACACATAGACATACACACACACACATAGACATACACACACACACATAGACATACACACACACACCTAGACATAAACACACACACATAGACATAAACACACACACATAGACATAAACACACACACATAGACATCGGGAGAACACAGGGAGATATTCGTCAATATTCCTTGCCTCCAGTCTAGAAGTTGTTCATCGATAACTTCGCACAAAGACGTAGCGGTAGGATTTCGACGAGACACACGCGCCGGGGTGGCGAGAGAAGCAGCTTGGGCGGGGTTGAAGGGACGGCGGGGAGCACCCCGCCCCTGCCCCCTTGGGGCTCTGTTCTCGCCGGCCCCAACCCCAGCCCCAGCCCCCTCGCTCCAATCGCCTCCCCACGGAGCCTGTCCTCGGCACGAGTTTAAATTTCACTTACGAGCCACAACTTCAATCACACACGCACGCCCTCTTCGGGCTCGCGGCGCTTGTTAGAGAGCCGCGGAGGGGAAGGGAGGGGTGGGGCGGGTGAATGGGAGGAAGCGAGGGAAGGAGTGGATCCAGAGCGTTCGAGGGGAGAAACCGGGCATGCGCGGATTCCTCACCACGAACACGGCGTCTGGAGGGCGTTCGGAAAAAGTGGGGAGACGTAAAGGTTTTTAATTTGAATGTGATGTTGGTTCACCGGCCATTATTTGTTCAGGAATGATCATTATAGTCTTTGTAGATCGTATAAGTGCTCGCAAGGAGATAACAAATCTAGTTTTGAAACAAACAGTACAGGCGAAAGAGAGGATACATTCTTTGCTCAAAATTTAATAATCTCACCTGTTAGCCCATCTTAAAAAAAATAACGAATTTAAGTGTCCATGAAGACGCACATTTACTACGTGGTCAGTATTCTGCACGCGCCGTATAAGAACGTCATAGAAAGGGACGCCAAACGGAGAAAATCTACAAGTGACAAGCATTTTTTGAAACCAGCACTGAAATGTACGACAGGTGATTAACGCAAAGAGCTCTTTCGATACAATGAAACGGAAACGCGGATAGAATGTCACTTCTCAGAGGGAGGAGAGAAACAGAGAGACAGAGATTCACACACAGAGGCAGCCTGGATTCGGAGAGTGAACAAGAATGAGCAAGTGCGGGCACGGGTGCGTGAAGTCCCACAACAGAGCGATCGCCAGTCGTATTACTCCTAATCCGCCGGCAGTGCTATTGAGGTCTGTGTTACGCGGAAGAGTGAACTGAGGACTAATCGCGGGTCGCAGCTGCCCCCTGCCATCCTCTCCACTCCGCGCCATTCCACATCCACACCGATTCCCGTGGCATTCAACCGCCGCCACCGCAGTCGCCACCGCTTCCACCAACTCCAGTAGCGCTGCTGGTTCGCTCCGCTCCCGCGCTGCAAAGCTCGCAATGGCCCCAGGCGACATTCGCCCGCCGCAACGCGGGGCCGGCGCAGCGCGGCGCGGCGCTCGGCGAAAATCTACATTCCAATATTAAACGGCTTTGATTAAACAGCACAGCGCGCGACTCCTAAACTATTTTTAATTTCCATTGTCGATGGTGTAATATTTAATTAAGTTCAAACACGAGATGCAGTCCAAACATTTCTTAACAACCCCCAGGGACCGAGACTACGACTTTGCAGAATGTTTGCGCAGAGGAGGCCGCGCTGGAGAGGACGGTGGTGATCGTGGCGACTGGTGGCGGTGGCAGCGGGGGGAGAGGTTATCGTAGGAGGGCAGTGAAGAAAGGACGTTTGTGGGGTGGGTGGTTAAAGGAGAGAAACGTTGCCGGGAGGGGCAAATAGTAGACGGCGATGGGAAAGGAGGCGGATGAGACGAGTGGCGACACAGATATAGAGGCAGCGAGAAACGCTGGGAGAGAGGGAGAGATGTACAGTGAGACGTGATGTAAGGGATGAATGGGATTTGGAGGACGATAACCTGTACGTGGGGAAAAGATGGTAGGAAAGAGCGAGGCTGGCGGAGAGAAATGGTAGAAAAGAATGGCGACAAGTGAAAACGGTCGATAGTGAAAAGAGACCCTGAGAGTATGCTGAGACTAGGCAGTGAAGGAGGAGAAGGCAAATACAGCGCGAGCACGAGAACCAAAGAAAAATGTGAGGCAGTAGAAACGATCGAGCAAGTGGAGGAGGAGGGGCAGGAAGAGGAGAAGGAGGAGGAAGGGGAGAGAACAGCGGAAAGAGAGAGAAGGCGGAGTTCCGGAACTTGCGGCAGTTAATTTTTAACACCGTTGACCCGCGGGATCGAACAAAAGACGAACGAAGCGCGGCCGCGGCGGCGGCCCGTACGTAAATCGACAAAAGACGCACGGCGACGCTGGAAATTGCCACGTTGCTCGCGGGCGCCCCGTCCCTGCCCCGCCCCCTCGTGAGGGCCCTGTGTATATCCCAGTCCCTGTCCCTCGATCCCGCTGTTCGGAGATTTCTACAGTAATTAAACCAATCTCTCTCTTTACTGCAAGGTACGCGCGCAATTTAGATTGTTTCTGTGACCGTTATACGATTTGCAGAACTGAACCACCGAGTAATTTATTGCCAATTAAGAAAAGTATACAATGGTTTTCTGGATAATCGAATTTTATTCACTTCAGATTGTATTTACATACAACTGCATATTTTTTTCCTCAAACGTGTTTTTACTAAAGATTGTACGAAAGGAATTATGATATAAATGATCTAAAGGTATTAATTTAAAATTAATAAATTAATTAAAAAGTTGAGGAAATAAGCATTAGTGATTTAAACACTTGAGAAGGGTTAGGTTGTTTAAGTTGGTACAAGAATATTACTCCGTTTCTTATTAAATTGGGAAATAAAACTATGTTCAATAGATCGAAACAAAAAAAACTATTTTCCCCATTAAAAATCATTTAAAGTTATTTCCATAAAACAGTATTTTTTCTGTAAACTAAAATTTCTTCGTGTTCTAAACAAAGGAACTGGATCACAGTTTTGCGCATCAAAGTGGTCTGCAAATTTTTCCCTCTTTCCTCGGCATTCTTTAATTTCGATGCCACACGATTGAATTTTGAGGGGGCTCCATTCATACGTCACGTTAGCCCACGTCCTGCGTCATACAATCCATCTCCCCGGAGCACATGAGCGGCTACGGGGGAGCCACCTGCATCGCCCAGCAAGCCAATTACGCGAACGCGGGCTCGGGCGCACCCATCGACTGGCCGTCAATTGACTGTAGCGCCGCTCTGACCGTAAAAGACGGAAATGTTCCGGAGAACCAACCCATCAGGTAGTTGCCTACAATTCAGCTTGGGGCCGTGATGGGGTGCGAGAAAGAAAGAAAATACCTAGTGACGTACAGAATAGACGCTAGAATTGTATGTGAATAAGCGAGGTAGTAAAGAAAGGCATCTTTGAACAAATTTTTCATCAAAAATAAAATAATTGTTGACATAGTTTCAAGAAAAATGCTGCCATTACACAAAATCGGAAAGCGATGGAAACAAATTGAAAGTGTATTCAAATGATAGGATCATGATCATGGTCATCACTAGGATCACGAGGTCTGTTCTTCCAACAAGTGTATTTGAAATGATAGATAAGAACAATTAATTAGACTAGTTTTATTTCCATTTCAAGGTGCAAGTGTGCGTGGTGAGATAGTCGGCGTTACATCTATTACGGAGACCATTGCACATCAGCTAGTGTAAAACACTAGATATGCCAAAAAAACTCTGAAAGTTGTCCAGGGAAACTCGAAAGATATTAGCTGCAAAATATAGGCCTTCTATCTGAGAACTTTCCAATTACAATACTGTTTTTAAACAGTGGTTGGGCGATATAGGACTTTGGAATAATTAAGTGAAAAAATATATTACTAGGTAACATACTGCAAGCACACAAGAATTGAAGAGAACTGATCAATGTTAGTAGCAGAGGAAAATCGCTACGCAACCATAAACAAATTTCCTCATAGGCTCACCGCACGCAGTCGCGATATTGTACAATTGATTTATTAAGGGAGTCAAAGTGTGGAGACGCAGACTCGGAGAGTTCGCTGCGTAGCGACAGAGCATTACACAAAATGGGTCGGGGGCGAACGCGCTGACCATCCCGATACAACACATAACAAATGCGACTAACAAGTGAAACGCGGCTGCGTTTGTGTGACAGCGACCGACAGACAGCGAGCAAATGCAGATGCCGGGAATACGCACGCATCCACAAGTTAAATTGTAATCGAAACACCTATGCCATACTTCTGACGATGCGGCGCCAGGTACATTTTACAGCTTTCCGATCAAGTACCACACTCTTCTTTGCCAAATAATTGTTGTGCGATTGCAAATGAATACACGGCTGTGAATCTCTCTGCGTCCTATGGATTAAACTGAAGAGCGGATATTTTTGTGGTACATTCACATTTTAACTACATTGGAAATTCCATGTTTTGGTCTCCTGATTACTTATAGTTATAAAACGATTTAATATCCAAAATATGTTTAATCAACCCATAAATCTGGTTTATAAGCATTTAAAAGGCATAAGAATCAAGCAGACAAAACCAAAACAACAGATAATTAATTTTGAAATGGAAGCGAAACTATACGGTCGATTTAAATTATAATGATACTGTTAATAGATTAATCCGAATTCAATACTTGAATAGAAGTTAGTCGCATTACTCAACAGTCTGGAACAAATTTTCGTGGTCATTCAATCAACCTGTATTGACGTCTATTGGAGACCATTACAGAAAATTAAACTGAACTAGCGTACCCGTGCGAGAAATCTCGCATGTTAAAACCCATCCTTTTCCAATCCATTTGTCTATCCTTTCAACTAAGAAGGAAAGTTGTTAATGAAAAATGTTTATTTTTTTAAGGTACAAATGTAACTTCTAATGTACTTGCAGAATATCAAACAAAAATAACAATACAATTCATGTTGGAAACAAATTTTCAATAAAAGTTTATTCAGCATTATAGAGAGATGTTCTCGGAACAAATTATTAAAAACAACTTTGAATCAATTATTCACTCCTCCTTGAGAGATAACTTTTCGCTTTCCTTGATAGACACAAACATAATAGAAAAGGTATTTACTTTCCAGAAAGCAACGCAAAGTAAAGTAGTGCGTAAATACCGATCGAGCAAGTACAACCTTACTCTTTGCAATATTATTTGAATTTCCTTGATTTGTTATGAGGAACAGAGGGGGTTTTGGAGAGTTCAGAGTGCCAACTTGGAGGGGTGCGAAAATTGAAAAATTATTTGTATATTAAAAAGTATTGGATTATTTTCAGCGTTCTTACGTACCTCAAGAAAAGCAATACCGAGCCAAAAAATAAACTAACATTTTCACCTTTGAGTACTAAATACAATTTGTTACCATTTGAAACAATTTAGTAGGCTTAGACTTCACTTCGGTACATGGGATGTTACATACTGAATATCTTAACGAACCGACACCTTGAGTTTAATATCAAACGGTGTATTATTTACAATATGAGTTCGCAGCTGGGTGTTGATGTACGTACTTCCAGACACCACCAACATTAAATCGTGCCTTTGCACTGCGAATGTTGGCATTTGTCGAGTGACTTCTCCAATTCTTTCTATAATTTTTAATTTACTTGCTTTTTTTATTAATTCACGTAGTATTATAGGCCAGCGCGATTTGATTTTTGTTTTTCATTTATTTCAAGCTAATTTAAAACGTTTGTTCTTTGTGTTACGCCATACACAAGTTTATCACCACTACCTCCGCGTACCCGTGCGAGAACTCTCACATGTTAGACCCTATGTTAGCCATACGCATGTTAGTCCATACACATGTTAGTCCCTATTCTTATATTTCCATTTTAAGAGGGGAAGTAGTTAACGAAACGTGTTTATTTGTTTAAAAATATATAAAGGTAAGTTGCAATATACTAACACAATATCAAATCAAATAAAAACAAAGCAATTGATGTTTAAAATAAATTTTCAATAAATATTTACTCAGTATCATGGAGAGTTTTCTTGGAACAATTCACAGCACTTTCTTATAGACAACATTTGTAGTAATTATTCAATATACTTTGAGAACTAGCTTTTAGCTTCTCGTGAGTCACAAAAATATTAGAAAATCTTTTTACTTTTGAGAAAGCTATGTGTCTGAACCTGCTGACTTTAAAATTTCATCGAATGATAACGAAAATACTGATAAGCGTAAAACACATTCTTCACTCTTCTCTGTGCACAAACATCCCTCCTCAATTAGGTACACAGCACTTACAGACACCGGTAAAACTTTAATTGATTGGTTTCACAACACGCAAAGAAACAATCTTCATAGGTATCAAGCAACTATAATAGTACTTCCAGTTGTTGCTGGAGAGCAAATCTTGAATTAATGATTATGGAAATAAACCTCGCCAGACTGCACAAACTACGGTGTTAACAGAAAGCGTAAATAAAGATTGTCGAATCTAAGCCTTCTAAGCGTGTCGCCACAAAAATTGTTACCAGCAGGAAGGGCTGAAATATTGAGGTGGCCTTGATAGCATTGAACCGAAAAGTTAATTGAATGGATTGGAAAATGTCTCATCTTCTTGATTATGGTGTGAAAAACGTTTATTGTACTTTTTAAGGCTCTAAAACGCTTTGTTTATGAGTTATTTGCCGAAATAGTTTGATATGTGATGCGGGTTGCATTTTACATGAATAATTCGATGCGGTTTTTTAAAGAAATTATCCATATTTTTAAAGTCAAAGTAGAATTCGTCAAGTCTCCGTGAAATTTTCTTTCTTTTGAGCCCTCATTTATAAAGATTGGTTGCGTGTGAGAGCCGGAACCCAGAGGTATACTACTGAAATAACACAGGAGACGATAGAAACACATTCAGATTGAAACAAACTTGTATTCGTGCAAACACTTGAAACAGAAGTGAAGCATTTCTTTGAAATTGATCTAAGGGCCTTTAATCCTTTGAATACCAATATAAATCTTTCTAAGTATATCCATTATCATAGCAGTTATCTGGTGAAGTTTGTAAGCTAAACAATGAGTTATCTAATGTACTACAATCAGCTCTACGATAACTTAAATGAAACGATTTGTAAAACATTAGCAAATAATTCACGTACACTCGCAAATTACCAGATTTTGTTCACATTCAACGCGACACTCAAAAACAAAACAGTCGGTCTTAAACTGTACACAATAAAATTCAAGCTCCCTGAAGCAAACACAAATTACGTTCGCATCCTACGACTCCCTCCACCTCAGACGGAAATCAGAAACAGAGGTTCGTCGGCGACAGACAAAACGGTCGGCGGCGGGGACGGGTCAATTAGTGAAATCCGCGAGGAAAAGGTGGCGGTGGAGGCGGAGTCGGCGGCGGTGGCGACAGCGGAGGCGGTGGCGGAGGCGGAAGCGGAGACAGAGGCGGTGACGGTGGCGGTGGCAGAGGCGGTGGCGGAGGTGGCGGCGAATGCGAAGGCGGTGGCGGAGGCGGTGGCGATGGCGGAGACGGTGGCGGCGGCGGCGGCAGCAGCGACGACGGTAGCGGCGCCGCGCGGGCGAAACGAGTAATAACATTAGCACGGCTTTTTACAGCTAATTAATCAACACAAGCTCCGTTCGCGTTCGCTCCGCGCCAATTTGCAACACTAATTCCGCCCGCGGAGCCTGCAGCTGCTGCTCCGCGTGGCCATGGGCGGCCTCCTCCAGAAGCCCCGCGCCAGGGGTGGCCAACGCTTTCATCTGGGATGGCTATTTCCACGAACGCTGGATGCCATGCCCCGTCTAATGTTATTTGAGCCATCTGATGTTTACTTTATAGCATTGGGTCTTATGGATGTTTCCAGCAAAGGAACATAATCCCATAATCCACACATTTCACGATTTGAAGATCTAATAGTATTGAGGAATTGAGATCGCTTTGAGGAAGAATGCTCCAGAAGCTGAACAAACTCACCATCAATACAGTTGAGCATCCATTAATACACTTCATGCAGCATAAAAGAGACTCACCTGAAAAAACAAAATATTGTATTAGAATCAGCAGGGTAAATATGTTAATTATAAAGCAAATATTGACAATGGTTATCAATGCACATTTATTCATATTCTATTACAACGTATTGTACAAGTACAATTTTTTTGTAAATATTATTTCAAATTGTGTATTCCTTCACCGAATGATGAAAAAGAAGAAATAACAGAATTACATGTACGTAGTGGCACATAAAAAATGTGTGATGTACCTGAAAGAAGTTGAAAATGTGAATGACCTCATTAATCACAAAATTGTGAGACAAAACACAGAACAAAAATGTAATAACGAGTTCATCATCTTCTGCAACAAGAAATGAAACGAGTATAGCCCGTGAACAGCATGAGCCATATTCACGAGCTTTCAGTAAGAAATACGAGTGAAACGCAGTAATTACATCGTTATCGTTCTTGCTCTAATGTTGATTGTAATGAAGTGATGACTGTAATGAATAGACCGATAAAGAAAACGATTCGACACAAAAATCGACAACAACACTGCTCAAACATCTGCCATGGAACTACATTATTACCCAAATAAAAACAAGAACTGAAGCAATTAACATGTCACAGAACAGGACGGAACGCAGATAAGTCATCACAGGTGTTTCGAGCAGATGATGTTTATAAACAGCAACTTTTTGCTCCCGACAATTGAAAAGTGGTTTTTGTAGTCGGTCGCCTGTGTGGCAGAGCCCGCCGCCGCATCACAAAGCGTAGAGTGCCGCTTCTCGCCTCATCACTTCTCCGTGATAATATTTGCCGGACCTACGGCTATACATTAGAGGAGGCATAAGCCGAACCATTCACTTTCTCAGGCGCATTCTGAAATACGGTATCAAAAGCGTTTTTTCAGCTTATAAGTTGAAATAACCGTTCTTCTCTGGTATTTGACGTGGTCGAAAATCTGTTTAAGTTAAGACTTTACGAGATGATGTATTCCATTTAATGTCATTCAGTTTTTCCCCCCGAAGATCAGGGTGTATAGTAGTACCGCAATTGAACTGTCTGTCATCTCGAGTTTATTATTATTATTATTATTATTAAGAAATGTATTGTTTAGTATAAATTCTTTATACAAAATACGCACGAAACACTTCTCAACTGAAATACTTCAGAATTTTGAGCACATTCTGCCGGGTGATATTCATTTAATTTTTATTCATTTGTCAAAGATCAGTGTTGCCATAGTCATGAAAGAAAATTATGGCGTCGCGGACTGAAAATAACCACGGAATAATGTGGTTCAATCAACGCCACCTGCATAGATCTATTTAGGTGGCGTTGGTTTAATTCCCGTCATACAAAGATCGTAGATCCAAAACACGAAAAAACACGTTTTTGACAATTCCTTGAAATCTTATGGCCGGATCGAAAAACAAATTATCAGTTCCTCAACAGGGGACCAAGACGCGTTCAATGACACCTCATATGTCTCGATTGGTGCACGGGAAGTGGTCTAGCCGTGAGACACGGAAATCTTCATACACGCACGGTATAGGAATTTACTCAAATACTATATAGGGATTAACATTGAAGGGAATTACACGACATAAAAACTTACAAGAAGCTGTAAGTAGCAATCATTTTACAAACAAAAAATAAAAAGTTTTATATGGTAATCGAATAACCTGCATCCATGCGTCCGTCCGTTTTTTCCATCTGTATCACTCACGGTTAGATCACTTCCCGTGTACCAATTGAGACAAATGAGGTGCTATTCGCCACGTCTCGATCTCTTGGTGTGGACGTGGTGATTAGTTTTCGGATCCATCCAGAAGATACTAAGAAACTTCGTTCCCCTATCCACAAGTTTTTTATCGATACAATGTAGCGCCGGACCCGCGAACCACTTGCCTCGGCGCCACCGCCTTAGTCGCCGCAACATGTCGCTGTGATGACAGTTAAATGTGACGCCAGTGAGGCACCCAGTCGATGAATGGCACAGTACCCATTGTATCGCCCGAACGCAGCTATTTACTGTATGCGGTGCAGGATTAGGATTACTCGGAACGAAATGTTCATCGTCAGTTATGCCACGCCGCAGGATAGTTATTGTTTTATAAGATACACAGTACGTTAAAGAAGGTTTTGTTATGTGTAGCATATAAGTTAAGCAGCTGGTGTTAATAAGACAATCCCCTTTTGTAGGATATTTTCAACTAAACAATTACATTCTAATGTAAATTTATAAGAATGGAACGTGATGTTCTAGATTAGAAGCTTGCAAATGTAGAAATATTCAATAGTCTACCTGACAACACAATGAAAAAATGTATTACCCTTCAGAGCAGCGTTTGGATTCGGTTCAACAACCTATTCTGGGGTGGGTAGTGGCCGTAGCCTGAAAGAACATCCGACAAGAGTTGAGACCACATTTTATGTATTTTTAATGCTTAATTTCAATTCTTAATAAATTGTTTTTTAAATCCTAACCGATAATAAAAGAACCAGACAACTGTATGCTTAAGGTTTCTTTATATTTAGAATTTGCTTAGTAAAAAATTTCAACATTTGAAAATACTCGTATTTTTAAAACGTATTTAAGTGTCGGCGACACCTCAGTCAGCTAGTTATAAATAATCGAGAATTTTTTAATAATACATTGCTTAACTGACTTGATTACATTTTAGTGTGACCAGCTATTCTATTGCGAGTCAAAATGTTTTATATTTTAGGACTTAAAGAATTTCAAATTATCCACATCCACTGCCTTATGCAAATCCCAGATTTTAACTTAGGTCTACGTAAGTCTTGTGGCATCATTATCTTAATGCTGTAGAATAATATAATATTCCCCAGCTTTCTACAAAACACTCAGATGTTTCTACGATATCTTAGCTTCCAAGCTCTCAAGAACCACCGCCTAATCTACTAACTCACTGCCCCCACACGCCTCACACTGCAACCACCTCTTGAGGCTCGCCTCATTACTTTCGGCCAGTAAGGGAATCCAGCGCCTTCCAGCTGTCTTCAAAGGCCTGGAGAGGCAGCTACTGTATACGTAGATTCCAAGTTCTTCCTCCGCCTAATCCAGAGCTCCCGCCGTCCCCACATGCCCCCCGGTGCAACGTCCTTCCGCGGGCGCCTCTCCCCGCCTTCGCTCCTGCGCCGGCGCCAGCTCAGCGCGCGGGCGCTCTCCACCGCGCCGTTACATTAAAACATCCGCCGGCGCCTAACGGCGACTATTTGCAAGTCTTATCTGGTTTTTGGGTGGATACGTACTTCTCTCCTCCCTCCCCTCGACGCCTCCGCCCGCGCCGCCCGTCTCCAGTCACCTCTTTCCCTCCCCGTTGCTCTAGCCGTCGTCGCAACCGCCGCCGCTGCTCCTGCTGCTTCTGCATTAAGCTCGAGAACTTCAGAATCTCGTTTGCTGCAAGCGCGCGCGGCACGGCGCGGCGCGGCGCGGCGCGAGACGAGGCAAAAAGTGCCGACGGCGCTGCTCCGCCTCCCCGCCACTTGCTCCCCGCCCCCTCCCTCACCGTCCCGCTCATCCCCCTCCTCGCAACCCACCGCTTCAGTCCGACGTGCGCTCTAGACCTGCTGCTGGTGCTTCTGCTTTGCACAAGTACCTGCTTTATAGGCATCTCATTTTGCATAGCTCACTCTCTCCTAGGTAGCTCATTACTCACAATCCACAGGAGAACCGAGAATGTACTTACGCGAATTCTCGAGTCTTAAGTGGCGAGGCTACGGTAAGAGTTCGGTCAGCAGGCTTGTCTGGAAAATGCTCCTTTTGTCATTCGTGTTCGAGAGTATGCTTTGCTTTAGCTGCAGTACTTGCAGATTAATACAGGAAATATAACAAAATGCATAAATTAGACAACATTGAAGTAAAGTTAATATTGGATCAAGCGAAGAGACATAATTGTAGGGAGAAAATCAAGAGTAAAGTCCAGAAATGAAACAGGTGTAACAATGAAACCGATGGTAGCAAAACCAATGAAGAATTATCGCAAAAAGCGCGAGACAGTAAAGATAAATGCAAAACATCTAAAGTTGTCTAAAAGAAGGTCGAAGTACATAGAAATACATAGTAATATTAATACGTGAGAAAATCTACGAAGAGATGGTTTTGAAAGGAGTGTAAGAGACGTCGGATCATAAAATGACACAGAAGAGAAACAGGGGGCAAGCACTTGAGGCGAAAAGACTCTTGGAAGATAGGAAACGAGACAGTTACGTTACTGGGAGGCAATCGTGTAACACAGCTCCCGAGAGAGGATGGCGATGGGTGATGCAGACAGATAAAACGAGCGAAAAGAAAGGCAGAGTGGAAAGCTCAGAACGCCGGAAGCGTGGACGCGCTGAGGGATGTCTGGTGTGGAAGTCTTAGCGGCGTGAGGGGAGCGGAGGTGTGAGTGCGTGTGGATGAGGAGAGAAATACGGATGTGATACGCGGGTGTGGGGGAACGCGAGTGGGGATACGCGGGTGTGAGGGTACGCAGGTGTTGAGGTACGTGAGTGCAGGGACACGCGGTTTTGGGGGTACGCGAGTGGATATACGCAGGTGTGAGGGTACGCGGGTGTGGAGGTACGCGGGTGTGGAGGTACGCGGGTGTGGAGGTACGCGGGTGTGGAGGTACGCGGGTGTAAAGGTACGCGGGTGTGAGGGTACGCGTGTGAAGGTACACGGGTGTGAGGGTACGCGTGTGAAGGTACACGGGTGTGAGGGTACGCAGGTGTGGGGGTACGCCGGTGTGGGGGTACGTGGGTGTAGGGACACGCGGTTTTGGGGGTACGCGGGTGTGGGGGTAAACGGATGTGCGGGTAGGTGTTGGGGGGGTACGTGGGTGTGGGGGTACGTGGGTGAGGGGGTACGTGGTTGTGGGGGTACGTGGGTGAGGGGGTACGTGGGTGTACATGAACGATTACGAGGGGCCTGAGTAAATGAGGAAGGAGCGACGCAAGGAGCATGAGCGAGCGGGGAGTTTAGGGGTGTGAGAGCTTTGAGGAAGGGATGGCGTGAAAGCAAAGTAGTCTAAGAGGTGAGGTGGAGTGAGTGCGTAAGGAGTGTGGATTGGGGAGGGGAGTGATGCGTTGAGGGAGAGGGGGTGTTGAGGCAGAGGGAACGTGGGGTAGTTGGTGGAGATGAGGCAAGGCGGAATGGGGGGGTGAGGGCTTTTGGGTCATGGGCGTGGGCGTCCGAGGACATAGGGGATTGTTGGGGTTAACGCGCAGAGGCGGGTGAGGCAGTAGTGCAGGAGGCACGGAATGAAAGTGAGGGGCGCGGTCAGTGCTAGGGGCCTGAAAGTCGCTGTGCGTGGGGTGGCGCGGATTGGGAGGGTCTAGTGGCAGATGGGGAAAGACAAGTAAGAGGGGAGTGTGGAGGGACGTGGGCAATGGCGTTCCTCCGCCCAGCCCGACGCCGATGGCCGTCTGGCGCCGGTTTTAAGCGCGCTTCTCACAAAGGCGGGCAAAGGTAGGGCGTTAATTTCCACGGTTCGTGAAGCCCTCCGGCGCTGGTAATTCGAAGCCGGATGAACAGATTTGTGTCTACATTCCCATTTAAGGGCCGTTTTTTGATACCTGTTGGAAGAGTATTCTGTATGCATGTGAATTTTCACTCGTGCTCTTTTAGCATAAAGAATTAGCTGTTGCTCACATGCTGAGATAGAAATCGCGTGAAAATTATTTTAGAGTGTTTTCAAAAGAAATTACTGAATAGTTTTACGAGTTTTCTTCGAAAGAGTTTGAGAGTCAACGTAACAATTGAGGATTTTTACAGTACTGCAGAAAGTTTAGAATATGGAATGTAATACAACAAAGCATATATAATTGAATTCTTCTTAAAAGAATCAGAGCTGGAAGTAAAATCTATTGTCAGGTTTAATTTCATTTTTAACACATAAAACTACAAAGACACTACTCTATAAATTCTCGTATAAGAGTAATGAAACCACGGAAATAGGAAAGTAAATTGTGAAACTGGGGTGATATGATTGCGTATGTGTACCTGATTTAGAAGTAGGGCAATAATTCCATTTCCTTAATGTCTTGACCGAGGTTCCTGTTCTTCCAAAGACCAGAATGGACTGCCAAGCCCTGATTCCAGGAATAGCAACTTCTGCATTAGACAGGAATAGGGAAGCATGTCAAAGAAATAGAGCTTCCTCGACATGTACTATATTGAGTGTAACCCGGATTGATATTGGTCTATTTTAACCCTACTAAAGGGGCGAGATAAGCATTGTTAGCAAAATAAATCTAATACACTTTACTAATTAAAGCATACGCAGTCCACTACGAAGAAGAATACTTCATCGGATAATTGGATGCAAATAAAGCAATGTTTTTTTCAAATTCATTTACTACCACAACACTGAATTTATGTTGATCATTACCACGTAATAAACGATGAATTATTTTATGAAAAACCTATAGAATTTTCTACATAATTACGGAAATTAAAAATTGTTTCGTAAGAATTAGTCAGATTCTTTATATTTCAATAGTTTGGCACAAGAAAAACTCCAATGAACTTTCAAACTTTTATGTTCTTTGATCGTTTCCCGTCATAATAATAATAATAATAATAATAATAATAATAATAATAATAATAATAATAATAATAATTTCTAAAATTGACAATAATTTTGAAATAGTTTGATGAAGGACACTACTCAACAATATTACAATTAATGATATTATAGAACTACTCTTAAGAAAACAAAAGAACAACCTCAAGCTTTTAATTGACTTTTCTTGTTCGTTAAAATTTTCATGAATAATAATGTGGAATAGTTACCCCAGAAAACAAAGCAGCAAAGCGTTACTGATGACAAAGGAATGCTCTCACAGGATACACAAGATCATAAATTGATTATACGTTCATTTTATGTGGTTTTGTGTGTTATCCGGAAGGCAAAGCTTGCAACATGTTCGCGGACCGAGTTGTACCGCAACACAACACAGCAACACCTGCCCCGCATTCGATTACGAACATGTGTTTGTGATATGAGTTACCAGCGGCGCCCAGTAAGCCGCAACTAACAGAAACTAGTGATTCTCAACTTTTATTTATATTCTGCCCTCTATGAGTTCCTCTATGATGTAAAATCTAGTAAGAAGGCCATATGTTGTCGTTTATAAACGTACATTATTGGAATTATTCCGAGCTTACATATACTTGTTAAAAAAATATTTATCCCTCAAACTGGCAGACTGACATTTTGGACTTCCACTCTTTTGCTTAACATTCAAGAATTTTTCTATTCTGAATTCCGAAACTCTGAAGTCATTATTCATAGGAAAAAATGCATTGCGAAAGATGTATTGCATTGCATTCATTACTCTCTTATCGAAATTATTAGTTTTATTGCACTGTTCACTAATTATTTGTCTGAATTATGTATCGATTCGAAGTATTGTGTTTCGTACCTTTACCATAATCACTTTTTCTACCATCAATTAAATAATTTCTATTTTCCATTTTCATGCACTTTAGTTTTACAAACTATCGACTCTTTCCGTTTTCGATTGTCTGTCCAACTACTAAGTATACCAAACACAGTACTTCTTGTTAAAGATTTTTTAAATTTATTTACAAAACATGCAGTCATATATTTCCATTACGTGACATTTAATCATTCTTACTTTAGTTTGCGGTTCATTCAAGTTTCCTGAACGAATACAATCAATTTCAATAGGAATATTCGTATTGGTAATTGATGTGACATTTTACACGTCGCCACATGATTCAATGAACAAGGAAAGCGGCAAGGCAAAGAGAGATCAGGCCACGTTGTTCGTCACATAAGAAACAACGCTGTGAATCAATGCCCATCCTGGAATTCCGGTCCATTCCAACTTGTTCTTGCCCGCTGGGCGAAGGCGTTCGCGTGCGTGTGGCGCCGACGTCCACTGCGACGTTTTTGCGCGCCGCCACCTGCGGTCGCCCGTTCTTGCGAGGCCCCCTCCGCCTCCCTCCGGATTTTCGCTCCCGCCCAGACTCGCGCACGGAGGTCAATGGCAAAGTCCCGCGTCGAGGCAGTCCCGGCGACTAATGTGAGCAACGAGTTCTCATCCAAGTGGGGACAGGACTTCAAAATTAGTTTCAAAACTGAAGTAAAATTTTAAAAAATAAAGCAGAGGTTTTAATCCTATCTATGTTAGAGCATGCGAAGTGTAAGTTCAAGTTACCATTCAAGTTTATGTGAAAGTGTCATTAAGCAAGAATGAATCTAGGTAATCGATTTTCGGCAATGAAGATTATTGCCAATAGGCAAGCGAGTAGGCAATGAAGATTATTGCCAATAGGCGAGCGTGTGGGTGAGCATGTTAGTGGATGTGTGAGAGAACGTATGGGCGAACGAGCGAGTGGATGGCTGAACGACGAGCAGGTGAACAAGCAGGTGGGTGAGCCAGTGGGAGTTCAAGAGGACACAACCGCGTAAGTGGGCGTCAAAGGGAAAGACGATTGCCGCGAGGAAAGAAAGCGGCAAGTGACAGCCGAAAGTCACAGGGCAAGAAAGACAGAATGTCTAAGGTCTGGTGAAAGAGAACGCACAGGCAATTGAGTGGGTGATTGAGCGAGCGAGCCGAGAGCATGGGAGCACCCGAGTCGTGGGGCGCGCGCGGGCGGGCGGCCCAGTTCGCGCGTTACCAGCGGGCGGGTCATTACTCTGCGGCTTAAAAGGCCCAAATGGACGGGCTCCATTACGCGGTCTGGTCTCTCGACGTGTCAAGGGAATGTGGAGCAGACACGAAGGTTTATTTCAAGTCCAGATCATATTTCGGGCCTGCAATGCGTTCATTTGCGGCAAAACTGCGGATTTTTGTGCACAAATCTTCAATAATTCGCTGGTTTTGAATTTTTCACTGAAAACGCTGATGGAATGGGTATGATCTCTTTGCTTTCTAGTGACAACATCGCATTTCATACGATATAATTAGTTCGATACAATTAATAACATCCCAACATATCACACTACGTTAATTGACAGCTTTATTAGTACTACTGAACATTGAATTTGAAGTCAAATAAAATTCCCCCAAAAATTAATTATCATCGGATTCCAACCCAATATTAAACCACACAAATCTCTTAATTTTTTGTTTGAAATTGACAAGTCCTCTTGGTGACGCATTGGAGCACCTCTCTGAATATTACATTACTGTTTCGAAACAACTTTATGAGCAGGAGAAATGAACAGCGCAGATACACTATAAATTGCCATTTATAATGATAAACAATTTAAACAATACATTATCATTTTGGTTTATAGACGTTATACGAACCACCACGGAAAGATCCTGGATTGAAATGGATTGTTTCAATTTTCTAAAATAAAGAAGGAAAACAAGTTATATCATATAAACTCTGAAAATTTTCAAAGAAGCACAGTATTCAAAATTAGAAATTAAATATCGACGACTCTTCAGAACAGAATCACATTACCTGACGATATTACTTTATTAAAAAATATAAAACTTAACTCTTTCAATTTGTATCACAAAACACAGATCAATATCTTCAAATATTTGGGGCACAAGAAATGTTACATCACAAAAATCGCCTAAAAAAGTGAAGAAATCTGTTTAATAAATAGTATATTTTATTAGTAAAATTCCATGAGGTAGTTCCCAAGTCAGCCAATTGTTTTGTAAAACAATTTATTTGATATCGAAATGAATTGCTCCGCTCAAAATGAAAGAGTTCTCTGGAGAAACGACAAATTGTGATGTTTCACAAATTGTAGACCACTCTCATTCACATCTTAATCAAAGAGGATGCATATGTTTCTTTCAGCATAACTCGGAAACGTGAGGACCAATTTTTATCCAAATTTTGCATCATTACCTTCAAATGATTGGAAAAACATTGATGTATTCCTGATTCGATAAGTTACTACCCATTTTTTTTGACATTGTGTTACAAGTAATCCATAATGCATTTCGGTGTTTAGGGGTAGCGAAGCAGTGGTCCGGGTAAGGACATGGTCGGTGGCGGGCGAGGCGATGTGGATGAGAACAGAGAGGGGTAAATCGGGTGATCAGAGAGAGAGTAGAATGTGGCGGGACGCCGGGCAGTGTGGATCGGGTGGAACCGGCCGGCCAGTGTGAGGCCGGGATGCGGATCGGGGAGAAAGACACGGCAGAGCGAGATGGATCACAAATGTAAATATTTCTTCCATTACTCTCCATCAGTTGCATTCATTCCTTTTCCTCACTAATAAAAGATAGTGATAAATACCCGAGCAACGTCAGGCACTTCGGCCAGAATGCGATAATTGCGCTTTATCAGCTCAGAGAAATCACGAAAATTTCAGAGAATGTCATTAACTCCCACTTCATTTCCAAACCACCTCTAAAGTTTTCACTTTCTCCCTTTCTTCGCACGCCTTCCCGTACCAAACAGGATTCAAAATGCACACCACCGCACCGCCTTAAGATTTCCCTGCGCCAAAGAAGCTCCTTGGCGCCGCGCGCCACCGCCTCGCGTCGCGTCACGTGGTGTCACTTCATATCGCCACGCGGACAAAAGCAGCGTCAAGTCCTCGGGCAGATGTCGAGAGAGCTGCGGCGGCGGGGCGACGCGACGCCTCCAAAAAACCGCGCTCGGCGTCGCGACGCGTCGCTGCGACGACGTCTCTCTCGCGCGCGCTCTGCCGGCGCAGCAGCGACTCAGCGGGAAATCCGCGCGGGGGCGGAGGCAGGGGTGGTGGCGGAGGAGGAGGAGGGCGGAGGCAGACGAAGAGCGGGAGACGGTGGAGCGCGTCGCTTGGGAAGAAGGTCGGTCATCTGCCGCTCCAATGCACCTGGCGCCCGAGGCAGCCGCGCAGCGCGCACTGACGCACACAAAACCGCATACTCAACATAAAAGTACATTTACATTTAATCTTTTTTTTTTGATCGCAAGAAAGTAAATTTTGACATATGAGTTGATTGATTGTTAGTTATTTCGGGCGCGTCAACTGCTAAGGATATTAGTCCCGTACGTATAGTGCATGTTTTTTCATCGGGAAGTGGCGATGATCTTCCCCCGCTGGATGGCGAGATCCGACGCCAGCCTACTGTCGGCTAGCAGGGTTTTCCCCAACCAGGTTTCTCCCACCAGCGGGGCACCGCCCAAACCGGGACAAGCTCTCAGCTCCCGACCGGTCTCCGGCATGTGTGGAAGTGTAGTGCATGTTGGTATAAGTGTGTGTACGAAAGGGGTGAATTTAGGTCAAGGAAAAGGAAAAACGCGCGCGGTCCGTGGCCCATTTGTTAGGGTACTGCTCCGGCATTCGCCTGGTGTTGATCGCAGAAACCACGGAAAACTGACGATCTGAGAAGCCGGCCGCTAGAATTCTCCTCTAGACAGCGACTAAATTTGACCTCGCTGACAAGCTAGTGTCAAAAACCCTACCAACGTCGGGACTCGAACCTAAGACTTCCCGGCCAGAAGCACAGCAGTGATATCAGTTGATGCCCAGAGCCACATCTCTCGGTTTGACAGATGAAGGGAGGCAATAAAATTGTTTATGAGATAGAAACTATCAGCACAGGACAGACAAGGAATCGTGGCATTCCCAGTCAATAAAGCTGACGACCGTATTTGTTGCGATTTGTGTGAGCAAATGCTATGACAAGCGTGATTGCTCACTGAGAGCCACTTTTTATTGATTGGGTAATGGATCCTGGCGCATAAGCAGTTAATTCCCGTAAGTGTGGTGCGTGTTTTCATCGCGGGGGGAGAAGGTGATTTTCCCTCGCTGACGCGAGATTCAGTGCCGACCTACGTGGACTTGCGGGGATTTTACTTAAGTACGTAGTAATCTCCCACCAGCAGGGCACCGCCCCATCCGGGATAAGCTCATGGAAAGCCAGTTTTGTTACTTTACGCTTCTGTTAGCTTCTACATCACACAACATGCGAAACTACCTCTGACTAGCAAACTATTTTGTTTTTTGCGCATACGCGGCACGTATGGAAATTCGGTTAAATAACAGGTATTGGAGCCAGCTGGGCATACGTTGCAGATACTTAAAAACACGATTGGGTATTTTTTAAAAACTTGAATTACAGCCATTGTTAAATAATTTTAATATTAGTTGTATGTCATTGGCAAAATATAGTGTTCGGACTGTGGTTCTGCATGTCAACATGTAAACTACATCGTAGCAAGTCCGGAAAAAATATCCTTTCTTTTAATAGGTACAATTTAAATCACTTATCTAATCCTGAAATGGGTATTTAAATTTTTAACAGACCATGACCCAGGGTACCCAGAGTAATAAAGCTAGGCTATGACCAATTTAGTGGAAAATTTTCGTCTTCTCGCTAAACTAAGGCATCAGTATCCGTTGTGCTAAGGTCCTCGTCTGCTGATTGGAAAGACTGCAGTTGACGTATAGTAATGAGCAAATAATTTTTTATAGTTCTACGATTATATAAAAAACATTGAACGAGACCGGAAAACTTTGTGAATGAAGATAAAATTTTAGAAATTTAAACATTCTGGGTGTTTAAGCGTAATTTTCACTTAGGCGAAACACGTACACTTCGCATAAAATAAAAATGCAGGAACAGATAAGGAGAAATCGAGACTGGTGCATTCCACAATGTCTTGTTTTATTTCTTGTACGATCACATTCAATGTATATTATGTCCACTGAAATGTTTGCAGTAAAGGAAATGCTCCAGAAAAATTCGATTGAAGAAAACAAAATTCATTACGTTAAATGTAAGAAAGCGAAATGTAAGAAGCGACTGCAGCTTAAAATTGTAAATACATTTAATTTTTGGGTCTAAGTGTTTGATCTGAAATATCATTGAAAATTCCTACAAAAGCCTACTTCCGTCTGATTGTCTGCATTTGTTTTTCGCAATCTTTTTTTCTGAAGTCAATCGCTTTTTGCCAAACCTCACCAAAAATCCTAGGACCGCACCTCTGTAATGACACGCGTGCGCCCAGGTCGCCGAACACCCGAAATCCGTTTCCATCGGCAGCGCGGCGGTGAGAGCGTGTTAATTAAATGTTAATCCTCCACCCGCGGCAAAAAAGGTATTTAGAACCGCAGATCGAGCGAAATAAGGATTACATTGCGGACACCTTCCAAAAAAACTAAATTGTATAAAGCCCATGAAATAAAAATTGAGAGATTTAAAGCTAGATTCAAAACTCATTGCCGAATATATCGTTTTCTAAATCCTCTGATTCGATTCCATTTTTTTTACATTAAATACTTTTTTTAATTCTAATATTCTAGATTTTATCAACCACACACTTAAACGGGCGCTGTTCCATATTCCAGTGACTCCAGTTCATCCCTAGAAAATTTCCACATGCGTGAAATAGCTGAATGAAACGAAAGCGCTTACTGAAGGACTATTAAGAGACGGGATATAATCATAGTTTCCTCCGATCTTCCACACGAATAGAAAAAATATCTGGACGTTTGGTATTATCAAACCTTTCACGTCATAGTTACAGTTCCGTGCAATAAGATAGTACGTTATTGCCACATTACAACTCCAAATTAACTGAAATTTGAAAGTTTCTAGGCAGTACTTCCGGTTGTAAGAGGACAACTCTCAACATTCCACTTTCTAATAATTAAGAGTTTTAATGGTAATAAAACACATCCTCCCTTTTCCAGCCTTGAAAATAACGCCGTCCCTTACACCTGCGTTCACGGGACATAGCAACCGCGTGGCTTCGGGCCGCTGTAGACAACACGGCCGTGGCAGCGGCGGCGGTCCTCACGCGACTTAATTAAACGCTAAAGCCGCACCTGTTGAGGGCGGCGGAAAAAGGAGTCCGCGGCCCCGCCGTGCGTACCTACGCGCCAGAGCGCACTCCGCAGCGGACGCCGGCCGGGGCCACGCCCCCCTCCCCGCCCCCGCCCACTGCCCCGCAATTGTCTTTTTATTACGCGGGATAAAGAGGCACCGAAAGCCCACATAAGTACCGCTGGCCGCGAAAAAAATGCGTTGAATGTGTGTATTCAAAGCTACGTCCGACACGAATAATTCGATTGCGTTTCAAATCCCAAGCCCCATTTCACCCCAATTCTATTTTAAACAAGTAAATTACAAACAAAATATCTGTGAGGTTCATACAATTTACGCGCCCAGACCCTTTAAGAAGAATAAAAGCGCGCATTCATGTCCGATACTCAGGTTTTGGTAAAATAAATAGGTATTTCAAAACTACAATTGTCAAAACTACAATTTACTTCGTACATATGTTTAATCTTTTCTCTTGATTCTAATGGCAATGCTCAATTACAGGCACGTAGCACTCCATTAACGTTCTGTGTAATCCTAGATATTCTGTTTGGTTATCTAAAAATGGAATGAATGGAATGATCTAAAGCCTGGAATGAAGTAAACATATGCAAAATCAGTAACGAAGTTAGGAGGAAACATATATTTTAGGCTTTATAAGTATGGCGCTGTGAGTTAGGCTTTTAGGCGCTGTAAGTTAGGCTTTATAAGTAAAGCCCAACTTGTTACATGTGTGGCAATTACTCTAATTTACATGAAAAAGAAGAAAAGATCTAAAATGAGAAAACATTGACTAATAATGCGTGTGCAATCGTCGTCCAGAAAGGCATATAGCAACAAATATTATTTTTATCTGCAAACCTCTCTGAGTTTTCGAAACTGTCCAATACTTTATCGTAATTTACGTGTTATTCTGTAGATAAAATTTGATCTAAAATCTGTATAAATGAAGATATTGTTTCTATCCTTCACTTTTGTAATTTATTACTTGAAGCGATATTCTGGAAATGTTCGTTTAAACATTAATGGTATAGCCAAAATTAAAAAGGAACATAATCTCAACATAATTAGTTTCTAAAAACATATTAAGTCTACGTTTTCAAGCCTCTTACATTTTTTATGTACAGCTTTTGTGAACTCGTAAAAACAGCAACATCTGTGCCTCATCCACTCGGGAGATGGAATGTCACGCTACACATGACGCTCTAACAAAATACGCCATGGTTATTGTTTTTTTCTTTACTAGGCGAGGATTATTCTTTGCAAGCGAGCAGTGTGATGTGATGTATGTAAGTAATGAAGCTCATCGCACAATGTATATGGAAGTAGTTACATTTGTTGACATAAAAAATGTCGTTGGTCATACGTAAATACCGTGTTTCAGGCGCATATCGCTTTATGAATAAAATATTGAATGAAAATGTGGCTTTAATATCACGGCATAGTTGACTATGATACCAAAAAATCATGTGCGAGTACCTCATCTCTAAACCCAAATGTAATGCTGATGAATCTACTTCTGTTTGTCAATTCGGAACATTCATAATTTCAATATAGTTTACACACGAAACAATAGCTTATAAGCCAACATATCCATTAATTTCTTTTTTGAGCGGGGAAATTAATGAAATCGCAAAGAGAAGTGCTTTTAAATATTACAGCAAATCATCACCAGCACGCTTCATCACCTCCTCTAAAACAGTCCTATTCTACAGCTTCGGTCTCTTATTTTTTCCTATTCCCTCCAAACACGCCATTCAGTGCAGGCCAACTGATGGAGCGGGCGCTCGCCGCAGCCGCGGCCTTCTCTCCAGCGCCCGCCACTCCAACTCACCGCATGCGAGCGCGGCTCTCCCTCCGGAAAAATCACGGGCGGGGGCGGCGGCAACGAGGGCGGGGGCGGGGCGTTGTGGGGCGCGAGGCAGCGGGGCATCGCGGCCAGGCACCACAAAGCGGAGCGCTCTACTCAAACAGTGCTCACTGGCTCACTCGCAATCAGAGGCGGCGGGCGCGCACAGGCAGAAAGAATGGCCGAGAGGTCAATGAATTTTTTTTCAAAAAAAAAAAAAATCAGAAAGAGGCGAGTGGTTCAAACGCGTGCGCGCCGCGGTAATTGCAGAGGCTTTGGCTCAAACGCCCGCCCGTCCCCCGCCCGCCCGTCAGCTTGCTCCGTCGACCGGTCGAACTCCGAACCGATTCCGGACGCTCGTTCGGGAACGGGAGATGAGCCGGCCGAATGTCGTCATCGTCGCGCCGAGATCAATGAGCGGTGTATGCGGGAGAAAAGATTTAAACAAAAAAAGGTCGGTGGAATGCATAACAATTGATGTGGGCGATTGGCGAGATAGACGATGGAGGTGGAAAAGAGAGAAGCGCAGTGACCATTCGAAGCTGAGGACGCAGCACAGAGAGTTCAACAGCAAAGAAAGATGTAGAATATCCTACTTACTTTAAATTGCTAATGGCGAGATGTATTTGAATTTACCAAATTAAATTCAGCATGTAACAACAGGAGAATATCTTCATGATGAATAATTGCTAAGATTACAGAGAAATTACGAAATATGTCGAATAAAACCCTTCATCACATGCTGCAGCAATTAAATATATGCCTCAAGTTTGATTGTTAGTTCACAACTTCTATCGCAATCTGTAGTTCAAACACGTACGCCTAAAACACTAGTGATTTCCTTCGCCACTTAAAACTCGAGAGACCTACATTATGAAAAGGTTCTGAAATATTCCAGCGGCAAATATGAAGAAACCAATTAACAGGTGGTATATAATGGGCAAGATAGAGACGTACGGAAACAGCTGAACACAAGGAAAAGCGCCTTTTTAAAAAGTCATAAATTTTAAAATGGATAGTTGGATAGTTTAATATCGATTAAGGGATTTCAATATCAACGTCCAACTGCTGAATTTTCGTATAATCTTTTCAAATAATATACACATACACATACACACACACACACACACACACACACACACACACACACACACACATATATATATATATATATATATATATATATATATATATTAATAGCTACGTATAGATCAAACGTTACACAACAAAGTCATTTTTGCGGTGCATATTTAGTATTCGAATTACTTAGGTATAAGTAATGAGAATTCCCTTTCCTTCGCAATGGGGGCTAATAGACGAATAACCCGATCGCACATCAATGCAACGCATGCGCCGTGAAGAGCGAGTGGGCGGCGGCACACAGCGCGCAGCCGCAAGTGAGCGATCACACGGGCGGGCGCACGGGATCGCACGTGTGGCACAGCGGTGGCATGGGCGCTCGTGCCGGCAACTCGGCAGACGAACAGACGGTCGGACGGACGGGTGAGCAACGTGCGTATGAGCGGCCAGACGCGCGGCAGACGGCTTCACAGAGCCCTTCCTTTGTCGCGCGGCCGCCCCGCGGCGCCCCCAAGCGAGGCGGGCGCGCAGAGAGCGCTTCACCCCCTTCCCGCCCTTCCGCGTTCGCCCATCCTCCTTAGCCACCCCACTCCGCCCCGTCCCGCTCCCGTTCACTCCACCCGCCCCGCCCCTGTCCACTCTATTCCGCCCCCTCCACTCCGTCCCGCCCTCCTTCAACTACACCCCGCCCTGCTCTGCCGTCCACCAACTCCACCCTGCCCCGCTCCATTCCTTCCTGCCCACCTGCCCCCGCCACGCACCGCCCCCCACACCCTGCACTGACCAGCCTCGGACCTTCCCGCTCGCCGGACCAACGGAGCCTCGCCTGCCCCGCCCCACACCATCTCATCCCTCCTGGCACCACTTCGCCCATCCCACACCACCCCGCCTCGCACCACTCCATCCCAACTCTTCCTCCTCGCCTTTTCCCTCAACGCCTCGCCTCACATCGTCCCACCCAGTCTCGTCACCTACCGCCCCGCTCCTCCACGCTCCGTCCCGCTCCACCCCGCTCCGTCCCGCTCCGTCCCGCTCCGTCCCGCTCCGTCCCGCTCCGTTCCGCTCCGTCCCGCTCCGTCCCGCTCCGTCCCGCTCCGTCCCGCTCCGTCCCGCTCCCTCCCGCTCCGTCCCGCTCCCTCCCGCTCCCTCCCGCTCCCTCCCGCTCCCTCCCGCTCCGTCCCGCCCCGCCACTCCCTGCCCCGCCACGCCCCATCTCACCCCACCCACTTCGCGCCGCGGGGTTTATATATCTGGAGTGAAGTCAAGGCCTCGTGCCGTTTTACGAGGTGCCGGTGTGGAGCGAAGTTGAGGTTTGGGCGAATACGTTTGTTGGGTGCCGTGAAGTGGAAGTTTGTGGGTACGGCAGACGAAAATTATTAGTGAACCGAATAAAACTATATGTCCTTATATTATATCCATATACTGAGCTAGCGTTTTTAACAGGATATATTTATTTGCTTTTCTCGCTCAGGTACAATAAAAACAAGGAAGAACTCGTTCTGTACAAAGGTATACGAAATAACAGTGGCATTGTTCCATTTTTTAAAGTCTGGGACAAAATAGGAACGTCAGGGTGTTCTCCTTAAAATAATTCTCTTATTAAAGCTTCCCTCAACACCCATAACATTATAGAACGGTTCGAATGAAAAGTGTGTATCCGATTAAAACCTTTAAAACAGGTCTCTCGAATTCAATAGTGGTATCAGAGCTGAAGTCATTAATAATATTAGTAGCTAAGAATCGCACTTTTACATAGAGTAAATGCTAAGTTTATAAAAAAGTAGAAGTTATTGTGATTCACGACTACATCATTATATATTAAGACGATAAAGTTAAGGCACCTATTTTTACTCTCTCACCTTGCGATGTACTTCGTCAGAAGAGAAAGTTATTAAATTTATTCCAGTGTTACTAACTCTTTTGGCTGACACAATGTTCAGCGTCTTCTGTTTCTGAACCATTTATTGGTGAGTGCGCTCTTTTCAATGTTCAGTTCAACAAATGTTTCAACTTTTCACATTAATCCAACACTCGGCACTAAACTACGTCAAGAGTCAACTTGAGAATCGTAAATAACAGGATAAACTATAATACGTAACACGTATCCTAGACATGGATCGTCTGCCTTCAATAAGCCTTCCCCTTCTGTTATGTATTATCAGCACACGGCCACACATCCACTCCCTAACCATCTAATTTCCTCTATCCCATCTTAAACCCACCTATTTATCTGACTTCATTCCCTCTTCCCATGGGAGCGAGCATCCCATAGGGTACGCTCCATCCACGTCATCCACAAAATCCACAGCGCTGTACACAAGTCCTCGACATGACTTCCCCTTCCACCGTCAGATTCTCCGCTCGCCCCACTCTCCTCTGCTGGACACCCTCCTGTCCCGATTCCAAGCAGTTGCCCAACAACCCTCAACGGTCGAAATAACACCAAAATGGCACTTTGCAAAGTAAGCATTACAAATTCAGAATATGAACTTGTTGTATAATTAAAATTTTAATAATTCAAGTAATTTCTCATTTTTTTTGTATTTTGGAAATCGAATATTACTTTTCAAGATAACTTTTACTGTGAGAGTCGGGAAGTCAAAATTTATAGTTTGTATTCATTTATTCGCTGATGAGTAATGCCTGCCACCAGAATGTCTATTTTATTAAAGCTTCATGTTACAAAACATTCATAAACCTAATCTTCAAAGAGTTACGTATATTCAAGTATAAATTTATAGCTTTTCACAGCCTTGTAGACACTGTTCTGTGAAAATACTGTGATCATGCAACAATTAAACTGCGAGATTCTCATGGAAATATATGTATATGTGATCCCATACTCAGAAAAGGGCTGTTTTGTTTCTTTCTTCAAAAATCATGAGTAACACTACTTTCATCTGCAAACCATCGTTTGTAGAAATTATGATTCAGCATAATTTTAGTGGATCATTTTATTTCGAAAAAAATCGTAAGATATTTATTACAGATGTATATTTCTTACAGAAAACCCACTGTACATATTCCCAATTTCTCCATATTTTGTTGCAAAAATAAATCCAAATTTTCTTAATGGCATTGACTTTCTCAATGATTTTCTCTGATAATCTAGAAAGAGTCCGACATCGAAATTGGGCTGTTTAATGAAATAATGATTTATGTTACGGAGCAATGGAGGAAGGAAATTCAGTGGAAACGGGGACCTCCTGAAAGAACCTGCACCGACTCTGCGTCACCCATCACAAATTCCACTTTGTAGTGGCGGGAGGTGAAGCCCGACTCCAGCGGCCGCAAGACAGCAGTTTGATCGCTACACCACAGTTCGCCCAGACATTTTTTGAATTAAACCCTTCAGAACTAATTTTTTTGGGGACTGTGGAAAAAAAGTTATCTTGTAAGACGAGCTTCTTGAAAGATAGATAAATAATATGACAAATTATATACGATAAATAAATCATATATGATAAATAAATGATAATAAATGATGAAAGATTAATAAACGATAAAATATAAAACAATAAATAGAATTCGTGCAGACGAATTCTTACAGATTCTTACTGCCTACCTGAAAACTAAAAACTATTAATTTTACTGCTACGCGTTCCTTTAGCTCCGTTTGGGGCCAGTGTGTACGACGCGCGTTCGGCCGCAGCGGCGGCGGCGGCGGCGGCGGCGGCAGCAGCGATGCGCGGGTAACTTGATTGAGGAGCCGACAACCGCCTCGTTACTCCCCCTTGTTTCGGTGCGTGCGATTTAGCCCGGATGAAAAATTAATGGCGACGCGTGTCCGCGCGCGATCCGAGCCCCTCCCCCTCCCCCTACCTCTCCCCCAACAGCGCCCTCCGCCGTCTATCCTCGTAGGCCCTCGATGGCCCCCGACGGCTCCAGCCATTATAATAGGCCCCGGATAGCCGCGTGGCGTATTGACTAGCCCTGCCATGCGTCCGTGTAACGCACTCTTATCCTGTAATTGGCTAAGTTCAAAGAGATGACCTCTGTTTGGCACGCTTGCGAATAAGTAAATGTGCTGTCGAGGTGTATAGATGAATTGGTAAATAAAAAGAAATTAGCGCTCGCTTCAAAGGCACGGAGTAACGTCGCCAAAACAAACTATTCCATTTGCGTGGTTCAGGGGTATTGGTCAAATAATGAGATCTCATTATTTGACCAATACTCGTGAACCATGCAGATGGAATCGTCTACAGATGGTCATGAAATACAGCAGACAAAACAAACTAATAAGTCGAGAAAATAAGTAATTTTAATTCTCTATTTAATAAAGTGCACTAGCAATGAACTATGGAGCGAAAACTATGATTATTTAGTAGATCGAATTTAAAAATATTTTACACAACATGGCCCAATCGTCAAAAATCTTCATTAATTGTACAATTCCAGGACACTCTTTCTTACTTTATATCCCGTGTTTTTCCGCAGTGACTTATATATAGCTCTCTCCACGCCTGGTTTCCAATCCACCGCGGGGCGAACGCAAGCGGCGCACGTGAAGTCTGCGCTGTGACGCAGGAGGGGCAGACAATACGCCCGCGCGGAGGGCGGTGGGCGCGCGGGCGGGAGGGGCGGTGACTGATTCGTCGGCGGTGGCGCAGGGAGGATATTGTGCCCGCGCTGGATTTACCGCCCCCGCCCCCGCCCCCGCCCCCGCCTCCACCCGACCGGGGTCGCCACTGGGCGACTGCTAATTGGCAGGGATGCCGGCCCCGATAAGGAAATTGGGGACAATTCACGGCGCCAGACAATTGCCATTATTGAAACGCGATGAGGAGGACAGCGCAGCGGCGCGCCTCTTCCGCAGGGATTTTGGGCGTTCTCTGTGATGTGCAGGCACCTGCGGAGAGCATGTACGAAATACGGGATAAAAAAGACTTGTTACCCTAGACGAATTCACCACTGGTTCTAAAAATGATACACTTTAATTATTAACTTAACAACTCTTCTCGCATGATTTAAAGTGTGTGGGAGTGTAGGCGTAGCAAAATTGCGTACTTCAGGAAGAGGTAGAAAAAAAGGATACAAGAATAATTTCTTTACGTTCTTTTCATTTAATACGTTGCACTACAAGTTTGCTCAAATCATTAATGCAATTTGAATTATTTTTATATTAAAATGTTTTTAATATACAAATGTTCAAGGAATTGACTGTCCCAGCCGGCAATGGAAGCCGGCATCAGGAGCTCTATGCCCAGTTGCTCTATCTTAAAGGTTTTCAAACGCCTTGTCGATTATGCTTTCGATCCCATTGTGTTTATTATATTTGACGGTGACATGGATTATGTTATGTTTGATAACGTTTTATAAATAGTTTTAATGTACTTCATTCATTCATTCATTTAAACAAATTATTCTACATTACTGATCGTTGCTAAATTGAGAACAATGTCTTTGATGAATCTATGTGAAACACCTGACTTCCAGTGTTATGTTTATCTTCAGTGCAGGATATAAATCAGCCTCCCTCTAGTGTGCCTTTAGTCAGTGCTAATATCCATCCTTTATAATTATATGCCAAGTAATTAATGAATGCTCTGTCATCAGCATGTTCATAAGTTATAGGGTCTCTTATGGTAATGCCGTGAATAGGTTGTGTCGGCGGATGTGATGGAAAATGCCACCAGAATTTCGTGTTGTTCGGACTGATGCGTTCCAGCACACTAATCTAGCTTTATTAATCATTACACATAAAGCAAGTTTTCCGTGTGGACCCCTAAAACATTCATGCACTGTTATTCGCCAGCGATGTTAAAGATATATTCTTTTACGATAAAAGGAAATTAGAATGGACTAGTTGTGATCGAAATTATTCTTGAGACCTATTTTGTTGGAGAATTTTCTCTCATTCATGGTAGAAATGAATACTGTCAAAATGTCGAGAAATTAATTAAACGTTTCTTATTACGTACGTATTGTACTGGAAGTAACTGACATTGAGCTAATCTGACAAAGTCTTATTATTTAAGTAATGAAAAGCCTTGTACTAATTTCAAATTCATTTACAATAATTAACTAATTGCATCTTCGTTTAGTTTTGCTCGCATTTTCGTCGAATGTGTCATCTTCAAAACGTTTTCAGATAATGTATTAAATCTGCAATCAACGAAACGGTATGTGGAAGCAAACACAAATTTACGTCCGCAGATAACTGACAACGAATGAAGGGAAACCGCAAATGGCTGTCGAACACGCCAACTAGAGATTCAAACCTCAGAATTTGCAAACATGCTCCCCGAACGTTGGCCAATACCACGGTCGGTTTGTACAATGGAGAGATGCCAAACCCAATCACTTCACAATATATTCAATCACATCTATCAAACAGACGTTTAACCCCTCGTACTGTGCGTAGAGCTTCCGCCGTGTGCCCTGTACGCGTACACGCTATGGAGTACCTATGACGTGGGGACCAGGGTGTGTTTGTGTGTGGGAGGGGGGACCGAATTGGGAAACCCCCTAGGCTCGGTGCCACCCCCTGGGGCGCGTTGAGGCGGGGTCACGCCCCCTGGAGCCCCCCTGCCCAACCCTCCGACGCCACGCCCCCAACGGGAAGCCCCCCGCGGGTTGTCCCACACCTGTCGCTTCCACGGCGTGCACGCAATCTCCGGGCTATCTCGCTGGGACAGCTTTGCGTGGAGATGGCACCGCAGTTCCGGTTTCAGAATTAATAGAATAATAAGGACGTTTGCTACGTAAAAAAGACACTTACCCGTCTCGCACAAGAGAACAATATCTATATACTCAAATGCATCCTTTTCTTATTGTTTTATAATACAAAGTGGCATTTTGTGCAATTCAGTAAAAATATTTCCCAATCGCATGTTCTGCATTTCTCCTATTTTATTTTAAAAATTAACATATTTGCAATGCTATAATAGTGAAATGTTTGCCCGAATTTTACCATCATTTTAATTTCCTAATGAAATCAGATGGTACGGCATGAACGAAATGAAAAACACTTTAGTAAGGTACACTTCACTTCCAGCCTTGGCTTCAGAAGCATTTTCCGCACACTTTTCCGAATGCAACGTTTAATTTATTTGCACATTAACATCCTATATTTACTCTATTTTGCTATCGCCCAAGTCAATCACTACAATCCATCTCTGGGGTCAAAAACGACAACTAGATCACTGCAATTGGAATCTTTACAACCCAACACACCGATTTATCTGCTTCCGCAGCAACACCACGTCATAACCCCTCAGACAGCCCTAGTAGCTGTCTTCCTCTGACAATGTGGTCCGCATATGCCAATGCCGTCTTCGCCCATTGGCTGCTCTCATTCTAACTCCCACTCACGACCGCACCGCACAGCGCTTCGCCCTCCCTGTCAGCCCTCCATCTGCCCCAACACCCCTCGGCGGCGTGTCCCCGACACACGCAATTGAAATATCAGCCCGGCGTCAAAACAGCACGCGAAGCGCGACACGGGGCGGCGGACGGACACACAGAGGGTGAGATGGTGAGAGGCAGCGCGGGTGACGGGGGTGGGTGAACGTGTGCCCTAGCAATCTGCATCGTGGCAATAAAGCGCATAAGGGTGAAAAAATAAAAAAAAATATTTTCCGCCGTTCTCTGTGGCGTGTCAGCGCTGCCCGTGGAAAAGACATGTGGCTCACCGTGCATCCTCGGCTGTGAATTGAGCTTATTCAGACCCTTCAAGTGGATCTCCGAAGAGTTCTCGAAACTCGTCGTAACGTTAGCTCGTAACTGCTCCCTCCGGAACCTTTCCGTCGCATTGCTCAACTCGAAAAAGCTGCCAACGGGTTTGAAATCTACAAAAAAGAAGCTGCTTTGGCGGAGCGGAGGGAGAGTGGGGGGAGGGCGAGACTGTTTGATTCGATAAAGTAGTGAGGAACTTTACAATTGTCCGACTTTATCTCCTCCTCATTAATCTCAATTGTTCAGCTTAAGTTGCGCTGAAAAACAGTTGGGGAGGTCGTGAAAGACAGGCTGTCTGGCGAGTGGCGTTAATTAAGTTTAGTGGGACGCACAGCGACGAACGACTTTAACCTTTTTTCCTGTGCAGCAACGTGGATTTTGATGATCATAAACATTTTTAAAATAGAAGTGAATAAATAAACCAGAGACTCATTTAACAATGCTGAAAATGTAAGTGTCCAAAAGAAATATTCAGAAGTTACAAATATTTATCATTCGTTTACTTATTGAAACTTGGCGTTTTCGTGTCGGTTCCACCAATGTTTTACATGTTAATCGATCCCTTACTATCAAGTCATTTTAGAAGAAAACGGCGCGTAACTACTACATGCCATTGAAGCAAATATTATTTACATTGCAACACGTTGTTGAACATTTAGATAGTATACTCCCTTGCCCATCATGCTACAGAACGTTTCAAAAATTATCTTCCCAGGATACGAGTATCTATCCGAAATTCACATCAAAATTCAAGAAGAACAAAACACGAAACTCAAGATAAGTTGCAGTATAAATTCTGTTCCTTCGTTTGCAGGCGAGACTGCACTTCCTTTTACTTCCTCCCCATCGTTTTATTTTTTGGGCAACCTTATCCCCGCAGTTGCAGAAGTTTCTTTCCAGAAACGTGACATTAGTCTTCAACGTGTTTACTTCTCGTGGCCTGTTATCGCCTCCGCAACTGCTTCACAAACTTCATACGAACGACGTTTATTTATCGAATTTAAGTTTCGTGTCCACAAGTTACGCGTTCATCCAACGATGAAAGCCGACGCAAATCTCATCACAACTCTAATGCGATTTACTGTTTGTACGTTCCTGGTTTTTAATCTATTTTCCAGCCCCGTATATGAAACTAATACCAAGGTTGCGGTGAATGGAACCGGATGGTTTTTGCGCGTTTTCGAAACACACAGCGGGGAAACAGAGACTGAGCTTTATGTACAGAACAGAAGAGCAGCCGGGGGCGGAGGGAGGAAACAAGAAGAGAGCGCGGAGTTCGCGAAGCGAGCGCCGAGAAGCGAAGAGATCTCTCCACCCCCGCCCTCTCCCCCTCCCCCGGACCCACCCCCGCCGCTCACCCCCCGCCGTCGAGAGCCTCCCGGAGGCGTAATCCCGGTTTCAGCGCACGTAACAAAAGTGCATTGACAATATAATGGGGAAAGTGTCGAACACGCTCTATAAATAAAGTTTTCCACTCTTTATTGGTCCCGGAGGCCGCTGCATCGGCCCCTCCGCCCGCTACATAAATCGCAGCGATAAAATAAAAGTCTACTAAAAGAAAATATTTTCCGGTATGGCGGCCCGTCAACAGGAAGCGCGCGCGGCGGACGGCTCGCCGGCTCCGGGTGCCGGCGGCGGGGGCGGGGGCGAGGGCGGGGCGAGGGCGGCGTCCGAGGGCGGAGGTTGACTGACGGCGTGCGCGCTCGGTCGACCACTGCGCTTCGCGTGCCCGCCGGCGAGGATGTTAGCGATGCGGCGGCGAGAGAGACCGCGGCAGCAGCGGGATCATGATGCGGGAACGCTGCTGGTGGACGGCTACAGAGGAGAGGAGAGAAGAAACTGCAGATGCAGAAGTGTCGACATGCAGAGAGAGAAGAATTTGTAAGGACGAAGCAAGTTGTGGAATTAAAGAGAATAAAGGAGTGTATGAAAAAGAAGTTCAATGCGAATGCATCGTTCGTGATATGAGAAGGGTGAGGCAGATTGGGAGGGGAAAAAGGAGTTTGCGGAGTATGATAAGCAAATATGAAGAAGGAAAGCACGAGCAAAAAAGGAAATAAAGCGATAACGAAAAATGTGAGAATAATAATGGAAGAGGAAGCAGAAAAAAAATATACATACCAACTTTAACGAAATCCCTCATTGCAGCAATTATGAAGGACTGGTAGAGACTAAAAAAGGCATAAAGATGAGAAACGTTGCATGGACAAAGAGCGGCAAATCTGTTCGGGGCGGTCGGTGATCTCGGCGATAGCAACGAGGCAAGTTGTGGAATTAAGATAATAAAGAATTTTTAAAAAGTTCAATGAGAACGGGCAATGCGTGTTATCAAAAGGTTGAAATAGACTGGAAAAGGAAAAAAAACATTCTGGAATATGAGAGATAGACATAAAGAATTGGGTGAAACACATGAAAAGAATAATGAAAAAGGAAGCAGCAAAAATTATACACATGAACAATACAGAAATTCCTTGCAACACCAACTATCAAGGACTGGTGGAGAACAAAAAAAAAGCGTAAAACTGCTTGAAGCGCATGGCCAAAGAGAGCGGCGAAGTCTGTCCGGAGCGGTGATCTCGGCGATAGCAACGGCCGCAGTAAACACGGCCGAGGGTAGCGAACGCAAAGGGCAGAAGGGCAACGGGGCCGCGAAGGGGGCGGCGAGCGCGGGACAGGGGCGCGGGGTGCGGGGGCGAACCGCGAGGGTGACGGAGGCGGCATGACGGCCGCGGCGCGGCGGGGGGCCGCCCAGAGAGCGTCCCGGACATCCGGGCGCCCGCCGCATACATTTGCCCCGCCCCCGACACGCCGCCGCCGCCGCCGCCGCCGCCAACGCCGCTGTTATTTAAAAACCGCGTCGGACCCTCGTCCGCCGGCGCGCCGCCCCTCGCGACGGAGCGCTGGCGGCCGCGTCGGCGGTTTTAATTTTCCGGCCGCTGCGCACGCCCCTGCCCCCCCCTGCCCCACCCCGCGCACGCCGCCGCGAATCACAGCTGCCTGCGATGCCGTCAAGCAGGTGCCCGGACACGCCTTCCTTGCTTCGAGCCCGGCCGTGATTTACGGGAGGCGAAATTAGCTTTTTACTTGAAAGGGAGTGTTTTAGCAACCAGCTCCAGAAAAAGATTGTTTCTCCTTTAAACATTTGTTCTGTGCTGGTGTATCAACGGTATCAAGAGACTGGCTGTCAATGTCACGTGACTAACAGAAAATGTGGCAGTTCATTAATGAGTGGGTATTGTATTACAACCACGTTTAATAGAGCGACTTTTATGTTGTTCGGAGTAGTCACTGGGTAAATACAGCAAAAAATAAAATGATGTGTGAAGATACTCTGAAGCGGATATCTCTAAGAATAATGACCATTAACATCATCATTAACCTGAAATGTAAAGATGCTACTTATTTAAAATTCATTAAATGAATTCAACTTAATGTTATAAATTGATTAAGAGAGATAAAAGTGCCCATTAAATAAAGAACCGTACGTAACCGACGGTGAAAAATGTTGGAAGTATAATAAATTAAAGAATACCCTTATAACAGAGAAACAAACGTAAATTTCAGAAACGAACTCTTGAGTAGCAAACATTTCAAATATAAAAATATCGTACTATGTGAGTGGGTATAACGAATCCTCTTCAGAAAAACAAATTCACTGATTACAACATCATCAATAATTATTGTCTTAACTCTTCAATGTAATGAGTATCGGTTTATCAAATAAATATCTACTCAATAAGGGGAACAGAAAGAAATGTTTCTTTATGATATATAGTTCTATATTTCTTATGTGAACTTAGTGAGCAATGAATCCACAAATTACAAGTTCTCAGCTACTTATAATCCTGAGATACCCTGTCTGCTGACCCATACATTCAGATCCGAAGATTCAAATTGTTTCCCCCCCACTATAATGAGCAACGCTTCGCAAAGGCAACGCATCTTCGGTTCGATACCTCGCCAGACCACAATGGCTTCGGCCCAGCACGCACTCGCACGCCCGCCCACACACGCCGGTCGGCGTAACGAGGCATGAATATTCCGATCTCGGTTACCCGCCGCGCGCCCGAGAATTGAACTAAATACTGAATTACAGCCACCAACGCCGTCGCCATTTTTGGGCTCGGCGCGCGGAATGGGCTTTACCTTTTAATGCAGCGCAAATTGGCGGCAGCGTTCTCGCGCAAGCGGCGCGGCACGGAGTTTGTGGGCGTGGAGGGAAGTGGGCGGGGTAGGCAGCCGCGGAAGAGAGTGGGGTGTGGTAGGCGGAGAGGGCGGGGCGACAGAGGGGAGGAAAAAAGGGTGGGGGCGGGGCGGGTTCAATCGAGGCTGGGTAGGGCGGAACGGTGGTCGAGGTATCCTACGAGACGTGTCTCACGTTCGCAAACTTCATGGATGCACCGACGTGTCAGAAAGAACAAAAGTACACGATTGCAACATTGGCTAGGACGACGTCCACGGAGACAATATAATAAAAGGCTAGAATAACGACAACCCCAACGAGAATGAAAACCCCCAGCGACGACGACAACCCTAACGAGGACGACAACCCCAACGTGGACGACAACCTAAACAAGGACGTTAACCCCAACGAGGAAGTCAACCCCAATGAGAACTGAATGAGGAAAATGCGTCGGATTTTGCAACAACTACAAAATCGACAAATATAATTACGACTATGACGAGTCGAACGGTCTTCCTTTTCACAATAAATATTTGTTACGATGCGCACGAACAAAATGCAGTCACTGGTGTCACAACCATCTACGGCGAAAAAATGTCATATTAAATGGGAAACCATTTAATAGTTTAAGAATGTGAAAATATCAAATCGTAAATTTTTCAGAAACATTGTCATTCTATGAAATATTAAAGATACCTCACACAGAAGTGGGCTCTTGACTGTTAGTGTCTACAATAAGTTGTACGGTAATGAATCGATTATGTTTCTACCTTCATGAATGTTATTGAACTCTCAAATAGGCGTATATGTCGAATATTTTTAATACTCGTAGAGCATGCTTCATTATAAAGTAGTTAAATAAGTAAAGTATATAACTCAGTAGTTATTCTTAGCCGGCTTCTGTGACTTAGGGACTTACGCGGAAGAGAGCATTTTGAATGCTTATAGGCCAATAAGAAAAGATGCACGGAAATAGTAAGATACGAAATGACACCAAATATTACCAACTTAATATGGATAAGCAAATTTAGGTACAATGAATATAATGTAAATTCTAGTAAACATCAAGTACACGTACTCAAAAGACATTGTTAAATATTTTTTTCAAATACGACAAATTAGATTCATAAGAAAGCTCAAACATACAAAATAACGTTAATAAGAATATTTCCAGCATGCACTAGGTAGAAACTCCGCGAAACCACGATACAGTAGTGACGGGGACATGTAGCTACGGTCTATACCCAGGGGCACGGATGAGGGCAGGGACGAAGTGTGGGCGGATGAGGGCGGGGCGTGGACGGGGCGGGACGGAGACGGAGCGGCGGCAGTGGAGTGCGCGCACACGCGAGAAGCGCGTGATATTTTCGTAATAAACTCATCGACTTGCAAATGGACTGAGCGGGGCGCGGCGGTTGTCTGTCGGGGTGCCGGCCGCCTCGCCACGCCCCGCCACATCGCCGCGCTCCGCTCCCTCCACACACAGACCCTCCCCGCCTCGCCCCGCCCCACACACTGCTCAGTCTCCCTCTCGCCGCCCCGCTGCCACCCCCTCAGGTGCGGAGCGGCGGAGTGCACTTGCCACCGCCGCCGACAGCCCTTCCACTCCAACAAAACTCGCCGACACACCCAGCCGCCCGAGCGCCGCGCCGCTGCCCGCGACCAGACCGCCACTGCCGCGGTTGGACCTGCATCTGTCCTCCTCTTTCGGGCTTCCTCATAGCTCTTCTCTTCTCCTTGCGCGCTGCTGTTCCTGCTAAGGTCTGGGGCGGCATTCGGAGGTTGTCGTAGCTGCAGTTGTCCTCCTCTTTCCGACTTCTTCGTACCTGTTCTCTTCTCCTTTGCGCATTGCTGTCCCTGCTAAGGCCTCGAGTAGAATTCGTCCTCTCCGTCGCTGCTCCGTGTTCAATTTTTTACGAGCAGTTCAGAATAATGCAGGTACTTCGTGCGCGAAATTATTTTTTTAGGCACTGACAATAGTACGTTCGTGTTCTTCGTGGCTGTTCTACTCTCCAGCGGCGTTATCAACAATGCCCCTCTCCGTTGTTATTCTCCCGTTGTCATGCCCTCCACCTTCCTCCTTCAGCTGCTCAATTCCTTTGCACACCCTCCACCTTTTGCAGTTTCCCTTCAGGCATTTACCGCGATCCTTGTAGGTTTTCCATCAATCACCCACTTTAGTACCGTTAACTCAATGTGTATTATTCACCTTTGCGGGATCACACACCACCAGCATCGAACCCGTGACTCACCTATTCAATCACCCCTAAGCCAATGATTTTTACTGAGCACTAAAAAAACGACTATACGGGCTCAAAAACCATAACTCCCCACAATTCACCCGTGTCGCTTCGGATGGTATCGCTATGTTTCTTGTATATTGTCAACCCCAGTGCCATTTCGACTCCATCACATACACGAGTATGCCTCCCACTGATCTCTCTCAAACCTCCATCCCCTCCTCGCATCACCTTCCACCGTTTTCCCATTCCCACACACGCTCATCCCTGCATTTCTCCCTCCCTGTAACTCTGTTATCCACATCAAGCATCGCTCTCACCATCATTCATGCACCCCGCACATTTTCATTTCCATCTCATCACCACCACCACTCCCGCGGATCGCTATCATCACACGAGGGTGCTCCACCACACCCCACGCATTCCTCTCAACCGCCACCCTCTCCCTCTTCACCTGTCTCACCGCCGGCGCCGCCACCCCCGCAGGTGGCGGTCGTCGCACTGCGAAACGGACCCCGCCCCCCCCCTGCTCCGCCCGCGCCCCGCTCCGCCACGCGCCGCCATATCGCGAGCGCCACTGGGGACGCGCGCTAATAATTAAACAGCCCGCTACGCCTCCGCGCCGCGCCGCGCCGCGCCGCGCCGCGTGCGGCGCCGTGCCGCCTCGCGCGCACACGCCGTGTTCGCGCCGCCCGCCCGCCCGCGAGCGCGCGCGCGCGTGTGTGTGTGCACTGACGTGACGTACGCCAGCGCGGCGCGCGCGTAACGTACTCGACGGGTGCGCAGGGATGGAGAGTGGCGGGTGCTGTTTTATCTCGTAGCTCTCCGCTGACGCGTCAGGACGGTTCGTTGCGGCACGATCCCCATGCAGGTGAGCGCCGTGTTGCTGCCTGTATTTTTTGGAGGGAAAAACTAATTCGCATGTTTTAATTTTTTTACAATTAAAATATAATGAATTCGACGTTTTAAACGCCTGTGCTCTCCAGATTTTCACGACTTTCTCCTGCTGTTAATTTTTCTAAATGCATCTTTTATTTCTTTATTTTACAGGAACATTTCTTACGGGTACGTGAGTAGGCGAGTATCTGATGGGCTGGCAAGAAGCGAGTTTTATGTCATAAATTTCAGCTGAAGTAAGGTTCATTTCAAGAGGAAGCTGTTTTGTGTGCTCAATGAAAATAATTCTTTAATATCTCAAAACGCCCATGATATTTCATGACGTTCAATTAACAATTTATCTAGAATCAATATAATTGTACAAAATGTACTTTATTTGGCTTTATTCACTATCTTATGTGGCTAGAACCTTTTTAAAACATGAACAATTCTTGAAAAGCGAATAAAACATGTATTTTTTTGTTTTCCGGTAAATTGGTTGTTTTATACAGTTTGTACGAAATATTAATAAATATATTAATTATTATCGTATTATTAATTATTAATATTAATATTATAGTATATAGTATTAATAATTATATTAATTATATTAATTAATATCGTATAATTAATAAAATGAACCTATGAAATACCAACGCGCCACAGTCTAAGAAATATCCTTAAATAATTTCGTTCATAGTCAAGTCATACCATCCGCGTTTTCCTTTCCGTATTCGGCCCGCGACTTGACCCCTGCTGGCGTTGGCATAACGTTCGCACGCACGGGTGGGCGAGGTGAGCAGTTTGTGCTGGAGACGCAGTTTTATCTTGTGTCCGCCCGTCAGGATAGTTCATTGCAGACGCTCCCCCAGGCAGTTGAGTCTCACATAGTTGCTCCTGTACACACTACAAACGAATTCCACGCCAACTCTACCGTGAAACTGAAGTATCCGTGTCTCCGGAGATTAATACTATGAAATATGTAGCATCAGCACTGCTAGAAGGTTTTTGCATTTTATACTTAACAGATTTTCCAAAACCCTATTTTGTCTTCTTTTTCCGTGCTGAAATGTACGATCCCGCTGAAATAGCGACGGTCACGTACCTGTGTGAGCGCAGACGAGGTTCAGGGACTAGTTTTTTTACTGGGTCTCCCGTTGAGATCTTCGAAGTTGAGTGTCCCCTTGCAAGTTAACGACCAATGATGACACTTATTTAATTTGAAAATAATTGTTTAACCTTATATAGTTTTATGTGAAAGTTCCTGATCTTGAGTCATTTTTGTGTGAAACAGAAAAAACACATGTCAGATAATTCCGATGTGTAATGAAAATAGTGCTGATGATTGTATATAGTATTTTCACTTCATAATCTCTCTTTTCGATGGAAATCTTATTTAAATCTTTGAAAATATAAAACTCCCAGGATTCAAGTTGTTTCTCATCTCTGTCTTAACATATCGTTTGTGTATAATGCTGTTGATTGATTGATTCCTGTTTCCTGACTGCTATGGTAATTAGTCCTCTTCTTATCCAGTGGATGTTAAATACCGGGAGGTGACGTGTTCCTCTCCTGATAAAACGTCTGATTCAGCGCAAATCTACATGTCGACTTGTGGTGTTTACTGGAGTCACAAATAGCCAATGCGGATATTGACAGGACATTGTTTTGAGCCTCAATGGCAAGCATTCACCAGGTGTGGCATTTTTTTACATTTTTAACTAATTCGCAGACTCCAGTTAATAAACTAAATCCATCAAGCACACAATCAATGTATTGTACGCGGATGAAAAGGGCCTGCAGGCCAAGGAGGAAAAAATATGAATCCCTACGGAGGACCTCTAAGCTCCTGCTCCTCTCCCGACGTGTATGGAAGTGTAATGCAGATAAGTGTGAGTGTGTAAAACGAAAGATAGGGACAAGGATGAAGAAGGAAAGATCGCGCGACGTCCTTGGCCCGATTATTAGGACACTGCTTCAGCATTTGCCTGTTACTGATCAGAAGTACAACACAATTCTATCTATTAGAACACAGCACTCCAGATAGGGAACGAATTAGACCCAGGAAGTGTCGAATATCCGCCACCGTCGGGACTTAAAACCTAGGATCTCCCGGTCAGACACAATGCGGAAACAAAAGTTATTGTCTTGAGATATCTCAGCCGATACCTACAATTCGAAAATGATGTAAAATAGGTCCTTAAAACCTAGATCCTGATTCTGAATCGGCTTCAAAATATGTTCCACGCGATATTATCAACAAAATAAGACCTTTCTCGACATTTTAACTGGTATTTACATTACCTTGCAATTTGGATAAAGTTGTTTCTATTGATAACCACACTTATTGACTTTCACGCAAATGTTAGCAAATGATGATTTACTCTGTAGCATACTTCGACACAAGTAATTCTGCAATTCCAAAATAGTACACTATTCATCAAGACGTATTATGCACACCACTCCCATGCAGCAAAAAAAATGACGTGATTCCCAAAAACACGACTGGCAAAAGGACGTTAAGCTGAAAAAAATCGCGATATGTTGATTCGAAACTCGTTCAGGAATACGTTAAAGCGGCAAATTCTGCCGCGGAACGGCACGGGACGGCGAAACCTCCCCATACTCGTGGCTTTTAGCGTAGGCCCCCGCACGCAACTCAAGAGCAAAAGCACCCGGCTCTCGGCCGAGCCGAATTTATCTCCATCTTAACGCCCATTTCTCTCGACGAAATGGCGCTTGTCGCGTGGTGTCCGATGCGAACGCCGCGCCGCCCCGCCTAGCCCCGCGCCGCCCCGCCTAGCGCCGCGCCGCGTCGCCGCTCAAAGCGAGTGCGGACGCACTTCTTCGGGAGATTGATGGGAATTTAACCGCGACTCGCGCCGCGGCGCTCGACGTACGAGCGCGCTCTCGCGAGAGCAAACGTTCCCGAGCGCCGCGTTCAATAAATTGCAGGTTGAAGGTGAAAGAAAGGCAAAGCGGTCTTTAGAAGTTGGGGAGTGCGAAAGAGACGATAGCGGAGGAAGTTCTCAGGGAAATTCGTATGGAAAGTTAAAATTGTTTTTTAGTGGGATGCACTGTATCACGCATTATTTCTAAACATTAACACATATCCTTCCTTTATAATTGTTACGTGCTGTTGGACTGAAAATTAAAACATTTTCGATTCCTGTTCGTGACAAAAACGAAGCCGTAGCTTTCCATTAAAAATTGTCTCAGTTCCTGGCACATGGAATGGCACTTCAACAGTGCCTTTCACACGAAGGATTTCTGTACTTGCATTATAACTAGGGGCGGATTTTAATGAAATGTCATTATTTTTCTTTTCACTTTAGAACAATGCTGCTTAGTATAGAAATTCATTTCATGTTACGACAAAAGCAAATGACCCATTTTTAAACTCTTTTTTTTTTTTTTTCATTTTTCGTCCATTTCGACAATAAATCATGTTTTATTTTTCCATTTATTCATTTTTCCATCCGCCATTATTTTAGCATTTTCTCTGATTTCATCGATTTTAATATCATTTTACTGGTGCTTGCTTCAAATAATATTTACGAGATGCAGCAAATGCTCTCCACAGAATTCCTGAGTACCTATACCTGGTTTCGATTTCGTTTTCTTCGCTCAGAAGTAATGTAGTGTCAGCCATTGTGAGTAAGTAATCTAAGGTTCCTGTGATGCCTATCAGCGCCATTGCCGGTTCTGTCGATTTCGGGATAATTAAAGACAAAGATTTTCTGGTAAAGAACAGTCCAAACCAAAAGTTTGAAAGATGAGTTCACTTGAACGAATAGAAAAAATCTTGATTTCATCAGAAGCGTGTCCAACAGCTTTAGTTGTTCATCCAAACTGGTTTTGATCACATTTTGTACGTCATTTTTCTTTATTTTTAGGAGATTTTTAAAACATTATAAGAGAATTTTATTGACCATTCTTGGCGATGTTTTAGGTCATCAAAATCCGCCCCTTAATAATAACCAATGTATACGGAGCATGGTTTCCAATATATTGCGAACATAATCGAATGATATTGAATATAATCTCTTTTCATGAAAACCGTTAAAGAGCACGAGTACGTTTCAAAATTACATGCGTTCAATATGTTCTTCAGAAAAATTACATCTTGGTCCATTTAAGGCAGGAGTTACATTGCTTTTATTCATAAATCACACTTTTTTATTTAAATACAATATTTTCAAAAATCACGAATTTCCTTTTACAAAAAAAATATTAGTATTTTACAAATATGAGTTTTATGTAGATTTTCCCCTTTAAAAGCCTTTTTTCACATGAGGAAATAAAAAATATTTGGAGCTCCGGGCGTACTTAATCTCATACACTTGCATTCTTCCTCCTCGTTATTTTAGAAGATACTTTTACAGGGTAACAAAAGGAAATAAAGGTTCGCTTTCTTTGATGTTACGATTATAAAAAACGAGTAATCACATGTTGAGCGTTGCCATAACTAAAATAACAAGTACTAATGCGACTAAAATGCAAAACTTGATAGAATTAACGATAACTGTGCTTGCCGTTCAACCAACCACAAACCAAAGACATTTTTCTCAAAGCTACTTAATGATAAATTATTCGAAGAAGTGGTTATAGAACTCAAACTTTTCCATCCGAACTTGCAGGGAAAAAAAGAGGAAAATAGATCAAGTTTTATCAAGAACCAAAAGTTCTCTAAGAGCTCCTTTAGTCAACTCACAAAGCGGAAAAGGTCGTCACGGTGGAGTGTTCCCTTATGCAGCAGATGCACGTTTGAGACGTGCCCTACGACGCCGACGTCGTGCGAGCGGACGGAGGAAGCAGTCTATATTACAAGCTTTAATTCGGCCGACTGCGCCGCTCCCCTCGGCTTCCTTCGAAGATGCGTCCCGCCCCGACCCTCCCTTCCCCCGCTGCGTATGTCACGTCCTGTAGCTCCCCACCCAGGCGTCCCGTTCCGCACCGCACGCCATGGACCCGCTGAGGTGGCTCAGGGCGTCGATGTCACCGCAGTGTCTCTGATCGGGAGGTCCTAGATACGTGTTCTGACGGTGGCAAGATTTTCGATACCAGTTAAATTGCTTAGTCCAATTCCGCCGCTGCCTGGCAAAGAAATCTATCGCTCTCATCGGTACTTTTCCGTGGCTTCTCCGATCAATACCGGGTGAATGCAGAAGCAGTACCCTAACAAACGGGCCATGGACTGCGCGCAACTTTTTTCCTTTCTCATCCTTGTTCTCATCCCTTACAACCATACACACATGAACAACACTATCACACAGGTCGAGAAGTTGGAGCTTTTCCCGTCTGAGACGGTGCCCTAGGGGCGAGAGATGGCTGGTTGGGAAAAAAAACTGAAGCAGACGCGTTGGTCGTCGCTGGATCTCGCAATTCAACGGTAGGTCGACACGATAAAAACTTACATTTACACTTATGAGACTAATGACATTAGCTGTTGATGCACCCTGTATCACCCTATATCACCAATCAATCAATCCGCATGTCAAGGGTTTGGTTCGTCGCTTCTTGTCTAGTTTCCGCCCCGCACTTGCAGACCGCGCTACCTGAGTTACCATCTGGCCACGACCAACCAGCGCCTGTACTCTCCAACACGCACCGTCAACTTTTCCCGGTTGTTTGCCATTCCGCCTGCCGCATGATTCATCAATTTTTTTTTTGTAGGTAAATGTATATCACTCTGCTCTTCATAAATACGAGACAAGGTCTAGTATTTGTGATGGAATATTTGAATGATTAATAAATTTGAACACTGCACGGGCGTAAGCGACAAATATTTTCTAGCACATACTAAAATTCGAAATGCAAGACAAATAATCTGTTGACACACGATTCAAATCTACGAATCGAGGTGCTTTCCAATAAATGACTTCGGGAAATGTATTCAAATGATTAATGTAATACAGATTCTCTTTAATAAATAATGTGAAAAGTTTACCTTTTCTATAAAAATGTACTTTCTGAATATATTATTGGTAGTATTAAGTATATTTTTTAATATTTACACAAGATTTGCTCTTTACTTTATGAATGTTTTGAAAAATAGCACGAAACTATAATTTGGGCTTACATACGATACGTATTTGCCGAATACTGGGAATCTCTGGTCAACTCCAGTACGTTTTCTCAGTCTTCTCACCCACCTTCTCTCGGGGCGGAACAGGACGAAAAGGGGCGGGGTTGGGAGGGGTGGAAAGAGGACTGGGAGTGGAGTGACAGGAAGAGGGGAGGGATGGTTCCACCCGTTCGGCCTGGCTTGGTGGAGTGGGACGGGTTGGGACGAGTGGGACACAATGGGGCGAGACGAAGAACGAACTGAAACGGATCGGTCGAGGCTGGACGGCGAGACTGGGTTTGACAGATTGGGTCTGTCGGGCCGAGGCGGGGCGGGGCGGGACGGGGCGGGGCGGAACGGGTGTCACATAACGGGGCGGAGCGCGGCAGGGCGGATGTGCTCGACGCGGTGCGCGTCGGCGGCCGGTGACAGACAGCAGGAGCACGCACGCGAGGGGCCCCGCGGCGCGACCGGAAGCGCCACCGCTCCCTCCGCGCTTCGCCCGCCGCAAGACTCCGCACCGCCCCTCCCCTCCCCGCCCCACCCCCCTTCGCCCCGCCCACCTCCGCCCCGCTCCGCCCCGCCCAGCTCCGTACTGCCCCGTCCCCCATCCTTGGCCCCCCGCCCACCCCGCACCGCCCCGGCCACGCGGCACGCCTCCGCGCCGACAGGAATGCGGCGTGTCGGCGCGAGCACCTCACAGCTGTGACGCGGCGCCGCGCCGCCTTCCAGGAACGCCCACGGGTCGCAGGCGCCGGGACGCGCGCGGGTGGAAGGAGGGTCGAGTGCGCGGCGAAGGAGGTGACAACGACGAAAGACACGACGCAGGGAAACGAACATGCAGGCGTTAGACCCGAGAAAAGCAGCGCTAATCCTACCCGAGCCAGGGGAACCGACGATAAACTTCATACAGATACATCTACGATATTCTCCACTCTGACTTCTGAAACTTAAAATTACATTTCAAATTTCATTGCGAAGTGGACCAAAGACTATCTAATTTTACATTTCTAAAACGGAAGTTTTCTTATTTATATAATTTTGTAACTGGAATGAAGAATGCGTTGTCCCATTTCTTTAATCACACGTACACAGCCAATACTTTTAAACTCGTTTGTCGAGCTCTAATTGTTCTCTGACGAACTAGTGAATACATATTTGAGGGATTCTTTGATGGGAATGCATACCCTTATCTTAGATAGGATTGTGTTAACAATTTTTTAGTACAATGTAATTGCATTGTATTATTCGACTGAAATTTTATATAGTGGAAATTGCATTTATATTTGAACAGGACAAAAATTTTGCATTGAGAAGAGATTTATGGCAAATAAACCACAAATTTGTCCCTCAATAAAATATAATAAAAATATTTCAACTGCATATTCATCTCACATTATTTCATATACAATTCCTAAATTCTATACAAGTGGGTAAAAATCTGCGCACGGAATATTTGTTGCAGTAGTCATTTTTCTACAATGAAACATAAGAGGTACTCAAAGAATAGCAAATCGTGAGAACAAATTGTACAAAATACACATCCACTCCATTCAGATTCATTCAGACTCTTACACATCCATTCCTTCATCCATTCAGTCGTAGGTTCAATGTCCTTGATGATGTTATCCGGCGTCTCCAAGCAGTCAGAATAATTTTAGAAAGCACCCAACCGAGGGTGGCTGCGACAAACGTCCTTCCTGGAAGACGCATCCGACAGCCCCTTCACCTGCCTTCCTCCGACTGCCCATGCCGGAAAACGCAGTCCAGAAATACCACAAGCAGGCGCCGTCCGGGAGATCTGCTTGGAGATGGAATATGCTGTTTAATTTAACTTTGGAATAACTCCACCCCTGCTGGCACAGCACGGCCGTCTTGTTCCGCGTCCGTGGATCCATTAGACTTGAAATAAATGGTACTACGTACAAAGACGTGGCGCCGGGATAACGCATTAAAATCCACCAATAATGAATGGGATGGATACAAAAGTAAAAGCTTCTTATGAAGAGCGGGCGGCAAATAAAAGAGGACTAGGTGGAAACTCATAAATAACCAACAACGTTTGTTAGAGTACTGTATTGTATTTGCCTTTTTTTAGACATTACAAATTTATTATCTGTATTATGCATCCGAAAACAAGGATTGTAGACAAGGTACTGCGGGAGAATGAATTGAAAAGATAGCGATTGTAAGTTGCCAAAACAATGTGTAAACACCGTTTAAAATGTTTCCATTCTAAAATGTCTACATTCATTTTTACGGTACATTTTAACATTAACTGATTTTGTAATTGATAGGCTTCGCAACACGTATATTAAACAATTAAAGAATCTATATTTCTGAACATGAAATCTTTAAACAAGTCAGTTTATGCGCCTTTCACTAAATCTCGCGTTTGTGTCAATACGAAAATAGAGAGGCAAAAAGAAAACACACACCTACAATAAAGTTCAGTGCAGACGAGATAGCAATTACACATTAGAGTGTACAGAGTCAATTCGTGAAAATGTCAATTGCTATTCATTGAGCCAAATTTATGAAGTTCGTACAAGTATGCATAACCAAACTCACCAATGCCGTGCCACGCCCAGAAAATAACCCTGCTTTACTACGAATATATGAACACCACTGCTATTCGTGTGGAAAGGCAAATAAGGTCTCACATTTCTACTGTGACGATTTTAAACTTAATTATAAAAGAAGCGACACCCAATTTTCCGCTCTTGTTTGCGTATTTCGATTCTGAATTTCGGACCATGAATGAGACGAGTGATGATGATCAGGAAGGAGCAGGTAGTGAAATGAAAGAAACAAGGTACCAAAGAATCTTTAAAAAAAAAACTTCCCAGTAACGAAACGTCGAGCGTTCCAGCGCACCGGAGAACGAAAACGCGCAAAAGGCCACGCACAGATACACACGCCGCGAGGCGCACCTGCTACTGCGATGAAGTCTTGACGAATGTTGACCGAGCGAAGCTCGTCTAAGGGACTGCTCGCCGGCAACCCTCTCCGCAGTCAGCTTAGCAGCGCGAGCGCGCCCTTGCGCCTGCCCTTTGCTCTCGCTGCAGCTCCGGCGCCCGACGACGCCCGCGGCGCCGGCACCGGCCCCGGCCCCGCGCGGCGTCTGCGCGGGCGCAAAGGAAAGACCGCGCGCGGTAAATGGATTTTATGAAAAGTTAGAGCGAAAATAATTTCCAACTCGCTCGCTAATCCCCTCCTTGATAATGGGAAATTGCTTCCGTGCGCGGGGTACGCGCGCCGCCCCTGTATTAGGCATCGCGCGCGTTATCAAGCAATTTTCCGAGATTACGATCGCCGCCTGCGCGAACGCGCGAAGACGCGTTGGCTAAAAGAAAGGACGTGGGAGTACGAACGAAAAAGGTGGGGAAGGACGAAGAGAACGAAAGAAGCCACCGAGAAGAGTCGGGTAAAGGTGCAAATAGATAATATGGTGAATGGAATCAAAAAAGTTGGGAGAAAAAGCACAATCAAACGTCAGAAGAAACTGTTCAAGAACCACAAGAATTATGAAGGGCTCAGAAGAAAAATGGAGAAAATGGATGTTTAGCGACAAGACGTAGCAACAATATATTACATTTGAAATACATCGGTTGTCACGATTTTTTTGTTATTGAAAAGGAAGTCATCGTGGTCATCTGAAACTTGTTGAAACAAACAGCTTTCATATTCCATATCACTATTAAATTTACGAAATTATATCCAAATCTGGACTAAAGGTATTAGTCAAAACGTATTATGTAGTTAGAAATTAATTAGAAAGCAGAATTTGAAAGTATTTCTACAGTTGTAATAAAGTTAATGGTAAAAAATAAGTGATTAATTAATTGAGTTTATTTTAACAGGAAGTTATAAAAACGTACTGGAGTACTACTCAAACTGAATTAAATGAATCCGAAAAACCTCAACTGATGCACGACGAATATGGTATGCTGTACAGATATGAGAATCCTTATTTCAATTTGTTAGCATGTTAGTAAAAAATTAAATTAATTCACCAGGTATAACCTTTAAATACAAGTAATATTGTTCAACGATACTCATTTACTATCGTTCTGTTACGAGATGTAGGTATGAGTGGGAACGTTAAGAACTCTATAATAGAACCGAACAGTGAATGACAGCCCCTGCAGACTAACATGCGGCTACCCGGACTACGCGCAGGCGTTGCGGGCAGCGCCTTCAAACCGACAGCAAAAGATGCTCAAAACAACTAAGAGCACTGCATCTGCCTCGCAGTGCGCTCTCTCCAATGATGAGACGAAACGTTACTGCCAACGCACAGAGAAAATATCCAACGAAATATACACACAGATTATTTACCATCACATTTCCGTCGGAGTTTATCTGAAAAAGAGATAAAAGGGGTGTAAACTTTATAGCGGAGTGATCCTACACAGAGATACCATATAAATGGAAATTTTTATGAAACTGCTTCGAAAAACATACGACCGACATGAAGGGAATTAACCTGCTTCAAGTGTCTATTTTCTCCTACATTTTCTGCTCCAGTCTGATGCAGATATTTATCCTGAACGAGCTGACCTGCGTTTATAAATCTTCGTGTTTTTGTCCTACGTACACATCATTTAATATTCTAAATATTTCAATTTCTTTTAGGTTACAAAGTATGTAATGCAAGTGGCCTGCAGCAGCAAAATTGCTCCTGAACAAAATCATACGAAATGTTTTTTCCAAACAGTAACACGCACTCTGCTCAAGAACAACAAATGCAATACTCTCGTTCAATACTGCAATTATTAAATATTTTAACATAAAACAATTTTCACGAATACTTCAAGAACATAGTGCAGTACATGTGCAGTAAGAGAGTTCTTCAAACACCAATAATATCAAAAACGTTGTGCCCTGTAACGCAACGTAAATAATTTAATGTCCGGCGTCTTCTACCTAAGAGTGTTTCTATAGTATGACACGAGACTACGACCCAGAGACACACTGAGTATACGAATTCAGTTGGAACGCTATATATCAAAATACGTGGTATAGCACAATCAAATATTTGCATTTTCATTCAAATTCGAAACCGTTTCATTGTTTCTTGAATTTTTACCAAGTGTCCGGGTATCTTACGAAACCATAGCTTTTTGCTGGGAGGCTGCATAGATTTTTTTCTTTCTATCATTGAAATTAATGAAAATGATATTGTAATTAAAGTTCTGGAAACCAGATGTACTATTTTATTTATTTCTGTGTTTGTATATTATACGAGTAGAATGATGTAAATTGTAGAATGATGTAAACATGTAAAGTTTAACACACACATGAGAACAGACGATGCTTACAATAATTTGCATTACTTCAATTAATTAGACGCAGATGTTTATTGAAAATTTAGGTTTACAGCATAAGACAAAATGAGACTGTCCCGCTGACATCCTTTTAAATGAAAGATGAATATAGATTTGTCGCATGCTATCGAATTAATCGTGCACTTGGGGAAAGGGTAAGAAAATTAGCAAGACAAGTTGATCAACCGCACTTGTAACATCACGAAATATTCTTTTATATAGTTGAGGCTCACATCTCAAATTCGATGATTCTCTTTATTATATAAAGACGAAGATTTTAAAACACATTAAAATAAAAGAGCATTATAATGGGCCCTTTTTATGGAAAGCACGACATCTTACATATTCCAATATTTGTTTTCTTATCTCCTTACAGAAATTATTTATCTCACAAACTTAGGGCGAGAGAGAAAGAACCCGTGAGGTTGCCGCAAAATGGAGGGGTCTACACGACAGAAAGAGGAAAAGCGACACGAGGTGATCTGGTGTGAGGGTGGAGCGGTGAAGTCGGGTGGAATGTGGGTGATATGGAAGGCGGGTCGCTCGGAAAAGAAACCGCCGGCGAACACGCGCACTTTTACCTTCATCACGCTTTTCCCTGGCGACCACGACAGAGAATTGCTGACGGATACTCAACTCGCAAATGAGTAACTACTCCAGATTTGCGGTGTAATAGTGAATAGCTCTATAATCCATAAACTGTTACTTTAACAACATTGTATTTAATAAAATAGATATTAATGAGGTTATTATTTGTAATAATACATTTTAATGATAATAATAATAATATTAACAATAATAATGTAGAAGGTAACTTTTTTGAAGCAACAATCACTTTCTTTTGTAATTTTCCTTGTAATTAAAAAAAATTCTGTCCGTGAAAATAATTATTTCGATTTCTTTATAAATAACCGTACGTGATCTACAAGTATTACGGTATCATACACAAATTATTTTCTGAAATATCTGATATATGACTTGAATCTGCAATATGGTTAGTGCTAAGAGTATTTAGTTAATTTTCACATTAGTAAGACGGTTTGGATCATTTCGGACATCGTCCCATTAATGTTGACATTATCGACAAGGCGCAAGCTAAAGTAAGGTTCCTTGTCATCGTAACCTACTTCACCTACCCTACCTAATCTCGTGTTGGCTACCGTCAGTTTAAATATACGAAGTATGCATCGCTGCTGTTCCTAATTCACACCTTACATATTTTGGGTAATGTAAACATTAACTCGCGAATTCGCAAATTAACCAGAGTCGGACATTAGACATAACATGTATAGTCTGCCTGTACGGAAAACTCTAATATTTCAAATAAACAATAAGAAATGAAAGAAGAAGAAGAAGAAGAAAATGCTGATTAAGCTGTTTAATGAAACGAATCTATTTTAAAAAATCACACTGCAAAAAAAGAGTGAATTCAAATTATATATATATATTTTTTTTTCTGAAATATATATATATTGAAACGAATTGTTATCATCTCAGTGATAACAATGCGTTTCGGCCCAATTCGTAGGTTTAAACTGCGCGGCACAGGCGGGCCAGCCGGCGGAGTCGGGGGGGGCCGGAGCCGGCTCAGCGGAGGAACCGAGTGCCGCGAACCGAGCACGGGCCAAGAGGCCAGAGTGGCGAGAGAGAAGCGCCCAGACATGGCGAAGGTCAGATGGTAGAGCGATGTAATATATGAAATCAGCGAAAGTGTGGTGTGAAAAAAGTAGAAGAATCGTGTGAGTAGACGCTTGAGTGATACAGGTAACTGTGGCAAAGCGGAGTTAAAAAGATGCGTGTGTAATGTGAAAGAACAGAGATGCTACAGATAATGTCGGTAGTAAGTGGTAAACACGTGGACATGGACGAGTGCAGCAACTAATAGAGACGTTGAGTAAACGTAGGATAGTAACAATTGTGATTGTGAGGATTGTGCAGTAACATCAAAGTCACAATCTGGGAAAAGGGGGCGGAAAGTGGATAATTGAGACTTGTACTATTATATTTACACGAGCGAGTGCAGTAACCAGGCGTCGTTCACACGCTGGTGAGTTGTACGGAGAAAGGTTAATCGTGAAACTAATGCTCCCGTTGCGTGAGAGACACGAGTGTTCGAGTATGCCGAATGAATTTCGTCTGCCAGTACTGTGAAGAACGAAGATTGGGAAAACGGCGTGGCGTGTTCGCGAGCATTGCTGGAGAAGGCGGCGGGCGCGGTGGCGACCCGGCGGCGACGCGGGCGACCGAGCAGACCCGAGCAATCCCGAGGATAGCGCCGAGGTGGAGTCACGCGTCAGAGCTACAAGAGGCATACAGCATAAGTACCTGATATTCAGTAACCAGGGTAATCAGAGAATGGATGTCAGGGGAGGGGATTGTGGTGCGAACAGTAGCAAACCATTGAATGATGTAATTTACAAGAGATTGGTGTAGGGAATACAGATCATATGGCAGCAAGTATATGTTAAGTTCAGTTGCTTGTAATGATCATGGTTCTTTTTTTTTTGTAATAAACCGTTGTCAATTTCCACGTATGATCAGATTCCACGTACGTATGATCAGACCCGGAACCCATTCCTGAGAAAGAATCCCTGTCCCCCTCTCTTTTATTTAATTTGTGTGAGTTAATTAACAACTCGTTTCACTGGCGCCCGCACAGGCTGGACTCGGTAAACTAAGTAATGTGGCTCCGGTAAAATCATGCAAGCAATGGAAATCAATAGTGCGGGCATAAATAAGATAAGAGAATATAAATAGTAGTACTGCATTTGGAGCATATTAAGGTATTTTGATATTGAACAAGCAGTTATAACAATAACCTTGAAATGTGTAAGAAGCATGTTATAATTACAACTTGCTTTGAATTGATTCAGTGCACAAATGTAATTAACAACTCGTTTCACTGGCGCCCGCACAGGCTGGACTCGGTAAACTAAGTAATGTGGCTCCGGTGAAATCATGCAAGCAATGGGAATTAATAGTGTGGGTATTATTGAGATAATAAAATAAACAGTAGTATTGCAGTTGAAATATATTGAATCAGGGTGACATTAACAAGCAGTTATTATAATTACTTTGGAAAACAAAAAGTGTGTGATGAATACAAGTTGTTTTGAAGAGATCCAGTGCATAGATGTAATTTGTTAGCCAGGAAAATAGTTGCCAGGCAATAGTAATAACTTAAATTTGATTTGTCATTCATGTTTATGTTTGAGGTGGTGGGTTTCTGAAGAGGATCAAGTATAGGCATAATAATGCAAAAGTGTTTTTTAAGTGAAATTTTTCTTAATTGATGCCAGTGTTTTCTGAATAAGTTTGTATATTATTGTTTGTATGTTTAATGAGAATAAGAGGGCACATTAAGTAATACAGCACTCGGTGGTACTTGAAAAACAAAGCATTCTCAAGTGATTGAAAGAATTTTGTTCAATGAAGTAATCATTAATAGTGTTCTAAGGGTGCATCATAAATGTTATTTTCTTGTGCAAGATAATGGGTGGATTAAAATAAGTGAGGTATTAACATTGTCATTTTGGAAACAAAAAGGGAGTTTGGCAGCAGAATAACAAATAATGCTAGTAATAGGTAATAAGTTTGTAGACGGGTGAATTCATGTAATTTTGGAATGGGCATTGATAATAGTGTTTAATAATTTGTTTATTTTGTGGTTCAGATTGTAAGATTAAAATCATACTAACAGCAGTGGGTAATAATTTTATTGGGGGATTCAGATTATATGAAGGCAGTGTTACAGTGTTACTTGTATTATGAAAATCTATTTGCAGGAATTTATATTAATAGCAGTATTTATGTGGTGATTGAGATCATATGAAGGTTGTTGCTAATAGTGTTATATGTATTATGAAAGTTTATTGGCAGGAATTTATACTAATAGTAGGGTTCAATAATTTGCTTATGTGGTGATTTAGATTGTATGAAGGATATTGCTGGTAGTGTTATATGTACTATGAGGTTGCTGGTAGTATTACATGTATTACAAGTGTTTCACAACTTGTTTATTGGTGGTTCAGAGTGTATGAAGGTGGTGTTTACAGTATTATGGGTACTATGAGGATTTACTTGCAGAAATTGTATTAACGGTAGTGTTAATAATTTGTTCATTTGTGATTTAGATGGTATGGAGATTGTTGTTTGCAGTATTATGAGCATTATGAAAAATTATTTGTAAGAATTTGTGAAGGTGTTACCGTGAAGGTAATGATTATTTTTAAAGTAATGGTGTTCAAATAGAGTGTAAATCATAAAGTGTGAAAGGGGGTAGGTTATCTTGTACTCCACTGCATTCGATTTTGTGTTATTGGGTGATACCAGTGTGTAAATCTAATTGGTGAAGTGAAGATTATTAATAGGGTCTATGATTTATGTGAGAGTTTGTACAGGTTAATGAGAATAATTATGTGTACGGTCAATTAATAGTGAAAATTGATACACGATTGGTAAAGAGCATTGTTGTGGGGCAAAACATAATTAGCTATAGAAATAATAACAAGATCACTGTGAATGTAGGTGGACGGAGGAAATAGGCAGAAGTTTAGAAATAGAAATATTACTAGGTTGATTGGTAGGTAGTGGGAGCATACGAATTAGGTTAGGGAACGAGGTCATTAAATAGCAAGATGGCAGCCCAACAGAGGGAATCGGTGCAACCAGAGAGGAAGGGTAGGATGGAGGATAGCGATGAAGGAATAGGTGGGAGCACTTTACTGAGAGGTGAAGATGTAGGGAATGGTAGTGGATGGAGGGAGGAAACGGGAGAAGACTTCAGCCATGAATTCAAAATTACATCAACACCGATCAACCAGACTGAAGCAGGAACATTGAATCGAGAGATGCAAGCAAGTAATCAACCGGACATAATCCAGATGATGAGTAAGCTGATGGAACAACAGAAAATGATAGCGGAAGAACAGAACAGGAAAGCGGAAGAACAGAAGAAGCTGATGGAAGAACAGAATAAGAGAGCGGAAGAACGGGATAAGAAAGCGGAGGAACGAACGAGGGAGTTAGTTAAGGAGTTAGCAGAAGAACAGAACAAGAAAGCGGAGGAACGGATGAGGGAATTAGCTAATCAAATAAGTCAAGTAGTGGCACGATTTGAGAGGCAGGACAGAAAACCAGAAACACTAGCAAACAAGATGGAAGAGGAAAGGGAGACTCGTTTGCAAGAACAAATCAATGACCATCTTGGGACACGAGACAACAATATGGGAGAGATGGAAGTCAGGTGTCAAGAAGACGTCAAAGCAAATGAAAACAAGATTGAGGAATACCAGATGGAGATACCGGATAAACTTCGCGAGGTGGAAGACAAAGTAGTACCATTGGAGTCGAGGGGAGAAAACATGAAACTAGAAGAATCTGTGGTGAAGAGAGACCCCATTACCGACGAGACAAGGGAAATGTCAAACGCGGTCCCCATTAACACCATCCAAACGGTGACCTACAACGACCAGCCGTGGCAGAGGCGAAAGAGCTCAGACGTTCGAATAAGAAAATGCCCCACGATTAGATTGATGTGTGAAGGGATGAGTACTGGAGCGTTAGTGGATACAGGTTGCACGATTACGGTGGTGTCGGAGAAATTTGATGAGTTGTTGGCGGAAGGCAAGAAAATGAGGTGTTTGCCCATGAATGGGGCGTACGTAATAGGAGCAACCCAGAAGAGGTCAAGCCCCATTACAAAACAGATCATGATAAATGTGGAAATCGGCAACCAAAGGTATGAAGTAGTAGCGCTGGTACTGAAGAACTTATTACGTCCAATAATCCTGGGGACAGAATTCTTGTTGGAATGCAGGGTTGCGATCGATCTCGACCGGAAACTGGCGGAACTAGGAGGCCAGAAAGCTGAAATGGACCAAGGATTGGAAGAAGGTTACGAGGTATGCTCGGGTAATGTAGTGGAGGAATCAGAAGAAAAACTATGGGAACAAGTCAAGCAAATAGGGATATTAGGCAACAGGCAAGTGTTTAGTAAGAATCAAGCCCCAATTAAAGATTACAAAGTTAAATGTTTTAAAGAGGGCCGGATCCAGGAGGACGACCCGGACATCGCGGCATTAAGGAGAAAACGGGATCGATGGAAAATTGTGGATGGCGTGGCATTGGTCAAGATTCAAGATAGACATGAAATAGCAGGATGTTCTAATGTTTATAACTTGCGACCATGCCCTATAGAAGGGGGCGACCTCGAAGACACCACTCAAAAGTTAGATGGATTTTGTGTGAAAAATCCGGAAAAAGGGGAGGAGGGGGTGATGAAACGAATTGTTATCATCTCAGTGATAACAATGCGTTTCGGCCCAATTCGTAGGTTTAAACTGCGCGGCACAGGCGGGCCAGCCGGCGGAGTCGGGGGGGGGCCGGAGCCGGCTCAGCGGAGGAACCGAGTGCCGCGAACCGAGCACGGGCCAAGAGGCCAGAGTGGCGAGAGAGAAGCGCCCAGACATGGCGAAGGTCAGATGGTAGAGCGATGTAATATATGAAATCAGCGAAAGTGTGGTGTGAAAAAAGTAGAAGAATCGTGTGAGTAGACGCTTGAGTGATACAGGTAACTGTGGCAAAGCGGAGTTAAAAAGATGCGTGTGTAATGTGAAAGAACAGAGATGCTACAGATAATGTCGGTAGTAAGTGGTAAACACGTGGACATGGACGAGTGCAGCAACTAATAGAGACGTTGAGTAAACGTAGGATAGTAACAATTGTGATTGTGAGGATTGTGCAGTAACATCAAAGTCACAATCTGGGAAAAGGGGGCGGAAAGTGGATAATTGAGACTTGTACTATTATATTTACACGAGCGAGTGCAGTAACCAGGCGTCGTTCACACGCTGGTGAGTTGTACGGAGAAAGGTTAATCGTGAAACTAATGCTCCCGTTGCGTGAGAGACACGAGTGTTCGAGTATGCCGAATGAATTTCGTCTGCCAGTACTGTGAAGAACGAAGATTGGGAAAACGGCGTGGCGTGTTCGCGAGCATTGCTGGAGAAGGCGGCGGGCGCGGTGGCGACCCGGCGGCGACGCGGGCGACCGAGCAGACCCGAGCAATCCCGAGGATAGCGCCGAGGTGGAGTCACGCGTCAGAGCTACAAGAGGCATACAGCATAAGTACCTGATATTCAGTAACCAGGGTAATCAGAGAATGGATGTCAGGGGAGGGGATTGTGGTGCGAACAGTAGCAAACCATTGAATGATGTAATTTACAAGAGATTGGTGTAGGGAATACAGATCATATGGCAGCAAGTATATGTTAAGTTCAGTTGCTTGTAATGATCATGGTTCTTTTTTTTTGTAATAAACCGTTGTCAATTTCCACGTATGATCAGATTCCACGTACGTATGATCAGACCCGGAACCCATTCCTGAGAAAGAATCCCTGTCCCCCTCTCTTTTATTTAATTTGTGTGAGTTAATTAACAACTCGTTTCAATATATATATATATATATATATATATATATATATATATATATATTTCAGAAGATTGAGTAAAAAATCTACGTGAAGTAGCGTGAGAAAGAAAATGATACAACCATGCTCATAGTTAATGGCTGCATTAAAGGAATGACAGGGCTAATGACAACACCGACATAAATTCATTTCCAAGACATTATTAGGCCCTTCTATTCAACAAGAGTGTGTATATTGAAACGAAATTAATGAAGTGTACACTTTAAGCCAGGTTGTTTCAATCATCCAACTAAAGAGCAGCAAAACACGAAGACGATGTAGATAGAGAACATTCATCACTTAATTCACGTTCGATAATGAGGGCAATCAGTTTATACAATTTCGAAAATTTCCGGGTTGATTAATTGGCTACTTTATTACAAACGAATCGACCAGCAATGTGTCCATAATCGTCTAATGAATGGTTATGAACATTTTGTCTAGATCTTATAATAAATAAAATGAACATCAAATATCCATATTAAGCCAAAAGTCAAAATACACATATGTATTTAATTATAACTTACCTTCACGCTGATTATTTTCCAATTTTCATAAAATGTTCTTTCAAAATTCATTTACGATAAAAATTGAGATATAATAAATTAATGGAGGGACATAACATGAGAAAGAAAGAAATGGGGAGACAGACAATTGGGTTAGGAAGTACATGAGGTGACAGGATGGAAATGATGACATTAATAAAACTGCAATTGTGAAGCGACAGTGAAGGATATTGGAAAGTAAAAAAGAAAAAAAAACAGAAAAGAGATCCAGAAAGATGACGGAATAAGACAAGTGCTACTTTAAACGGGAATGTCAAAGTGCTAGATTTATTTTGAATGAACTCTCAGGAATGGAAGCGATTCAAACGTTTCGTTTTTCATTTTATTTTCCGAGTCAGCATTTCTTCTCTGTAAATCCCTGGAACAATCTTCACTTCACAAGAACAGTCTTGAGCGACCGGTTTCGTTAAGCAGGTCGGGCTCGGCAAATCCGATGAGTTCACCGTGGACGCGTGGGCGGGACTGGCAGGCTTATCGCCGGGACGCGATAAAATACAACAGCAGGACCGCGTGGGGGGGGGGAGCGGTCGGTCGGTCGGTCGGTCGGTCGGTCGGTCGGTCGGGCGGGCGGGCGGGCGGGCGGGCGGGCGGGCGGGCCGGCGGGCGGGCGGGCGGGCCGGCGGGCGGGCGGGCGGGCCGGCGGGCGGGCGGGCGGGCCGGCGGGCGGGCGGGCGGGCCGGCGGGCGGGCGGGCGGGCCGGCGGGCGGGCGGGCGGGCCGGCGGGCGGGCGGGCGGGCGGGCCGGCGGGCCGGCGGGCGGGCCGGCGGGCGGGCCGGCGGGCGGGCGGGCCGGCGGGCGGGCGGGCGGGCGGGCGGGCCGGCGGGCGGGCGGGCCGGCGGGCGGGCCGGCGGGCGGGCCGGCGGGCGGGCGGGCGGGCGGGCGGGCGGGCGGGCGGGCGGGCCGGCGGGCGGGCGGGCGGGCGGGCGGGCGGGCGGGCGGGCGGGCGGGCGGGCGGGCGGGCGGGCGGGATGCGGGCGGGTGGGTGGTCTGGCGATCGGGCAATCGGGCGGGCGGGCGATCGGGCAATCGGGCGGGCGGGCGATCGGGCAATCGGGCGGGCGGGCGATCGGGCAATCGGGCGGGCGGGCGATCGGGCAATCGGGCGGGCGGGCGATCGGGCAATCGGGCGGGCGGGCGATCGGGCAATCGGGCGGGCGGGCGATCGGGCAATCGGGCGGGCGGGCGATCGGGCAATCGGGTGGGCGGGTGATCGGGCAATCGGGCGGGCGGGCGATCGGGCAATCGGGCGGGCGGGCGATCGGGCAATCGAATGGGCGGGCGATCGGGCAATCGGGTGGGCGGGGGATCGGGCAATCGGGTGGGCGGGGGATCGGGCAATCGGGCGGGTGATCGGGCAATCGGGCGGGTGATCGGGCAATCGGGCGGGTGATCGGGCAATTGGGCGGGTGATCGGGCAATCGGGCGGGTGATCGGGTAATCGGGCGGGTGATCGGGCAATCGGGCGGGCGATCGGGCAATCGGGCGGGTGATTGGGTAATCGGGCGGGCGATCGGGCAATCGAGCGGGCGATTGGACAATCGGGAGATCGGAAGGGAGGGAGATAGGGAGGGCGTGTGGGTCGGCGACGTGAGTGATGCCTGCGCACGTGCGCGCTGCGTGCTGGAGCGTGCAAGGCGCGGGGGCGGCGGCGCCGCGTACACATCGAGCGGTCCGGGCGGACGGGCGCACGCTTTTATGGTCTCGCTAATGACCCCGCGATCCGCCTCCGCGCCCACACCTCCGCCAAGGACGGCGATAAAGCCGGCGGCTTCAATTTCCACGCACCCGATAAATAACGGCGCGCGCCTTCATATTTCACGAGAAGCTCGTTCGCTCGCGCGTCCGACGACGGTGTTACACCGCGCGGCTCCGTCGCCGCGCGCCGCCACGCCCCCTGCGCCGCTTTTGTGTGCCCGGGAAACGGGACCTCAATGACAGGTCAATATTGCGTTTCCACTACCGGAACTGCTAAGAGCAACAAGCTCTATGATACCTGGCATCTTTGTTATCCCAGATAATTTGTAGGAACGACTCGTTATGGACTTGTCAAATTCTATGCAAGGACGAGTGAGAGTATTGTCTGCTAGTCTGTCCCATGCAAGCCGAGTCGAAGGCACAGGTACCAACGTTTGGGCCGTTATGGGAAATGCTGAGAAATGTGGCTGCGTGACTACTGAAACGTTGCCATTCGTGCGAAGAACCCGCTGTCTCTCGAACAGTCGTAGTAGGTAATGACTCTCTGCGAGGAAGCCTCCGCTTTCATTTGAGTGCTTTTTTCGACCCCCAAATAGATATCAGTATCAGAATAACACACAAACGACCGAAATAAAATATCTCATTAAAGAAGTCTTAGTGGAGGAAACAAACGTGGCCAGTCAGTCACGTGTTGGGACCACCGTAGTCTTGGCTGAAATGTTAAACACAAGCCCTTAAACACGGTTAATGAATCGCTTAATTTAGTTTCAAGATACTATTCTAGGCTGGCCTATTGTAAAGTTATTGATGCTTTTTTTAAACGTTACATTGCATATCATTTTGGTATATATCTCTCTCAATGGAGAATCCGCACAATATTTCAAATCTGGAATGCATGCCTGACCCTTCACTCCGAGTATTTAATGAACTCCTATTTTCTTTGCAGGTATTCTTTTGTACCACGGACATAACTAAAAAACATTTCCCACGATCAGGGTATCAAATTTTCTTTCCCTCCATCACAAAATGGAACCCCTGTAATTCTCAGTTACCAGCATTATTTTTATTCACGTCTTTTTCAAATCCCTCTATTCTTACCATTAGGCTCGTACGTCCCAGGTTTCGTTCTGCCCACCGTCTTCCCTCCACTTCGTTCCAGATCGTTTCTGATCGCTTCACCAGCACCTCCTAAGCGCCATTCGCCCACCCTCCACCCCTCGCCCCCGCGTCACGTGATGGATGGGGCGCATTCGGGCGTCGCGCCGTTTGACTGACGCGCCGCACGCGACTGGCGCCGCTGGCGGACGCAAATTGAATTAAAATGAACTCCCAGAACAGAGCATGATGCGCTCGCTCCTCAAACCAGCTATCTCGTTACATCAAGCCCTACAATTGCTCATTTGAGCAACATACCCTCACCTCACGCCTTCCAATCTTTCGAAGCAAGTTACAAATTTAAATCAAATTATTTTTTAAAAAATATCTGCTTCAGATTCTGGACAAAAATTCATTAAAAAATTGCATATTCTGACAGTTTCGTGAAGATGATTGTATTTTCATATACTTCATATTTTCGCACCGACTTTGCGCACATGTTTGCCCTGATTTGCTCATTATAAACTTCGCGACATGAAGTGGGTTGACTTAATTTTAAATTTTGTTTCTAACACAGAAAAAAAGTGGGCAAATAAAAGTAGTCTTGTCAGTATTTCCTACATTATAATTTCCAGGCGATGAAAAGAACAGTAGAAAAGAGAAGTATACAAGTAGTAAACAAATACATACATAGCAAACAATACATGCATGTAGCTAATTTTGTAAACAATAGGAAAGTTATTTAGTCTATTTAATAAGGAAATATTTTTAGAAAAGTAGATATTCTCACTTTCCAGATATATCATTTATTTTCGGAGTAAGAAACTCCACGTGAGCGATATGGAAACTCCAATACTCCACGTGAGCGTTACGGATCGCGCATGAGAGCAGGAGACGGCGATGCGGCGGCGCAGGAGGGTGGCGGCCGCTCGCGCGAGCCGCCGGAAGCAGCCGTCGAATTTTCATTTCCGCCCTTTCAAGTCGACAACGTCGCTGTGAGCGCGCGCGTGAGCGGGCGACGGCGCGGGCGCGGGAACACAGGACGGGGGGCGAATGACTTGGAAAAGGAGCCCAAACGAGCGACTCTTCCGCGCCATCATCGCTGTTTCAAAGATTAAAACATACGCCTTCCCCGGGCCGTGAATTGTTCACGTCACTTCGCCGTGCGTCTTCCGACTCCTTTTCGTCATCTGGAGTGCAATTTATGGCCCGAGTAGCGAGGAAGAGACTGTGATATTTGCTAAAGAGCAGCGCTTTCTACTGGTTGAAAAATACCCCGTCTTCATTTAATACTTTTTTTTAAATATACAGATGTAATAATAAATGCGTAAGAAGAAAATTAATAAAATTACGTCATAATTTTGAATGAGATTAAAAATAAGTCATTATTCAAGGCAAAATATATCAGTGATTTTGGCTTCATTGAACGAGTAGCGAGTTTCAGAAAAGATTCAGTTGGCATTAATGCACAGGTGATCCAAAACATTCTACTAACGCTGAGTATTTTCTTGTAAATGATACAAAATAAGTCGCAAACATAAGGCGCTACCGAAAACGGATTACGCTCATCTGGAGTATAAACAACACTTCTTACTTAATTCTGGAATATAAGTAAACTTGAACACGCAACCATTATACCTCCAGCTGAAATCGACTTGACACGTATAGTCAAAGGTATCATCACACCGTCCAACTTCCTTCTTCATCCTGTTACCACTGTTTCTTGAGAACGAATTCAACGAACGAAAACGATTCCTTGCCTTTCCCTTCAGTCCAGAGCATTGAAAAATCATTTTCCTTAAACATCACCTGAGAAACGGGCATTAGAGGAATTTATTTCTCCTTTCCGCGTAGGCCACCCGGCTGTCACGCGCCCCAGTATCACACCACCTGCTGCCCCGGGAAGATATCGCCGGCCACTTCCCGATGACACGGACAACAGGGGAGCCAGCGGGTGGTTGGCGAGTGAAAGGGGCGGAAAGAAAGAGCGGTTCCCGGGAAAAGAAGAAAGTAAGTAAAGCAGACCGCAATGGACACACATAGTAGATGTCGACGGAGCTTAGAGACGTGGGGTAAGAGGCGAGGACGCAGAATGAAAGTGAAATGTACGAGAGGCAGTCGAATAAGAAGGATTTGAAAAACACTGCGAAAAGGAGAACGTAACACGTAAAGAAATTAAGTGGCGTGAATGGAAAGGATTATTATCAGGAGGAATTTGAAGAAAAGAAATAGACAATAAAGGGAGATAAAGGGAATAATGACGAGGTGAGGACGTCGGCGAATTGAATGAAGTTAATTATGACAATGAAGAACAAGTAAACTTTTTCAGAAAAGTCTGCTAGAGAGATGTAGCGGTGTAGCGAGAATGACGAGAGTACGCTAGTGACCAAAGGGTTTTGAGAGGGTGACACAGTAACAAAGAGGTGGCATGGCAATGAAGGAGGTGGGGAGAAAAGAAATACAATAGAGGTGACACGACAATGAAAGTGGGTGGACAAAGCGGTAAGACAGGAAGGCGACAGCAGTGGAGAAAAGTGGGGGAACTAGTGGGTCGCCTGTGGGAACGGCCGGATGTAGTCCTGCTCACGCGAACGTCGCGACGTTATTACGCGAATCAATCACATTAGGATGGGGAGCGAGCTGGTTGAGGCGCCGCGCCGGCAGAGGGCGGACAGCATCAAATGGATGAAAGAGGCAAGCAAGAATACGGGCATGAGGTGTCGAAGGAGAAAAACCCAACTTAGTTCTGTTTGTTCACAATTAACCACCCTCCTCAAGTCTTCTATAATTTGAAGAAACAAATGCGATCTACTTTCAATCTCCTGTATCATTTCGTAAAACGTGGTGCGCTCTGTCAATGCAGATTAGAGATTTTATGGTCAAGTTCAATGAGCCTTCTAATTTCAATTAAGGTGGCTTACCTTAAAATCGTATCGTTTAGTTTTCATGTTAAACATACAGCAATAAATTTAATATGATAGATGTCCTGTGGCATATTGATTAATAATACACTAAAAACAGTAAAATTAAAACTATTGGCATTATAAGTAATGAAAAACTTGCTACGAAAAAAAATCGTCGCCTGGGACAACGTTCTAGGACATGGCTAAGGCGTTGTTGACTAGTAACATTATTGTAGGACTTACTGAAAAAGTAGCACAAAAAAATCAAAAATCAGTTAATTTTAGGTCAGCACCGCAAATCAATGTCGTCGGTCAACTGTTTTCTAATTTATGAGAATTGTATTTGTAAGTTGCATATTTTGGTATTACAGTGATCCCCACAATTCTCATGTGGAGGAGTAGGAAGAGAAGGAGCATAATCTCAAGGGGAAAAGGAAGAGGACGAAAAGGAGGAAAAGAAGGCGAAGGAGCTTTTCACATATCCCAATATTGAGAGCTCCCTATTCACTTAATGACTCATGTATTCTGCACAAACGTAAATTACTTATGAATCTCCTGTACAGATAGACTCCGACATAATAATAATAATAATAATAATAATAATAATAAATAAAATAAAAATGCGACACCGAATGCGATCTCAAGTAACCAAGCTAAGGCAAGCGAAAACTCTCCCCGACGAACTGCACTAGCATTCTCTGCAAGCTGTGCTCCGAAGGCGCGGGCAGCGGCCGGTGGGGACGCGCAGGGCGGCGCGTGATGGATGCGAGGGCGGCGCGGGCGTGAAGCGCCTCTTCGTCCGCCTCGCGCGCCCTCTCCTCCGGCCCCGCCCGTCCCCCGCCCCCGCCCCGCCTCGCCCTGCCCCGCCCCGCCCGGCGACGCCCCGCGGAGCGCCCGACACGGAAACGGTCGCCTCCAAATTACGGCTGTCCGCCCGTCCGCGCGCGCCCCACGCGACGCTCGCCCCCCCCCTCCCCCCTGCCGCCCACGCGCCGCCCGACGAACCCCTCTGCGCACGCGCCGCCCTGCGCCGTACACCTCCCAAATAACCTCTCCTTGCCCTATTAGAAAATGATACGATCTTCACTACCGATAACAGACGAAAACGTTGCACTATTAAAATATTAAAACTATTACGGTAATTAAAGAAACACGTTTGATATGGACATTATAATGAAACATTATTTGCCTTTGTATGTCGAGGTGTAGACCGAGAAGTGCAAGCCAAGTGATGCAATAGCGATACGAGTTTCATTATGATGTGACAAATGTGTATCTTTCAATATTTTCTCTGCGAGGAACCCACAGTATTTTTTTTTTCATTTTATAATATATTAAGCAACAGCTGGACACTGAAGGTGTTGTTTCCACAAAAACTAGTTTCGTTTTGCCTGATTTATTTGGTGTTTCTTTTAAACAATAGTTTTGAAAAGGTGATGGAATATTTGTGTTGACTGTAATTCCTTTGTATCCAGTTTTTTCACTTGTGTGAGATATTCAGAGGAAACATGAATGAAATTGATTGCGACGATCTTTCTGCGGATATTGAAGAAATTGGTGAAAATTTAATGACACAATATCTATCAGAAAAATTAAAGGAACAGAAAGGTACTTATGAAAATTACAAAAGTGTTGTAACGCATAAAAATGAAGCTATCCAATGAGAAAGTTTTGTTAGCTTATTCTGAGAACCTATCCAAACAATACAAACCCTCTTCACTAAAGGTATTTTACTCAATATCACGTTCCGTATTAACATTCAAATAAAATATCGATATAAGTACGTACGCACATCTGGTTGCATTTCTGAAAGAAAAGCAGAAGGTTTTTAACTAAGAAACGAAAATGTACACGAAAAGAAGTTATTAATTTTAATGCTTGGTGGTAGCAATGGTGATAGCAAATGTAGGTAATGGTGATAGCAAATATTTGATGATAAAATTGGCAAAGACGTTAGAATAAAAGCCACAGCATTTAGCGTTCATTTTTGGGCGAGATTATTTATTGAGTACTCATAAATGATACATCTGCACCTAACATAACAGTTTAATGACCCCTTTAATAATTTTACTTAATGAGCGCTTCATTGACACTGCCTCTTCTTGATCACGACAATTAAGCAAAGTGACAAGAGTTAATCCACGCGCGACGAGCAGCTTAGAGAGCTACGCAGCAGCGGCGGAGGAGATAGAGTGAAGGGCGAGCGAGGGACGGGGTGGAAGGACGTATCCGCACGCGAAGGGCGGGGGCCGTGGAGTGGCCGTTTAGGGCTCGCCGGCGGCGGGGGCCCAAGGGCGGCGAAGCGTTCGCTGGCGCCGCGACGTTCCCTGCGTAGAAACAAGGTCCGCCAGCAGGACAGCGAGCCTTCTCGCCCTCTCGGCGCACCCTCCACGACTCTGCTGTTGCCCTTCACACTGCCACTTCCGCCTTCGCAAACTCACGGACCCGCCTTCCAGTCACACCTCCAAGACCGCCCAAGCCCGTAGGCGTCCAAACGCTCAGCAGATCCACCGCCTAGTCCCAATCGTCCAATCACCTCAGCCCCCCAGTACCCACAGTCTCGGAAAAAACTTGCCTTCCTCACACCCGTGAATCCTACGGTTGGGGTGGCGAGACCAGCTATCCAGCCCGACCAGTCGCTTCAACATCCTACCTCCTCAATTCCTTAAACGCTGTCCACCCCACTGAGTGAACTAGCTCAGCCATCGAAAAGTCCAGCCGTTCAACCACCAAGTCACCAAGCCACCTTGCCTCCCAGCCACACTGCCTTCACGATTCCAGAGCAACCCTCTTCCAGCAAGGTATCCCATCTTTTTCTCCATCCCTCCCCACAACCTCTCTACTTCTTCAACATCAAATCTACACCCATCACCACCACTGGAACCGCTACAACAGTCACCAACTCCCCCCGCCCTCACACTTCCACACCAAAATTCCGTCACCCACACCGCCTCCTTCACCCACCATCCCCATCGCCGCCATCTCCTCCGCCGCCGGGCCGGGCCTTTGATCTTCCTAGTCGGCCCCTCGCCCGCCCCGGGCTACGCCTGCCCTCGCCGCCGTCCCCGGCCCTTCCCCTCCCTACCTCCCCTCCCCGCCTCCCCCTTGAAGGGGCCCCCGCCCACGTGCGTGCCGCCGAGAAGCTCCCGCGACCCCAAATAAAAATCTTTTAAGGGGATAATAAAAAGTTGTAGGAAGGAAAGCTCTATATACACTGCTCTACGTGCAGTGGATAGAGTTTCAAAAGTCCGCCGGGCTCGAAATCGTCGGAAACGTGAGGCGGGCGCGCGGACGCGTGCGCGCGCCGCCACGAGGGTGCGAGTCGGCGAGGGGCGGGCGGGCGGAAGGAAGATGGCCGGTGCGGAGGGAAGAGCCTCTCCAAGAAATAGCAAGAGATCCAAAAGAGAAAGCAAACCAAGACGAGTACTAATGCTCTACGTCGAACTCATCTGCAAACAGTTCATTTGCGCGGGCTCAACTTTGGAAACAGCAAGAAGCGCAGAATAAATATAGATAGATTACGGAGAGGGTATTGAAATTATTAGAAGTAATGAAAATCATTGCCTAGTACTACAAAATTTGCGCGTACAGCCAGTTAGTCAAAATGGCGCAAACATATATTTAGTTTGATGTATCATTATTACTTAAGTACACACTCGATTCACTAAAACGGTTCAAACTAATTTGCCTTAGTTTTGATCAAAATCATTCATTGAAGCTATGCTATCATTTGGGAGATTTAGATTTTGTTCTGTGTAAACATTGAGAAACAGAAAATATTTTAAACATAAATCAGAATTATTGAAAAGAATATATGCATGCATTTCAAACAGAAGCAAGAAAAAATTAATAAGACGTTTCCGCATAGAAAAGAATGTATATCCACAAATACTTTGAAGAATCTCTCTCTATTTTCTTACAACCCTTTTTGGTAACGGAAAGAAGAAGAAAAATTACAAAGCTGATGGTATATGTTACTGATATGGGTGAACGGATCACATAATTCATGACAACGACGCAGTTTACAGCACAAAAAAGCTGTGAAAGATTGTTGGCAGAGGTAATATCATTAGAGATCAACCGAATATTGCAATATAACTCACTGGTTTCCCACTGAGGAATTCTAATTGTTATGTAATAAAATGATAATTAAATCATTAAATTTAATTCAAAAGTTCATCTTAATTGAAGAAAGCGAAAGATGCATAATATTTTCTGTAATATTTTATAAGTTAATGTTATCCAGGACTTCTGGACTAACAATCATAAGGATACAATGTATACGACAAGGATAACTACGGAAAAGGGCTCTGCCTCTTCTAACTATGAAGGTCTTCGGCCCTGTTGTTTCGCGATGTCCTCTATACCTACAAACTCTTAATATAATATTAAGAAAATCGGAAATACACATACACTTAATATACACCTTTCATAACTAATTTCAAATTACTCCCATTTATCTGAACTTTTTAATTCTCTGTTCCAGAAACCCCAGCCAGGTTCAACCTGCCGAAAAGTTACCGGCTCTCCGAGCAAATTCATACCTTGCCGAGCGAACCCCGCAAACTTGCGGGCGGAGAAACGAAAAAGGGGGAGGGGGATGGGAAGGGGTGGAGGCAAGGGGCGTGGCGAGGCGCGAGTTCACAAAAGGGCGTCGCCCGCGCGGCCGCCGCGCCGCCGCGACCTGTGTGCCCGGCCTAAAGGGCGTATAAAGCCCGCGAGCGCGCGCCCTTATATGCATGCCGCCCTCTGCCCGCCGCCGCCCTCCCTCGGAACAAAAGGCGGCGGCCCACAATAAAACCTTTGGCGTTTAAGCCCCGCCGAGGAGCGCGGTTCAACATCTTTCAAGTATGTTGGATGTGGTTCTTACGCCCGGCTGACGAGACCAGGATTCAGAAGGCCCTGGATGAAATTCACTGGCGGGTCGTTACATGCTTAATGAGCGGTTTCATGTTTCACGTACACGCCTTTGTTTTACAAGCAAAGAACCAAGCGATATGAGTTAATTACCTTGGAAACTGTAACGGGATAGGGGAATCGAATGTGCATAGGTTATTACGTAAGAGTTAGGGTGTATAATTTTAAAACAATTTCCAACAAACACTCAGAAATATTGGCAACTCATATTTTAATATTTTTCCACGTATCTTATTCTTTACCAGGTTTAAACAATTGATATTATACCCTTTTTGTGTATTCTATTGAACTGTTAAATATGAGACCATATTAAATACACAAGCAGGGGAAAACATTCTTAGAGTTAGCGTGTGTTCCTCCAATCTTCGTTGTCCTAACGCATCACAATGTGTAAAATGATGTACTTGCATGAAACCTGTAAGATAGTTCACGAATGTTCGAAGAATATTTACATAACTATTAAACCGCAAACTCTTCGCTTTGTAAATAAGGTTATACAACCGGATAAAACAGACAAGAGAAGGAAAAAATTAAACGCGGCGCAATGTGTTCAGGTCAGCTTTCGAGGGAAAAGTGATATCGCAGAAGAGCAATAAAACAATGTAGAGACAAGGTGGCAGAACAATACAAAGATAAATTGCGCACTTCCAAGTCAGAAGGACGGTAGCACGAAGCGTAACGGCAGGAAAGTTGGCGCTGGGGCAGACGGTGACGAAATGATTAAACGGCACAGCGCAATGGTTATTACCAACCGGAACTATAACGAGGCGAGGCGGCATATAAGCGTTATAACACTGACTAGTGAGTTTTATCAAGATTGCGGAACATTATAAATAACCAGAACATAAGAGACGAAAACAGCGAGACGTTGACTGATGCGACAGAAGCGGTTAAGAGAGTGGACGAGAAAAAGAGAGGGGGGAAAAAGAAAAAAATAAGAAGAAAATGCGTGAAAGCAAAATAAAAGGTAAAGAGCAAAATAAAAGGTAAAGAGCAAAATAAAAGGTAAAGAGCAAAATAAAAGGTAAAGAGCAAAATAAAAGGTAAAGAGCAAATAAAAGGTAAAGAGCAAAATAAAAGGTAAAGACCAAATAAAAGGTAAAGAGCAAAATAAAAGGTAAAGAGCAAAATAAAAGGTAAAGAGCAAAATAAAAGGTAAAGAGCAAAATAAAAGGTAAAGAGTAAAATAAAGGTAAAGAGTAAAATAAAGGTAAAGAGTAAAATAAAGGTAAAGAGTAAAATAAAGGTAAAGAGTAAAATAAAGGTAAAGAGTAAAATAAAGGTAAAGAGTAAAATAAAGGTAAAGAGTAAAGATAGAGAAGGAATAAAAGTGGCAAGAAAAGAGGTGAGGAAAATATGACGAAGAATAATGAGATGGAGTAGGGAAAGAGGTGGACGATGAGTAGGGAGAAGAGATGAACGAGGCTGAGGAGGCTGAGGTGGAGAAGGGAAAAAAAAGTAGAAGAGAAAAATTGAAAGAGTGGGTGAAGGGAAGTAAGAGAAAAGAGGAGAGCCGAACGCGTCCAGGGGGGCGTGGTCGCGAGTGGCGGGACTGCGCGGCGGGCGCGGGCGTTCTCATTACGTGCTGCGTAAAACCGGTGCGGGCGTTCGGCAGGGGGCGCGTGGCAGGCGGACGGGCGCGGCGGCGCACAATCACGGGCTCCGCAGAACCCCGCGCCGCCGCCCCGGCCCGCCCCCTCGCCGGGCACCCTCGCCACCGCCAGCGCTACCGCTGCGACCGCTGGCGCGCTGCGCGTTCCCATGTTCCAGAGCACGCCCGCACCGCCGCCGTTGCGTCAGTTGCCCTCAACGCACACGCCAGACCTAGACATGACGCATCGCGGATGATACACGGGTCCAGCTCTCTTTCGCTCTCTCTCTCTTTACGAGTTGTACTCCATATTACTAGTGAATTTTTATCAATCAAATAAATTTTAGTATCTGTACCTCGGATTCTTAAATCTCATTTTATTTATTTAAAAGATTTTGAAAGTTTAATTCTTGAACTGCGATCGATTCTTCACTTCTTTATACCAAAACCACTTTCAAATTGAGAGCATTTAAGTACCGAAGGCAAAAAGAAAAATGAAATGAATGTTTTCGATCAGAATCAATGGATCACTAAAAGAACATATAATCGATTTCTGAATGGTCATTTGGAATGTACTGAAACGAGGGAAAAAACATCAGGCTATTTAAGCAGTCTTAAAGTCATACTGCATTAAATGAAGTAAGCACCTGATATGGTCGTTGGCACGAAAAGTTGAACAGCCACACTAACCATGCTGAAAATTTAAACATTTCTTCAACCTTTTTTGACTCTATGTAAATAAATATTTAATATGCATTTACATACAGAATGTGTATTTAATCTTTTGTTCTCTAACTGCATTCTATGAAAGGTTATTTTAAGCTGTTACGAGCCATTGGTCATAGAAGCGAAAGATGTAATGTTCAGCATGATTCCAAGAAAATATTTTTTTAGTACGAATTCCTTGATTACACATTTTATTACACATTATTTTACACATTTCTCGTACGGGAAAATTTACAAACCATTATTTTTACGTTTCCGCTTCCTAGTTGCACTTTTGTCTCTAGGTTTAGCCACCCTGCAAATTCACTTTTCCAACCACGTTCTACGCGAACTATTTGTCCAACAGGTCTATTCGCTTTCTCGTATTCTGTTCCACCCATATACGACAACTTAAACATCCAAACTGCCTGCTTTTTCAATCGATATTTTCATTTACATTGTTTGGTTTAGACAACGGACTGGTAATTGACTGATTTCTGGGGCCGTGTAAACGGTGGCCACCGCCTCGCCGAGGTGGGTTCCGGAGGAATGAATGTTTTATCGCTCCTGAGTGTGTTTTAATGGATGGAACGCGGGCGCCCATTTCGCTCGTCTCCATTAATCATGTAGAACTGGGGAGGTGGTTTGTCTAACATTTACATATAACGGATTTACCAGCGCGACAGTGCAAATGGCACCATTATCACGCAATTAGAACTCGAATGAGTGCATGCACGGGCATTTACATAACCATGTGTTGCGCGTGCTGGTGGAGGTGATACGGCGAAAAATATTTCACGGCAAAATTATTTAATAAAAAGTTTCACTTAACGTTTCGTCTGAATTAATAAAATAATTTTAAATTGCATTTGGAGTTAATCTCCGATACGGAATTGTTGTTCCACCATTTCTCTTATTCAGGACCTGCTCGTTTTCACCAACTCGCGCGGGAACACACTGCTTTCGTTTTGATGTAGAATGTTGTGTATGTTGTATAAGTTTTAAGAACATTATTTATGTTACTTTGGTGCACGTCAATAATGAAATTTCATCCACTTAACGTGAAATTCACCACTAGTGTGTAACGATTGAAAATATAGAACATTGCAGAACCCTTTAGAAAATGCATTGCAGTGCAACATTACATGTAAGTATTGTGGATCAATGATTTATTTTTCCTATTCAACAAATATTGTAAAATTCCACAAATCTTTCGGTGCAACCATCTAAATTAGCAGCACATAATTAGAATGAAATCATTTTATCTTTTCCTTGTTCACCAATAATTTAATTTCAAAACATCTAAGGCAACGAAAAATGTTGAGAGATTCAAACAGTTATTTAACCAGTGATGGAAGAGAGAAATATGAATTTTCATTCACATATAATTCTACATTCTGCGGCACACGAACCACAAAAGTATTAGAGAGTTTATTTTACAGATATAAGCTTGCCAATATGTGAACGCAACATTGTATTAAAAATAAAGAAACAAAATTAACACTAGCTACAAATAGGAAAATCCATGGGAAGACAGGCAATGCGAATTGTTCTCCTTTAAATCTTTCACAAACTAAAACGTGATTTTAAAAGCTTCAATTAAAATAAAACACAGCATGTGCCGATTGTATCTTTAATTCAACAAACATGAACTAGTTCCCACCAAATTCAATTAGATTCTGTATGCATTATCCGAAATAAAACACATTTAAAACCCTTCGGAAAACATGTCATCTACAACGGCTCTTTCAGAGACGGAAGAAACAATAGCAGCGTTCTCCGATGCATTCACACGGAGGTGATGCTAGCACGTGCAAGTTCTCTCTTACTCTCGCGAAGCACAGTGGGCCAAAATGATATGAGAAGTTCAGTCAGTACATATTTCACTTCTTTTCTGATTTTGTTGCAATTATTTACAAATAACTGTTTAACTCACAAAATGTTTACAGGAGGAAGTAAAACATCAAGATATGAATTTTCGCAAACAAACTGTTAAAATGTACAGGCTATTAACACATAGGAGATGGCTGCACACTTCTAGTAGTGTAGTTAAAGATTTACACAAATAATTGAAGAGGCCTGCAGCAGAAATATTATGTTCAACAAAACCACACAGAATTGAAAGTAGTAGGCATACTGCTCATCCGCAACAAATAAAATACTGTAGTATAAGTCTGGGACAAGTTAAATATTTTATCAAAAACAGTTTTGGCGAATACTGTAGAACCATATTATGTACGGATACACAATACAATAATTCTTTATATATCAAGAATATAAAAATGTTGCTGATTCACCCAACGCGTGAATAACCAGAATGAACATTTTTAGCCAAAATCGAAACTATTTCATTGTTTCGGTATTTTTTTTCGAGTTTCTTGGTTTCTAACTATACACTTCTCATATGGCTTGAGGCTGCATAGTTTTCTTTCAAATTCTGCGCGCGTTGAAAATTCATAATGGATTCTGGGAATGTTTTATTCTATTTGACATAACTCTCTTTCATGTCGTTTCAAAGATTCGATTTATTTTCAGCAGAAATCAATATATACAATATATATTCAGTATAAAACAAACACTTGTTCATTCGGAGAGAGTGGTTGAAAAGTGCGCTATTTCACCACAATTTAACAGATCTTTTGGGCAAAACATGCACAATTTGGTTTTCTTTCTCGTAACAGCAACGTGTTGTATAAGGGATCCAACTGTTTTGCTCTTCGCACCTTTCGGACCACCGTGCGGTGTTGAAGGTGCGGGGGGTTAAAAACGCCGGCACCTGCGGTGGCGAAGCCGCGCCCGCACCCGCACCCGAACCCGCGCGCGTGCTTTCGGAGGGGTAATAGGCCGGAAGGGCCCCGGGCGGCCGGGACGCCCGCCAGTAATTGCCGCGTGGGCGGACCGGAAGGGGCGGCGCGGCGACGACGAGGCAGGCGGGGCGGGGAGGACGAGCAGGGCAGGGCGGGACGACGCGAGGTGGGGCAGCACCGAACGAAGCGGAGTGGGCTGGAATGGAGCGGAACGGGCGGAGCAAGTCGGGACGGTGCAAGGCGGATCAAAGCGGACGGGACGAAGCAGGGCGATGCAGGCGGAACCGGGTAGGGGAGAAGTAGGGTGGGGCGAAGCGGAGCGAAGTGGGGTGAAGAAGGTCGGAGTGAACTGAGGTGAGGCGGTGTGAAGTGGGTGATGTGGGGTGGGGTGGGGCAGGGCGGGGCGGGGAGGCGCCGAGCGAGGACCCGCTGGCCAGGACGTGAGTTGGAAGTGACCGCCGAAGGAGCATCGGGAGATCAGTCGGTAAGAAAGAGAAGATCGGATGCGGGGAAAAGGCGGAAGTAAGGGGAGATAGAATTCTAATGCCTGGAACTTGTGAAGCAGCACATCTCAAAACATTCAGCTGAGTCTTCGAGGCAAAAGTACATTTAGGATCTTTGGTTGCCTCTTGTTCCGTGAGTGTATGGCTTTGATCCAGGGCTGTACAGTAACAGTTTCTAAAATAAATTCTGAAAATATATAAATAAAAACTCATAAATATTGTAGAATGCCATCCACGAACATCGCAGAGGTAAAAAGGACCTGAATATTAACCAATAAATGGAGTTTTAGCAGAAAATTAGGTTAGAGAAAATCAAAAGCATCATCTCAATAAATATTAAGAAAAAATTCATAAGATTTTTACGAAATGTTACAATATAGAGGACTGTGTAGATAGGAAAATACAAAAATATAAATGAATGGAGAATTATTTTCTTGATAAATGAGACAGAAGAAGAAAAATTAATTTATCACACGGTAATTTTTTTTTCCAAATATAGTTGTGTGTTGTTTTTTCTTTTACTGCTGCCTCACCTCCCGTAATGTACAAGACAGTATCCTGCAATGGATGTTCCCTGTGGTCTCAAACAACCCTCCCCTGTGGTCTCAGACGTTTCCTTTCACAAGTTGGAAACTTGATCGTCCACAGAAAAATTAACAAACGAAACTAAACAAACTTTAATATCATTCGCAAAGGCAAAACTGCTTAGCATATCCTTTCCATTTTCGCCAGCACGCCCTCTACACTTGTGCTTTGGCCCACGACCCCACTCCTTCGCCTGTGCCTCAATGTGATATTGATAGATTAGTGATTCCGGGCACGTTAACCGCTAAGATCATTAGTTCCGTAAGTGAAGCGCATGTTTACGCTCGGGAGGTGGACGTGATCTTCCCTCGGCAGATTAGGGAAGATCTCGGTGGAAGTGAGATCCGGCGCCAACCTACCGTTGGCTAGCGGGATTTTCCCGAACCAAGTAAATCCCCCCCAGGCCCATGCCGGGACACGTTCTAAGTTTCCGACCGGTCTCTCGGCGTGAGTGGTAGTGAAATAAATGTAAGTGTAAGTGCTTGTAAGTAAGGGGTGAGGATAGAACAAGGAAGAGGAAGGAAAGATCGATCATGTTTAGGGTACTGCTCCAGCATTCACCTGGTGTCGATCGGATTAACCAAAGAAAACTACCGATTAGAGCAGCCGGCCGCTAGAATTCTCCTCCAGACAGCGACAGAAGCCGATTAAGTTATTTAGCCAGTCTCGAAACTCCTACCATCGTCGGGACTCGAATCTAGGAACTCTCGGTTAGCGGCACTGCAGTGACATCAGTTACATCAGTAGACGCTGTGCCTCAACTCGGTCCCCAGATCCGCCACGCGCCCGCCTCCTGGAGGATTACGACCACCGCTCGCAATTCTCTCTCCCTCCCTCCCTCTCCGCGGCGCTGAGGGGACTCGGTGGCATAACAGGGAGCGAAAATAAAATTAATTTAAGCGTTTACTTCCAAAGTGCGTATATTTAATTTTCGGCGAGCGCTCGATACATCACGCCGAAGCCGATAGGGAGCGTAGCGGGCACGGCGGCGCGGGCAATTTCCTTATTTGCCGGAACAGATTTAAACGCTCCGCCCGGCTCCGCCCGGCGCCGCCGCCTCGCCGCGCCGCGCCGCGCCGAAATCTGCGATCGGGAATATTCCGGGCGCCATTCGTTCGGCTCAAAGCACGGCTTTAGCGCGTGTTTAGCGTAAAAAATCACGGCGTCGATCCTCTTTATCGCTGTATCTGCCTCCGCCGCCCCGCGCCGTTTGAGAGCGCGGCACTCGCTCCGCTTGGCTGGCGCCGCGGCGGCGGAGGCGTCGCCGCTGGGAGGCGGTGCGCTTCGCGTGGACACAATGGGTGCGGAGCGTGTGCTAATAGATAACAAACCGTACTGGATGCGCATTCGGGCCGCTTTCGGAGGAGCACCGGGTTCGATGAAACGATAGAGAAATTTGATAGAGACTGGGATTTCCCCGGGTTCCCTTCGTAACCAGTGCAACACGTGGATGGGCATGGCCGTTGGCCAAACTATTAACGTTGGTCTTAATGCTTATACAAAATATTTTCCAATAACACATCTTATTCTATTATGGAATACAAAAAAAATGAGATCTTGGAAATATTTATGGTATTTGGAAGAAAATTAACAAATACTGTAATAAAAGTCTTTTCGATTTATGTATCGATTACGTACCCAGATAAAATAATCTCAAGCAAAGAAATAACGCAGACATTCACCTTTAAGTAACATCTTTATTCCAATATTATAATTCAGTTTTATGCTACGAAGTAAGTCTCACGAAAGAGCCCTGGGAGTGTTTCTGAATGTGCCAGTTCAAAGATAAGTTCTTAAAGCAGAAGTCATTCTACACATTTTCAAGGGACGCCATATCCTGAGAGAACACTTAATGTTACCCTAAGTGTTTTAGGACTCTGATCCAGAGAGCACTAAAACTACTGTACCGCACGAACTTCCATGAATTCTCTCTAGTGCACTCTAGCGGATTTCTGCAGAATCAGAAGTGCAGTCGGGGATCATCCAACATGATGAATCCAGAAAATGGGAATGCGAGGAAGATTTACGCTTTAGAAGATATAAAGAGAATTCCAGGATTTCAAGAAAACGGAAGGAAAAGAGACTTTTTAAGGGATAAGTAAAGAAATGACCCAAACCACACATTCACATAGAACACTAGATGACTAACGAAAATAAATGATGTTCTTCAAAATAATGGAAATTCATCTACAACATATGATACTGAAGGCGGGTATGATTCCAAAGCACCGCAAAATGAAGTTTTGTTTTAGGTCTTTGAATTAATATGACAATAAGTTTTTATTTGTTTCGAAGAAATTAAAAATTAAAAATCACTTTGAAAAAGGGCAGTCTTCAAATACTTTAATTTAAAATTATTCTGTGCAAAGAATAGTTGATACAGCCAAAGAATACTCGAGCAAGAACACGTCGAGAGGGGATAGGAAGAGAGCGAGATGTGTTAATCTACAACCATTCGAATGGGATAAATAATTGATCGTTCTACAGGCACCTTAAAGGAACAGTAGGAGAGGTAACGGACGGTTCCACTCCACGGGTAAACCCCACGTTGAAAACGCAGAAAGATGTAGAAACGACGTACATCAGAGCCTGGTGCAATGTTACTGTAGGAAAATGTTGGGGGATAACAACAGAAAAAGGATGCAGGGTGGGGACGTAAGAGGCAACTAGAGGCGAATCCTGGAGGAGTAACGGGTTCGTGCAATAGGAGGAGCTAGGGCAGTGCGGTGCGCAGAGCCCGTAGAAGCGAGCGCGATACCGGCCGGCAGCGCCTCACGCTCGCCCGCATCGGTTCACGGCCAACGGCGGCGGCGGCGGCGGCCGTGCGCAGTTAAGGAGTGCACGCTCCATTAGCTTTACAGGCGTCCGGCCAGCGCTTTATTGGGATAATTAGTACCTATCGGCCCGAGGCGACTCCGCGAGCGCTCGAAGCCCCCGCCGGCCGCCTCTCCACGCCCACCCCGCCCCGCCCCCGCCCCGCCACCCGCCGCGCTGGGGCGCTGCCCTCCCCGCCGAGCCGCCTCCCACGACGCGAGGCTCCCGCCCGCTTCCCCACCGCCCCACCTGGCGCCGCTTCGGGGTGGCTGCCCTGCCGCTGCTCCTCCATCCTCGCCATTATGCGGATGCATGGACGGAGGTTCGGTGGCGGTGGTGTATCCTTGTTCTTGTTTTTTGAATAAGGTACACTTTCGTTGTTGCTCCTCTAAATTGGTTTCAACGTAAACTACGCGTGTTGTAGTTATCTGTCTTCATTAAACTTGCCAATTAAGAAGTCACATACTTTGTAAATGCAATGTTTTAGTTAGGCAAGAATCTAACTGAAAAATGTTTAAGAAAACATTAAGGAACCATGTGGCACCATTATACTGTTGGTAAATGGTGGTAGATGTTGGTAAAAACACAATTCCGGAGGAAGAAAACCAAGCTTGTTATATTATGACTATTTAAAAGAATAATTCAGCATTCTCAAATTTTCTGAGATCTAGGTATTCATGAACGATAATATGGTGTAGAAATATGGAAAAACACCGAAGGAAATGTAAGAATGTTATATACAAGATGTAATTCACGTTATATTCCAAAAAATGAGTGGGTGGCAAATAAAACTGCCATCCGATTTGTTCCTGTACTCGCATGAATTCCTAAAATTGCAAATTAAATTCGATTTACGCCCAGGTTGAACAATTATTGAAAAAGAATGAAAGCAAAATACAGAAATTATAATATTTCCCATCAGAGGGGTAAGTGTCATTGATAAATGCTCCAGAGCAAATTCAATAGTTCAGATAATAAGAATGAAAAAATGACAATAAAAGCATCTTGTTAAATGTAAAACAAAATTATCAATTTATAAAATAAAATCAAAGTAGTATGCTCTACATACGTATGTTTGTTAATAAATTGGTGTAAGATAGTTTATTCGCAAATTTGTTTATCTTGCAAATGATACCTACAGCCTGCCACAAAACAAAAAAATAATAACAAGCAACCTCCAACTAAAATGCATCACAATTAACCCAGGGCATCGTGTATATATCAGTCCGTACCTTGCCTTGCAGATACGAATTCCTGTAAATGGTTTTCGTGGATAGAGTAAAATATGCTTTCATCGTTTCCCGAGGACTGTTACACTCATGGTAGAACGAGGTGTTCCAAATAGAACATACATCAAATTTTTGTAGCACAAAATGTGAACTTCTTTTATTCATGTTCATGAAATGCTTTCAAAAATTCACTGACATTCTATTCACAATGCACATTGCTATTTAATAGAATTCACATACGTCAGAGAATTTCATGCAAGGTCTATATCAATAATTTCCTGAACATTGGTTCTACTAACATAAAACAAGATAGATACAAAATATTTTTATCTTCTTTTACACTTCTCTGTATTCATTGTAATTTTAGCATTTGATGCACTAAATATATTGCAAATACACAATCGTGCTAACTATAATAAACGAACAATTTTATTACTCTGCTCCTCACGTAATACTCGCCTTCTTGTGATTTCCGGTAACCTCTCATTATTTAACCGTTCCCCTTCATTTTCTCTTTATCTTCTTCCACAATCGGAAAGAAGGCGGGTTCTATAACTTTTTTCAGGACTTCTCTTTCCTGTATAGCACACTTTACGATTACGACACACCAATAGCAGCGCTTTCCGCTGGGAGCATACTTTCAATTTCCCGCACGTTCCAGGGAGAGAGAGGTCGGCCGTTTTGAAGACTTCGTTAAGACGCGTCGGGCGGGCGAGCGGGCTAGGGACGTGGGGAAGGAGGAGGGGGGAAGAGAGCGGGGAGGGAGGTCGGGGGATGGGAAGCCTGTGTGAGAGAGGTCCACGACAGAGTTGCGGTTTCGGTGGACAGGGAGGGGAAAGGCAACGGAGGTGAACGAGAGTGAGGGAGAGCACAGGACAGGAGAGAGGAACGGAAAGCAGGAGTTGCGACTCAGGACACGTGGAAGGGCGCAGGAGGATATTGAAGACGACGGAGTAAGATGGTCACGAGATGGCTTTAAGGACGGACAAGGAGAAGTGACGAAACATTGAATCAGTAAGATAAATCGGAAATGAGGACTGACCAAGATGAAAAATAATTCGCGAAGACAATGCAGATATGCGGTCTAAACAGTAACGAGCAGATGTAACCGGGTGGAGAGGGGCTGTAGAAGGAACAGTTGAAGCAAGAAAGTCGATGTGGGTATGGTCTAAGATGGGTGGCTGGGACCGGTTGGAAACGGATGGAATAACAGTAAAAAAAGTAGAGATGGAAGAATACGGGTTGATATTGTCAAAGAGGTATGGGAGGAAGTAGAGGCGGAGCATGCGACAGGGAGCCAAACGAGTGGACAGGCACACGGGTAGGCGGGCGGCGAACGGGTGAACACGCGGGCGGACGAACAGGCGGGGGGGCGAACGGGCGGGTGAACAGGCAGGCGAATAGGCGAGCGAACAGGCGAGCGAACAGGCGAGCGAAGAGACGAGCGAACAGGCGAGCGAACAGGCGGGCGAACAGGCGGGCGAACAGGCGGGCGAACAGGCGGGCGAACAGGCGGGCGAACAGGCGGGTGAACAGGCGGGCGAACAGGCGGGCGAACAGGCGGACGAACAGGCGGGCGAACAGGCGGGCGAACAGGCGGGCGAACAGGCGGGCGAACAGGCGGGCGGACAGGCGGGCGGACAGGCGGGCGAACAGGCGGGCGAACAGGCGGGCGAAGAGGGGGGCGAAGAGGCGGACGGGTGAACAAGCGGGCGGGGGGACGGGCGGGCGGTGGAAGCGAGGCGATGAGCGCGAGGCGAGCGAGAGCGCCGCAGAGGCGCCGCATCGCTGCCGCCATCGACTTGGTATCGCGGCGATCTGGGCACGGCGCTGCGGCCGAGGTGGCAGGGGCAGAGCGGGAGCTGAGAAGGAAGCGGCCTCCCCGCCGGCGGAGCTCCCGTGCTCTCTCTGAAGGCAGTCGGACGCGTTACACCAAAATAGGATCAAAACTACTACCAGTGAATGGAGTATTTCAACTGAATCCCAGTTTCATTAGTTATTACCTTGTTATTACCACTCTCAGATTAGTTATTACCTTGAAGCAAGTCAAATGAGTTAATTACACAAGATTTCTTCCAGCATGTATCCACGTGCAAAATATCTAAAAAAACGTCTTCGATGTTTTTAGGGTCTTTCGAAGACACATAAACAAGTTGAATAAAGTGCATGCATCCTTAATAAAAATATTATTTTAACCGGAGCTTTAAACAGGTAGTGCCTTTGGCATGAGCCAACATCGAAATCTCTACGTTATAATGAAATTATTCTTTTAGAACAACCACTAATTCAATCAATTCATCATCATTACAAGACAGACTCCAGGAAGTCGCATAACTTCAGTGATTGTCTATATTCTCTGACCCGAGTGCCAAAGAAAGCTACGAAGGAATTATTTTGTTGAAGCATATTCTTTTTCACGCATTGTCTTGTAACGAGTACCAAAATGTTTCATCACTTTCCCCCAATTCGAAGCAGGAGGCGAGGGGAAACCTTAGCTCCGCATCGGGCAAAGCACGACCCACAGTGCGGGGGCGAATGCCGATGCGGAGCACGCCCGCCGGCGCCGCCCTCGGCCGACGCGTTGCGCGCGCCGCCCCGCCCACCGCCCACCGCGTCACTCCGCTGGGGCGCTCCCACGGCGGGCGCTACCTCCACCGCAGATCGCCCTTTCACTCCGGATCGGGTCTTCGCCCTCTCCAATTTTCTCACACGCCTTACGTAGGAATTCTTAGATTTGTTCAGCTACATTACAGAACTGCTGTTTGTCTTAACTGCAAATTCTCGTTTCCTTATAACGTTGAAGAATTAGTGAGCAATAATTATGAAGAATAATTTGTGTATCAACAAATTAAATCGATTTTCCCGATGTTTCCGTTGAACAAACTTTGGGAATGTTATTTCAATAAAGTTTTTCACTAGTTCATCAATTGTTAGTTCTGTTAATAGCCTCACACAAAAGAATTGATCAATGAGTTCAATAGGAGTACTCAAATTATTTTTCCCCCATCCAATATGAGTTGAGTTGAGCCACCCTGCGTTGTACAACATTGAAGACCCAATAAATCGCCCAGTTTCAAAGGTAGTAATTTCTAAGTCTTTAAGTATTGGACTACACACACATTTCAAAACTGTTTTTTTAATAAGAATTTTTTTACCAAATGTCAGTGCGATTCCCATTTCCCAGACAACGTAATCACCAGCACAAATCTGACGTTCCTAAATGTACGCGCTTAGGACGCCAATGTTTTCACACCCGGAGAAGCCAGCAAAACTTCCAAGCACTTCAGGAACTTTTCAATCCCGTCCCTTAACAATCGTAGTCTTCCTTCGCGCGTTATTTTTTCTCTTTCCTTCGGCATCCCTTTCCTTCCTTGCCAGCCCGAACTTTGCGCCTCGATCAACGCCTCGGTTGCTGCTCCGCTGGGGCGGGCGGCGGGCGGTCCGAGGGGCTCGCAGCAGCCTCCGCCCGGAAACGAACCCCCTCGCCTCGCGCCGCGCGGCCGGAAGCGAGAAGCGGCCGCCGGCGCCGGGGCGCTTCCGGTCGCGGCGCGGCGGCCGGCCTCCGCGGACGGTCAGCAGCCGCGTGCCGGCGTCCACTGCCGCGGCGGCGGCGGCGCCGGAGAATGGGGGGGGGGGGGAGCTCCGACTCCCCCCAATTACGGAAACACTTGGGAGGTTCGTGAGAAGACCGTGGAGTTGACTTGGCTACGTTTCAAGTGGCGAGATCAAGTAGTAGGGGGGCTTGCTCTTCTCGCTTTGATGTGAACTTGATTGCTAAGTTTGAAGGTGAAGGAAGTTAACATTGGTTAATTTGGTCAACTTCAATGAACTGGACGAATTCCGATACATTTATGTAACTTTCATAACCCACATTCTGATTTCATTTTGACAACTTCTACAAACTCTTAACAGTTATCTTAATATCGTCGGATTCCAATTTTCTATACGCGAATCGCATTCAAAGTAATTTCCGTTATTGTCTTCAACACTGTGAGTTTTTATGGTAAACTCTTTATCATCTCACCGATTAGCGTATAATCATAGAAAACTGTAGCGACGTGAAGTGTAATACTAATAAGCTATGCCTATTGAATTAATTCAAAAACATTATAAAAATATAAGAGTGAATTTCACAAATATGATTTGCTGAATGAAAAAGATAATAGCACCCAGACTTGGAGAATAAGATTCTATGCCATTATTGATAGCAGAAAAAATACAAAATCAAATCAAGCGAAACAACCTAAAATATGGCACGTCAGATAAAACGAATCATCTTGATACCCGAGATGCGGGAAACAAGAGAAAAACGCACGAAGTATGGTTGCAACCATCTTCTGTGAATAGTTGTGAAAACTACTTTTAATTTAATTAAGAAATATGAACAACGTGAATGTAGATGTGCTGAAAAGCTACCATTTGAATACATTTTTGCGCCTCGACATTAAAATCTGTAAACGTTTACAACTTTGGAAACGCAGTAAGCTTGATTTTAGCTGTTCAGCTTCACGCGGCAGAGCCAGCGACGGAGACTGGCGTCTGTCAGCGCGTCGGCAGCGGCGCGGGCGACGACAGCGCGACGGCCGGCGCGGCGGAGCCCAACACCAGCGGCGGCGGCGGCGGCGGAGGCGGCGCGGTTTATGGTTTTACGGGGCCGTTTACGGTGTTTGTTTAGCGGCGGGCGGCGGAGGCGAACGGGGCGGAGGAGGCGTCGACACGCACGGGCGCAGCGGCCGTGTCTCCGCCGCACGCACACACGCCCGCCGCCGGCAGCCCGGCCGGCCGCGCGCCACGCTCGCCCCGCAGCCCGCGGCGTTCGCCCGCGCCCCGCCGCCCCCGCCACCACCTCTTCCCGCACCGATGGCGTTGCCGCTGCCGGAATCGTCATTAAGTGGGTTAAATAATAATTAAATTAATCAGTAAGCGATAATTAAGTTAATCATTAGTAAATTGATCGGACTGGCGGTGGTGCGGATGATCTTCTGTGGCGCTGTTTGATTTCAGGGGCTGAGGACTGGATGGAGAAGATGCCCACGCCAGGAAATAAATAAATAGTTTAGAAAAAAATCTAGTAGATTTGCATGTACTCGTCGTCTGACGGCAGGTTATTCCCTCTTCGGTTTTTTTTTCCTCGGCCGTACATTAAGGTCTCCTTTCTGCGGTTTTGATGCGATGAAGAGACCATTAAGGGTCAATGCGAGAATTCGAAAGGTTAGAATGCGGTTGTATGTAGGTATTGTAATGGCTTAAAGGTCTTCAGACTAGCCACATAGTTAAAAAGAATTGCAATTATACATAAATGTGTAATAATTACCTATTAAATAAATAAAATAAAAAATAAATATGGGTTAATTCACTAAATCGCAGAAAATGGATTAACACCTGTATGCGAACAAGAAATACAAGGAGCATACGTGGGTATGAACAGCTGAGTCAATCTCCCCCTCAATACAAAGTTATATCATAGAGAAGAGAAGACGCCTCGAAGGAATACTACATTTATTCCTAAACTTTGAAATTCATTTTTACGAAAGCAGCTTTACGTGCCGTAAGCCCTTTTCACACCAGCCGCTATACTAGCTTTGTTGTCTGTGATGTCCTATATGATTGTTATTTCTTAGATCTTCTAATAAGGACCGTTTATTAAACGCCTCACCCGCATTCATAGTTTTATTGACACAGGCTACAAAGTGTGTTTGATTACAGGTGGCAACCGATGGTAATGGAGAGGGCAAGGCCGTCAAACTCTATCTTAGCAATTGCGCGGATGGGGACATTCTTGTAAGCAGTTAAGCAGTAATCATTGTCTCGTCACTCCTATTGCCGTACAAATCACATTATTTTCCTGAAGACTACGAATAGCTGTGCTTCCATGTGTTTGATTAGTGTTTTCATTCCTGAATTTGATTTCCTTCATCAGAGACTAAATATAAGACAACCGTAGTCGTTTCTTCCCCCTCTTGCCGAAACCTATCTCCCTTAAGACGTTTTTTATAAACTTGTTTTGCAGAAGTATATTTCTGTTACAGTCTTGTAGAAGGAGCTAAATCTTCAGCAGGGCGACCGCTTATGCAAGACTTCGTTTGTTGTTTACTGTTTGGCACATGCAAGCGTCTTTAATAGGGTGTTCGTTCCTCTTTGCATCTTTAGAAAAGAATAGCAGCATCGTCAGATATTATTTCAGATATCAATTTCAGTTTCACAAATTCAGCAGATTTTCTCTGGTCTCATTTTTACTACCATATTCGTATATAAGCGCGCATTTACTTCATGTCATTTGTACCAAAATGTCCGCGAATATTGTAAATGACATTACTTTCGCTATGTTTTAAATAAATTCAAACTCTCAGTTATTTATGTTTTCTAACATTACCATCGACGTTGCTACAATCAATATGTGCATCCCCGCCATGACCACTGGTTACTGTCCTCGCCATATCACTTCCTTCACTATTGCAATCATTCCCATCACTACCCGACACTACCAATATTATGTTCATCCTAGTTATCGTTAAGTGGCATCAGTGTTAATTTCATCGCTAATGTTTGGGCTGTGGCACAGTTATGGCATCTATCTGCCACCGCTGAATTATTGTCATCGTGTTCTACCTAGATAGGGTTTAACCTCCATCTGGCCTTCGTCACAGTATCCGCTACCGACCACGTTCCCACCCGAACCGCCACCCTCCTGCTGTCGCGACCAACTGCACTTTTTCGTCGTGGTCGCCCGAGTACCGTCCTTTTTTTCTTTTAATGGCTATTTTTTCCCCTTCGCTTCCCTGGATAATATTCCGTCTGCCCTTTGAAGGTCCTTCAGAAACCAATGTTTCCCAGGACTGACGTTCGAATCTTTCTTTCAGCCTTCTTTCCTCGACGCAAATATTCTTTTGCTAATTTTCTCAAGCTTCGTCGGTTCTTGTAAGAAACACGGACTTTTTTTATTATTTATATTCGTCATTTAATCGTTTCCAATTCGTCTTTTTCTTCCATGGAACCACCTACCGATTCTTCTAGCGACTGCATGAAGTTCGCTTTTTCAAAAGATTACCCTTTTTCATTTCTACCCGGAATCGCTCCTTTTTTGCGTATATTCCTGCGCGCGCGCGCACACGCACACACACACACACACACACACACACACACACACACACACACACACACACACACACACACACACAGGTCCCCATTGCGCTCTATTGCTTCCGACAGGCTTCCAGCAGGTGTTGCACAGGTGGTGCCAGGAGTCCCTCTTCACCATGCGGATCCTTGCTTCAGTCTCCATCCTCTAGCTCCCTCGCATTTTTGCCAGCGAAGTCTATCTTCATTTCAGAGTTTACCGAATTTATCTCGCGTCACAGTACTGTAATATTAACGTCCTGTTTACTGTTCACTGTTCACTGTTTACTTCCTAGACATGATTAGGAAGTGCTTTCAAATCAATTTTTTTGCCTTTAAAGCACCCAAGCATTGCAAATAAAACACTAAAGTCTATGTTTATACATGTTAAACATGCTTCTGAAGTGGGAAATATTTCGATAAACAAAGAAAAGCGTTCTTTCTACACTTTTACTATTCAGGAACATTTAGTAAAAATTCCATATCTCAGATTACTATCGCACGTAACGTAAAATGCTTTCAGAATGAAACCCAGTCATTTGAAATGTAGAAACAAACAAGCAGAAATGTTCTAGAACAGGCTACATGATTTTCGGTATGCTCTGAAGAACCCAGATTAAGTTGATTCAAAAAAAAAAAAAGAGGCTGAATGTGTAAGAAATTACAATTTTAAAAGTAAAGCAATTTCCATTCAATTCAGTTTCCTTCCCCTTACCCACAATCTGAAAATCTTTTGTCGCCAACACCTCTACCTCTCTCGATACGTCCCAGACGTTCAATCTACTCTTATCATTCACATCTCCCCTCGGAGCGTCTCCGCTTCACCTGCTCCTTCGCGCTATCTGCGCTTCGTCCCGTCGCTCCCTCGCGAGGAATCGGGCCGTCACTCGACCTCCAACTTCTCGCATATTTGCCTCTGGGGATGGAAGGAGGCGCCAACCATTGAATGGGAGACCCTAGCGGTGGTAATGGACGTAAAGTGGCTCCGTAAAGATGAGACGAATAGACGGGGGGACGGGCCGACGGCGCGACGAGGCAACGGGACAACGGAACCATGAGACGACTGGACGTCTGGGAGACGGGACAACTGAACGACTGCACGACGGGACGAAAGGAGGAAGGGAAGCCGGGACGATGGGACATATCGGCGGAGACATCCTGCAGACGAGGTCATAGAGAGCAACGGAGGTGACAGGGCCGATTGGGGTGAAGCGATAAGGAGAATACTACAGGCTCCAATGAGAAGGTCGGGAGGGGCAATGAGATTACAGGAAAAACCCGCACGGTGGGAATCGCAAGCAAAGGAAAACTGAGCTGCGTGTGGCGGGAATGGCGGCGAGGCCAGCGGAAGGGCGATTCTGCACGAGATGACGACGCGTTACAACCGAAAATTAAATTCTGCCACCTGAGCGTCTGTCAATAGGGTCGTCGGTAATTGAATTTTTTTGGCGCCCTCCTGGGAAGGCGGGTGGGCGGGCGGATGGGGGGGGGCAGCCGGATTCAATCCTGCCTCCAAAAAACGCACGAGCGCGCGCGACCGGCCGCCGCGCCGCGCCGCGTCACGCTCCGCCGGTGCCGGGTTCGACCGGTGGCGGCGGCGGCGGCGGCGGCGGCGCCGGAGGTGGAGGCAGAGGTCGCGGTGAAGCGAGACCGCGGCCGCTCCCGCCTGCCCCCCCCCCCGCGGCATCCACGCTCACTGGCCCACCCCGGGGCCAGCCGCTTCTAACCTTCCTTTCGACACACGGCAGCTGAGTTTAGTGCTCGATTTCTATTTCTAAGCCCCGGCCTTTCATACTACGATTTAAACATGAAAATCAGTTGTTAGAATGTCAGCCAGTCGATAAATGAACGTCACCGTAGTGACGTCACTGTACTGATATTTAAGCTCCAGATTGGATGACACTGTAACAACTGATGAACTGGCTAAGGGCACCATAAATAAATCGAAGTATAAGTTTTACACAATGAAAGAAAAGGAAAAATAATATAATTTTAAATAACAAAAGTTGATAAAAAAACTAAATTACTCCCTGTATTGTACTATTAACTTCCTACCGGTCTTTAACTAGCTGTACTGGGTAGACAGATCCTTGTTTTCGTTTTCACAACAAGTTATGTCAGGAAATATCACGATGAATATCAAAGTCTGGATTGAGTACTCAATAATCTCTAACCCTATCGCCCTCACCGCGTCTTATGGCTAAACCTTGGAATATTACGCACAAGGAAGTGATTTAGGCATCTAAAATATGTAACAAATATAAGAAATTAGGCATTATTAGGCATAAAATGTGCCATTTTAGGCACTGCAAGACTTGGGCCGTATTTTGCAAGCTTTGCATTTCCAAAAGTAGACATTTGTCTGACCTGTGCCGTTCCTCGCCTGTATTGCATACACAACGCGCCGTGGCGATAAGCCACAACCTATCAATAAGCAGCTGCATTGGGAATGAGTGCAATTGCCTACATGCTTGGGAGTGCGTGAAACTTCGTCTTTATATTGACTTGCAGAGCTTCATATGTTCGGTGTGTTGGATGAGATTTCGATGCGTAGTCAATTGTGTATTCGAGCAGGGAATACATCCTTTTCGGGAAATTCGGGGGAGTGAGAATGTTACCAAACTGCGTTTCGGTAAAAAAAATATTAATTAAAATATGATAATTCTTCAAAATTACCTGTTTTAGGCAAAACATATTAAAATAGGCATCAACACACCTTTTAGGACATTTTAGGCACTATTAGATGTTTTCAGTAAATCAATTTTTTCATGATTCGTAAACATCTGCAATTATTTTCCACAATCTCCTAAATGAACTAAATAGGCATTTGTCATAAAATCCGAGGTCTATTTATGATCCATGTGGGGGTTTGACATTTCACAGACGCGTAATAGTCTCAATTCTTGAGAACAACTCAACCGTTCGTTATTTATTTTACGTGATCAAAACATCAAATTAGAATAATTTACACAAATTGTGCAATTGGATAATGATTTTTATCGTGAAATCTCAAATTTTACTAATCTCATGGCCTTCTATCACGATGCAAAGAAGTAGGCCAGGATGCAGATCTCTACGAGTATGTATTATTTTGAAATTTTAGGCTTTTAGTCTCTCACATTCGCAATATCGAACTCTAGAGAGATCGACTCATTTTTTTTAGGTTCTGTGACTTTTCAATTGACTAAAGAATTAAATCGGGAAAACACCTACGCAAGTTTTGTAATAAAAATATTTGGCATCTCATATAAATTTCGGACATTAAATTGTGTAAAAACTCCATGAATAAGGTTGTGTAATGAAATGGCTTAAATTAAACTGCATTTCTATTTAGTAAAGTTAGTAGATCTTTCGTCAAACGACACACCTGATAGGGACGCAGTTGCAGAAAAATTACTTTGGAATATTTTAAAGCATAATATTTTATTAAAATTATTGATCAAGACCTACCTGTAACGGACAAACACCACGAACAGGAAAAAGATTGAAGTTTTCAGCAGATATGGCACTCACCTGAAAGGGAAAAAAACGTCATTAGCGCAAGTACTAAATCGTAACACACAATTATAAGTAGAAAAGTTAGAAAGAAAATACACCAATACGTAAGCCCAAAACGATATGTATCCTCGTTAGTAAGATTTTGCTTTAAATCACACAGAAAAGTTTGTTTAAAATAAATGACTACCACACTGTTCTAAGATCAAATAATTAAGCCGTATATACATCGATATAAAGCCTATTTCTGCATGTAGTACACCCTGCCCGCACACCTGCATTTAACTTATCTAATACCTCTCATAACAAAAAGCACCTTTCATGTGTTTATTAAGTAACGCAGGGAGCGCGGGTGCACGTGTTTTTCTTTTTAAAGCGGATGAACATGTATTCTGATTCGTTATTTATGAGGCTATTGTAGAAATGCTAAATCATTATTTTCATCTGATTTTAAATTCAAATCAACGTAAACATGATGGAAAGCAATAAACAGTTGCGCGGAAACATTAAAACTTGATCCTTTTTGTATTCAGAATTAACTGTTCAAAAGCATGTTCTGGGAACGATAAATGCTGTTTCAGGCCGCCTCACTCGAATCTTTCGCATCAAATAACGTGAATACTTTATTACAACTTTCATTACAATAATTTAATAACGTGGATTGATACAGGTTTCAATAATATGAATATATCCACCATCAATACACATACTCATGTAATTAAAAACGGAACTCGTTTTCGTTCCGGATTGGATTTTCCACGATGTCCCGAAGGTTTTTCACATAGAAGTCGATACAACGTCCAGAAGGAAGCATATATAATGCTTGTTACAAACTTTTTCATGCCATCCCCTGTCGAGAAACTTCATTTGCATACTTCTCTAGACAATATTTTACCTTCGTGCAGGGCAGGCGGAAGCAATTTTTCGAAGAGTAGCAAATCTTGCATGTAATGAAAAGAGCAGAGTACGACCTTCCGAACAGAGATACTAGTCTCTTCAATCGTCTTCAGTGATTGAATTCTCGATTAATTTGAAGTTCCCGAGAAAAACAAAGGCTTCTTCAGCAAAGAACTCTTGAGGGAAACTATCTAAAGTAGAAGCAAAGAAGAAAATTAAATTCTAAAAATCAATAATATTGGTTCTTTCCTTGACCTCTTTTTCGTTATTTTCTATTTCTCGCAATTTTGCGGTATTTTTATGGAACTCGGTAATAATTGTTTTCGCATAATTTCAATGAGATGACTCTAAATATTTCGCACATAACAGGAAAGAATTTAACCAAATATTGTCGCTACAGTATTTTAATTAGTGTTTGAATAACGAATTAATTTTTCAACAAAGATTTTCACTTAGGCACTTGTCACACTATAATTAGCATCAGTTATTTTACTATTCTGTACCTTCTTATTTACCTAAAGTCTTTATCCTGAGAATAAAACGTGTGAAGGTAATAATTTTCTCGCATATTTCTGTTTTTGAATGATAAGTATTTATTCTAATTGTATTAAATAAGTTAATTCAAATAGAATAAATACAAAACAGATAAATATACACATCTAAATTTCTGACTTCTGAGGTTCTTTTGATTAATCTTGAATGTTTATGTGTGCTGCGAGGATTATCAGATCACACTTCTCATGGATTGTTGAACAGTCGTTGGCAATATTCAAAATGAGGGAAAATTATCGGAAGTAAATATCATGCCTCTCGAGAGTTTCTTTGTGAATATAATTTTCGCTCATTAATTCTATTCCTGTATGCCTCATAATTAAATGACATACTGCGAAGACGTTTAAGTGAATGCCGGTATTGTAATTTCATCCCAAGCGCAAATTAAATAAAACGTTTCACTTATGAAGCGGGCAAAGTAATTCATCTCACATTAATCACTCTTGTACTATTAACAATGCAAAGCTCCAAGAATTCTAAACAATTTTTCAATACAATACGAGTACTTAAATTCCTTTGCATCTGTAATCGTTAACGCCCCGTGCAGTCGCGTCCCGACGGGGTCCTTCACCTGTCACGTGCCACCGTAGGACCAGCGACAGCGGCGACCGCAACAGAAGCAGCGTCCCTTTAACTCGCTCGCGAGATATCGACGTCCGGCGGCCGGTGACTGCCAGCAGCCGCCGTCCCCGCTTCGCCGCCATAGCCATCACCGTCACCTTTGCCTACACCTTCAACGACTCCACCGCGTCAAAATCCTCGCTGTTACGTTTGCCGTTAACATCTCCGCCATCACCGCCCCCAGCTTAACGTCGCCTCAATCGCCACCCTCAACCACCGTCGTCGTCACCTGTCAACAACATAGCCATTGCCAGCTTCTGCCACTGTAGTCGCTATCCACGTCCAGAATTTTGGCAGCTACTTCTACACGTGGGCACAGCCATGACGGCCGGATCTTTTGTTCTCGTCTGCAGGTGCCGAATCACGGTGCTGGCTCCTCTCGGTCGCTCAGGGCCTCGCGGGCGAGTGGACCCGGGCTCTGGCCAGACTAGACAATGACGGCGACAGAGCGACATGGAAGACAATGAATCAAGAAACATGTATTGTTTAGGAAACTAATGCTAATCAAAGGGTTTAACAAAAAGAGAAAAGATACTGCGAGTAACTGCAAGCAAATGAAAATAGACTGAAGGAGAATGACAATGGAAAAGACATTGAGACAAATCAAGGTAAAGAACGATTATAAAATTGGAGTGGCACCGCAGTATCTAGTGACAGAGGTGAAAGTAAATATAATTCCTAAAGGAACATGGAAGAAAAAGAGGGTGGTGAGTAGTCGACTAGTCGTAGATGTCTCAAGCAAAAATTGTTGAAACAAGCTGAATCCATGGTATTCAGCAGATCAACGAACAGTGATATACCATTGTAAAATCTAAGTAAAATTGTATTACAAAAAATTAGACACGTTCCAGATACATCTCGTTGTATTTTACGAGATCGTTGGGCGAAACCAATTCAGGACAGAAAATATGTACCATAAATTTACAGAATATGTCTTCAAGAGGCATGAAAAAGTAGTGATGTATTAGTCGCGTCTACAATCCTTAGCAAACGCTTCGCCTACGTGATATCTCAACCGCCCCTGCAGATTATAAACGAGCACCGTGCGACAACGCACATCGATCCAAAAGAGGTCCGTCCCCCGCTTTAAACATTGATCCCACAATTAGTTTTCATTGCGCTCTGTTCAATTGCTCGCCCTCATTCAGATCCTTTCAATTTTTTCCTTCTACAGTAGAAGTGCTCTTATCCGGTGAGGGGCTGGCGACTCCTGGTCAAGTTTCGTATGGTTCCTATGATAAAGCGGAACACTTCCTAGTAGTGACAAAAAGTAGTACTGTCTAGTATGGATAAAATACTGGTTGGTGTGAAGGAGCCTCCAGGTTACGCGTTAGTAACAACTTATCAAATATCCTTGTGAGTTGTGAATGACTGAACCATGGTAAATGCCATTGCTCCTGCACCTGGAGCCAGGTCACAGCCGACAGGAGAAGAGTCGGAAAGGAGAAACAAATGGATGTAATATTTAGTTACTATCTCCTAAGCAATGATTCCTCGAAATCTCGGAAGAAAATCAACAGTAAGAGGAATCAGATACTAAGCAAGATTTATTACCAGTCCAATCATTCAAACTAATTTCTCATTAATCATTACTCAAAATTCTCTCATTGATTCAATATCTCCACCCCTTCCGTACCTACCTATACCACCCGTAAAATCCTGTAGCCCATACCAATTACCGTATCCCTCTACTGCCATTGCCTGATGTAGTTGCATCTCCTTCATTCCTCCGCTACAAACGCGCGAGTACCTGAAAGGTCAGGCGACTGAACGCTTGGAAAGGGCTTTGCAGCAGTCGCGGCTATGCACCTCCACCCCGCCCCCGCCTCCGGACCCGCCCCCGGGGCCAATCGATGACGCCGAGCAGCTGACGCCGGCCGCGGTGGGCGCTTCTGTTTGCGTCTCGACAGCACCCTTCCTACTTTGCCAGCGGTGTACACTCGCTCCAAATGGGTCAAAGGCGCGCGTAGCAACACGAAAAAAAAATCAATGGGTAAACAAGCAATCAATGAGTGTTGCACAGCAGCGTATCGTACTGAGTAACATTAGTAAAATCTCCCTCAAAATTCCAAGATATTATATAATACATTCATGTTGTGAATTGTTAATTATAAGTGATAATGATGAAAATTTAAGTGCAGCCATTTTATAAGAGATCATGAAGTGAGTATATAAAGAAAATAAAATCCATGAAAGAGTTATACTGTATTTCTTCATAACATCTTACAAAAATCACAAGTTACAGAAAGCGATAGAACGTTCAGAATGATCTTCATTTTGTGAATAAAAATGAAATATTAATTAAAGAAATATTCTTCCGCCTAACATGCTATGAAAATATAATGTTGTGCATAAACATTAAAAAAAAACACGTAAAACTAACCATATTCATTCTGTTCTTAAATAATGCTTCATCGGTTGAAGTACTTGCTTGATAAAAAGAGAAAAGAACCTGAGCTCGCTTTTGTATCATTTCGCTCCACTGTGCAGACTCCTGGAAGCTACAACTGGCGGCGCCGTCGGCCTCAGGTCATTGCTGTTCTTATTAGTACCAGTCTCATGCGGGTTTTGTTGTTCGTGGCGCTAGACGCTGCTCTGTCCGACCTCCAATTTCCTTTCGCTTACGCTTTCGTAACTTTTTGTGTGAGATAAAAAGGCAACACCGCTCGATGGGCGCACAAATAGAATGTGTTTTTTTTTCTTCTGGGTTGGAAATTTTCAAACAGCTCGAGTTTACGATTGCCTTCCGGATGAGTGTTACCATCCTGTGTTCTGCAGATATTTGCAGAGGTCAAGATGCGAAAAATGGAGGAGAATATACAGCATTTATATACTGCGTGAGAAACGTACACGGAAGTACACTTGGTACAAAAAACATAAGCAATTGAGCACCTAAAAACAACTCATAGCACGCTGTTCGCTTGTAGCCCAAAGCTCTGCTAATAGGTCCCCCTGAGGGTTTGAACTCTTACAATTTGGTTACTACAGTTTTCACTGAAACTTTCTTCAAGAAATACCTATTTTTAAGTAAATGCATATTAACATATTCCACTTTTCCAAAAAAAAACATTTTTTTAAAAAATAATAGGGTTTCATTGAACTGTTCAAGTAAAGAATGTAATTTTCTTTAAAAGGAATTTTGTAGTTAATGACATCATGTATAATGTAATTTACCGATTTAACCAGTACAGTAATATTCCTTACATAAACTAAAATTTTTCTTAAAATAATGTGTTAGAACTCTTTTGTGTGAATTCCATTAACGAAAAATGTAGGACCTCTAGGAAATAATTAAATTTACACGTCCCTGCAACCATTTCGACTTGTGCGCAGTCCGTTATTAAATATTTTACTCTCAGGAAATCGAAGAGGATACTAATGAATGACATGGATACATAACCACATTAGTTAATAAGAAAATTATCGAATAAATAAGAAAACAACAATAAAAGAACAATGCATCAAATTTCTTGGGCATTTATATTAAGGTACATTCCAACACCAACGATTCAGTCCCTTCCCTTCTGCTTAAAAATTACGCGTAGCACCTCCGCGAGGAATCGCACGCGAATGGACGGGCCCCAACGCGGCTACTAAAACGCTAAGTGGGGCCATTGGCGGCGGCGGCGGCGCCCATCTCCCCCACCCCTCCCCCCTGTGCGCGCCGAGGTCCCAGAGACATTTCACGGGGGCGCATTACCCAGAATGTCTCCGCCTTAACCTTTACGTATACCACCGATTTAGGCGTCGGGCGCCGTGCCCAGCTATCGACCGACCCATCGCGTCGCGTCGCGACGGGCTGCCTCGCAGGCCGCCGCCCCGCGCGCGTCGGGACGCCGCCATCGACCGCCTGCACTCCCCCGCTGCCCACTGGGCCGTGTCTTGAGGGTGAGCAGCTGGCCAATGGAGGGAATCTGGAGGACCGGTGAAGGAGTCCTTCATTCCTACGTGTTGGAGCATGATCAAAAGGTAAAAAATAGTAATTAGGTTAAGTGGTAAATTATGATGTGAGTAAAGTGCACGAAAAACTGGAAACATTAAACAACACCCATTGAACCTTGAGCATGAACAGCTAGTCCGAAGAAAAAAATCTGGAAGTTTGGGGAAGGAATCCAACATTTCTATTTTTATGCACATAATGAATGAATGAAAGTAAAAATATGACATGATTACATGGCAAATGGTGCTGTTGTATAAGGCACAATAGAAACCCAAAACTCCAAAATACGAAAGGGCTTGATTAACCACCAAAAAAACTCATTTGATTGCAAACAGATCGTTACGTCCGTAGCACGAACCCAATTTAGAACAATCTATTGAATCTATTCGGAAGAATGAATAAGACCAGTTTTGCACAGTTGACATCCTGCGTTCCCTGTAGCTCACACTGTTGTATGGACACCCATATCTTACAACAGAAAATAGTTCCTACGCCCGCTCTCAGGAGATCCTTGTAGGGTTCTCTGTGGCTGAGTTGACGCATGACGTATTGAAAGAAGGAAGATGTGAATACCAGACCGATATAAAGAAACAATTGTTTTAAGGTACAAAAAATATAAAATAAATTGTTTTAACAAAATTCACTGATGAAATTGGTAGAAACTACATTAGCACTTTTGACACAAACCACAGGATCCAAGAAGAAATTACGATAAACTAGTAGAAGCAACAACACCCGCATGGAAATGGACTTGAGAACGCAAATACGCTACAACAGCACTATCTGCACGATGGCTTATGAAATTGAGCAAAGGCGGGAAGAGAATGCACAGAGCGAGACGGTGTGGCGGAGCAGAGAGGAGTTAGGAAGGGGTGGGGCGTTGCGGGGCGGGGCAGGGCGGGGCGGGGCGGGGCGGGGCGGGGAGCCCCTGCGGCGGGGTGTGCGCTATAATGAGAGCGCGTCTGCCTGGCGCCAATAATTCAGCAACAGAAGCCGCCGCTGCTGCTTGCTTAGACGTGGCAACGGTAATCGCTAGGATTAGTGCTCCTGCCGTTGCTATCGCAACCGCCTTTGCAGCTATTACTACCACTACCCCTCCTCCGCAGCCGCTGCCGCAATCAACGCCATTGATGTCGACAAGGTCTCCGTCTAGTCATTTCTGTCATCACTCTATATCCTCTCTTCCTTCACTACTATCGTCAACCGCAAGGTGCTTTAGTCGCCGACTCAACTCGACAATTTCGTTGCGACCTTTGCAGAACGCATCATATCGGCACAAGGAAAGTGTTCGTTGTTCCCGCCAGTAATGTCACCTTCGGCACTGCCGCATTTTTACGATACATCCACTTTAATGTCTCCACCATCGTCTTTCCACCATGATCGGTAAACCTTTCAGATGCAATCTGCACACACCATCACCCGCTGTGCTCAGTACTGAGGGTCTTCATTCTCACACATTTTTCTCTCCCTTTGTCACCACTTTCCTCACCTGCGTCGTCTCGTTCACTACTGACCCATTTTTACGCCATATCGTTTTGAGATGAATAAAGCAATGCGGGCTTTCATGGCTGGATTCACAATTCGTATTACCTTCCGGGCAGGACGGTCGGGACTAGAGGGTATCCAATTTCCAGCGAGCTGTCTTGAAGGACACTTCGACTACGACCACTTCGCCATTGAAGATGTCTGCCACAGATGCAGACGAAACGTCTGGAAATAAAATTTCCTCTCGACCACGGTCGTCTAGCCCGGAAAGTAATTCTAATGCTTTTGAGACTGTCGACTGCATTCCTCTCCCACCATTTACATTACATCCATCATTCCCTGGAACGATTTATTCAGATCGACTGCTTCGGCCAGCTCCATTCACAAAGTCCCCAGTGAACCGCCGTCTCCACCGACTCCTGTGGGCCAGCTATCTCCGCCGCCTCGCAGCCACCCGTCGCTGCTGACACCGTCACCGTCTCGGCTGAGGTCGTCAGCGCGTCGTCAGCGGAGCTTCGCCGCCGCCGCCCCCGTCGCAGCAAGTATGCTGTTTGAACTTAACACAAAGCGAGCGCTCTCGTGTGGATGACTCTTGCATACCGCGCTGCACCTACGAGGTGTGAAGGCGCGCCAACGAGGCAGTTTGTAGGCGTCGCGCCGGTTTTACGGGCACTTGTGGCGAGAATATATGAAACGCACCTGACACGCGGCTTTCTCGATTACGTAATATGACAGGGTGAACATGAAGCTATCATGAAGATTAAAATACAGAAAACCCTTGATAACTCAAATTTAAATACGTAGAATCCATTGAGAGCCTGATTTTTTGTTTATTCTTATTTTCTTAAACACAGTATTCCTTAATTTGAACCTTGCCATTATGAAATAAGGGAACTCGTTATTTTTCTTATACCTATCCGATTTAAGAGAACCAAATTCTACTTTATATTTACTATGCATTAATCTTTTAGAAGCACTGCAGAGTGATTATTGCGTTTCATAATACGTTCCTTTTTGTGCACATACTGAATGAATCCATAAAGTGATAGTAACAGATGTGTGGTAAACATATAATGCATTTAAATTATTTTTTAAAGCAAGAGGAAACGACAAAAATAAATTTTTATTTACTTTTTTCTGAATTTTTTGCTTACTTTATGGCCTACTTGCTATTTATTTTTAGAATCTACATTTATTTGGGAATAGGTATCTAAGAACTGCTGCATACTGGTAACAGACCCATTGTATCTTGGTAAAATTATTCAACATGTCGTATTCTATCCAATAATGGCGGTGTTGTTCAGTAAATCTCCATATCTTGTTTCAGTTTATAGTTAAATCCTGAAGATAAATAATGATGGATTGTAGGATGACACGCTAAGAAAATGAGACAGAAAGATGCATAGATCTTAAACTTGACAAGCGTTAAAGCGACAACAGTCGACACACGAAACAATTTAATAGAAATTTTAATCATTTCACGACACCACAATATCATTTTCGTAACTGGGAAGTGTATCTCCCGACGCCGGGGCGCCGCCGTCTTGCATTTATCTTCCGCGAGCCGGGGGACGCAATAAATAAAAATAACAGGGTTATTTGACGCAGTGTCCCGTGAGCGGCACGGAGAGCATGGCATGGAGAGGCGCGGGAGCGGGCGGGGAGAGGAAAGGGGGGATGCACTTCCGGCCTCTCTCCGCTGCTCCCCTCTTTCTCTCGGCGTTACCGCTTCCTCCGTTCCCTCTCTCGCTTCCGATACCGCCTCGTAGCCCGCGGCCGCACTGTCGCATCTGCAAGAGAAGACGCCGCACAGTGTGGGCATTTAGAGATCTCTGAGGGAGATAATTATTAAATTCTATGTTTATCCACTCCAACTCAACTTTTCTTAAATGTTTATCAATGTGTATAAGATGGTATTAAAGATTTCCTTTGTCATGAATCGAAAGAGAAAATTGAGCTTTTTTATTTTCTGCTTATCATTTTGATACCGTGTTGCGGAAATTATAACGTGGAGATGAAATAAAATAACATAATATGTCTTACAAATTTTGAAAGAAAGCTTTCAAAAGCACTTCTGTTAGTTGACATCTGACGTGCTAAATATAATAATGTATTGTCTATCCTCGCCAACAAAATAACAAGCCTAATGTGTGTAGTTCCTAAGTGGATAATTGTGCGATAGTTCCCCTGAATGCTAGATTAGTTTTAGAAAAAAACTTTATATAATATGAAATAGCTATAATCACATTTCTTTGCTACTAATCGTTCTTAGATACTGAATATTTTCAATATCGATACTTGGTTTTTAAAAAACCTCTTTGATAGTGATTCAATAACAATTCCCAAACACTTTCCAGTATTCAATTCTAATTATAATGAAATTGCATTATTTAATACCGCCATTCCTGTCTATTTTACAATAATGAATCAAATATACATTTTAAGGATTATTCTTTGAAAAGAAACATTTTTATACGATTGGTGCGGGTACATACGCAATTCTATGGACGGTTGAAGCCACTTGTGAGAAACAATGCATTTTCGCCATCTACACCGAGAAAATTTGGCCCAGCTCGGCGCTCACATCGTATTCCAACTCATCCCCTGTCGCTGCCTCCGCTACAGCCGCCCTCTTCGGTTCCCACGTGTTCGCCGGCGGCGTAACCCCGCGCCATCGGCTGCTCCCCGCCCACACCGCCGCGCCGCGTCTGCCACACATAGACGCCCGCCCGCCTCCGGCGTAATTGAAAATCGCCTGCCTGCGTTATTCACCGCCCTCGCGTCGCCGGCGCTGCCGACACTGCCGCCGCCGCCGCTACAGCCGCCCCCGACGGCGCTGCCGCCGTCGACGCGATGCGGTGCGGTGCGGCGGCAGCGCGCTCCAACGCGTCCGCGTGGCACCAGCTGTTGCTGCAAGGAGGAGGAGGACAGGGAGGGTGGGAGAGAGTAGATGAGGAGAAACTGAGGAATCAAGAGAATGGGTGGAAGAGAGAGGACATTGTGAGGAGGAAGGTGTAAATGTGAAAAGGAAGAGTGCATAAAGGGTAAAAAACGGCATGACAAAATACGAAGGGAGAGAAAAGATGAGAAGAATCAGGGGGAAGAAATGGGCAGCAGGGAGGTATCCAACGGTGGTGGCAATGGAGCTGGAAATGATGTCGGCGCCGCCAAGAGAGCTCATGCATGGAGAGGCAACGAGACAGGAGATAGGGAAGCGAAGTCTGTACGAGGGCGCTGCTGTACTACGTAGTCTTCGAGCAAGCTGAGGACGCAAAATGTAGGGTGCACGAGGATGTTAGCAAAGATTAGTTCGAGAGACGACATGCGAGATGTGGTGAAACCATAGAGGGTGAAGTTAATTTGGGGAGACCAACTTTCGGAGAGGTAAAATATGGAATAGCAAACAACGGGCCAAGACTGAACATAGAACGCTGTTACTTCAGGGGAACAATATTGTGAAAGTCTAGAATATATAGCAGATGCGATCAGTAAGACTGAACGTTATATTTTTGAAGAAAAGTTGCGTCTCTTCGCTTAAATAGAAAGATATGTCTCTTTACGTTTCTGTACTTTTACTTTCTTCAATTGCAATTGAATCTGAAGAACAAACTACATCTAAGACTAAACCAGATACAAGTTACTGAATAAACGAAACAAAGCAAGGAGTTAAAAAAAGCTTGTCGCTTAATTTTTTTTAAATCGAGCGTGAACAAATAAAGACAGCTCTGAAGAACATGTTGACAAATTAAACAATGAAAGAAAATAGTCGTCACGGGATACAGACATGTTAGTCCGAACACAAAAATACCAAAGAAAACAAACTGGGAGAAAACGCGGCAGCAAAAAAATGTCACGGCGAGGAGGGCAAGAAAAGCCTTCGGTAAGAGGCTAGGGGAAGAGACAACCGAAACCCACAACCCAGTTAAAACAGAGTTCACGTTGTGGAAGAAAAGGCGCCAGGCAAGTGCAGAAGCAATGGCGCGGAACAACGAGTAGCCCCGCCCCCTCGGAGGTGGGCTAAACGCCTGTTTTATGTCGCGCGCGGGGGTCGCGGCGGGGGGCGAGGGGCGCGGGGCGCTGCGTCATATCCCGCCGCTGAATATTTAACCTGTCCCGGTGACCGGCCCGTCCCAAGACCGCACTAAATTCCGGACGCTATCTCGCAGCGGCGCCGCATGAAATTATAACCGGGAGATACGCACCGCATTGTCTGGCGGCGCGGGGCAGGAGGGGAGAAGCGAGGCACGGGCGGCACGGGGCGGTTCGCGCGCTCCGGGCAGGAGGCCGTGCGACGCCGCCCTCGCCCTTGCCCGCGCCCTCGGCCCCGACATCGCCCTCGCCCTCGCCCTCGCCCTGCCGCCGCCGCCGTCGGCGTCACCCGCGCCGCTCGTGAATCATTCAGACGCCTGTCGCTGCAGCCAAAAACCGTCTCCGCCCCCGAGTCTCGCCGTCGCCTCCGACGCTGCTGCTGCAGCCGCCGCCGCGGGCTCCGCAAGAAACGTTGGCGCGCGCAGAACGCGGCGCAGAAAGCCCCATTCACGTGCGAGGCCATGAGGAGCGGGGAGCGGGCAGCGGCGAAGCGGGGTTGGGCTGGGCGGGACGCGGCGGGAGGCGTTGCACGGTGGAGCGGGGTGAGGCGGCGCGGGCCGCGGCGAGGCGGGGCGGGCGCGGCGGAGCAGGGTGAGGCGGGGCTCAGAGCAGGGTTGGGAGGGGCGCACCGGAACGGGTTGTGGGGGGGGGGCGCAGCGGAGCGGGGTGGGGTGGGGAAGGAGAGGCAGAGAACGTCATGTAGTGGCGTTTGCAAAGTGGCATGGAGAGCGGAAAGATACGGTGAAAGGGTAGATAGGTGCTGTATTAATGGTTAATAGCAAATCGGAGCAGCGTGAAATAATGAATGAAGATTACTTAATGAAAAATAGTTATACAGAATAGGTTAGGAATAGTAGTAAGAGAGAAGAGTAATGAGTGACAGAGAAAAGTGGTAGGGGAGTAAATACGGGTATTGTAGAAAATGCAGGCAGGAAGTGACTACTTGTCTGAAGTATCGATATTCGAAGACTCTCCGGCCATACATTAACAGTTTCAACTCGTTATTGACAAGATAAATTGACTTTCATGCATTTAATTTTTGCGCGAAAGGTGACTCACTATAGTAACCTGTAGATTCGTATAAAGCTATTAACTACGGTAATCAAGGCTTTTCCTGCTAATTACGATGATGTAATGTCATGAGTAGTTCGCCTTTTTTACCTTTTTTCTTTTGCTCAGCATCATAGGCTGTCGATTTATTAATTCGTTTCATTATCAATGCATTCACATAATGGATTCTTATGGTGCCTAATTTTGCCTATTTTGGAAACGAGTACCTATTGTGAAATAAATGCCTACTTTCGCCCTATTTTTGTTTTTTCAAGAAAATTTTAAACTCGCGCTACGTAACAATGTATATTTCAAGTACCAATTGTCAAGGCCAACCGCTTGTAAATATGCACGTAAAATACTGATAAGATTCTCAGTATCTGTAATCGATTGAAAATCTCTTTGCAGGTAAAATGTGGGAAAAGGTATCATTTACAATAGCACAAAAGTACCACAATGCATGTAAACAACAGCTAGAAACGACACACCGTTTTAAATCAACCCTTCCTCAAACTGGAGTCAGAATCTTCTGACCAATTGCAGCAATAATTTCGCTTTGATTCGTGCGAAATTATGGTTGCTTCAATCATTTTATTTAAAAAACTGAACAACAATGTATTTAGACCATTTTTGGCAAAATACATAAATGAAGATTCCTGGTGAATACACTTTCAGAAAAAACTATCTTCATCAAAAATATGAAGACGTATGAAGAGATCAAAAAGTATATTAGTGAATCATACATTTAGATGCCAGTGGACGAGACAACTGACAACTTAGCTCGCCATGTTGCCAATGTTGTCATCGGCAAAATTGAATGCAGTGGTCCAGGAACACCACACCTGTTACTGTCAAGACCATTGAAAACAACAAACAACGATACCGTTGCTCGAGTTGTGCTTTGGCAAAGATTAAGCTGTAGCTATATCTGAAGCAAAAAAGGCCTTAGTATCTCTAAATCTTTCAGAAAATCTGGCTCATATCGCTGCCCATTTCAGTAAAATCCCTGGTATTTAACAGAGCTGGAAAAGACGTATGCCTCTTGTGGATGCAGTAACTACAATTCAAAATCTTCAAATTGATTTAAGCCAAGTTCGAGATAACATCGGTAAAGAAGTAGCGGCAAAATTTGTAAAAGTACTGCAACGGAATCTGAGTTGGGCCACGATGGTAAAAGTGAGTTTGATATTGGAAGGCAAGTGCGAGACATCTAATTCTGAACTCACGGAACTGTCTTCTAAGAAATAAGCACCTATGTGTTCATGTGATGTAGAAAGGTCGTTTTCAAGAAACAAAAATGTTTTGAGTGTCAGGACATCACAATTTACTTCAGCATGTCTTGAACAGTATTTGGTAATACACTGCAATTTCAGTATGTGATACTTTTAAGATGTTAGTTTGGCACGTTCGCCTCGGCTCTATCAGGTACATATACTACTGACTATTAAAATAAGTTTGCTTGGACAAGTTGTCATCTATGTGAGATTTACAAGAAAAAATTAATTATTTACGGTGGTTGACTTGTATATCTCTCTTGTTCCATCTCTTTATAGTAATTTATTACAACAATAAAAAGTAAAATTAGCAAAAAACTTCAATAGTGATTTGTTTTTACTTACACATAAGTGATCCTGAGATTAAACGTCTATTTACGTGCAAATTTTTTAAAATTTTTAACGCTTTTTTGTCTACCTATTTTCCATTTTAGAGTTCTTTCCGATCCGCTCTCACGTCATTAGTAAAGAAATTTCTAAGAAAAAACGTCAATGGTAAAATATGGCCATAAAGATGATGGCCTGAAAGTCAATGAAAGAATCAAAAACGGAAGCATCCCATTAAAACTAGCTCGAACTTTTTAACCGTACTCTAGAAATCACGGATTGGAAAACCAGACTTCCATTCACAGGAGAAGGCGAATGTGCAGGAAATTATGCGAGCACGAGACGGCGAGGAGATAAAGAGGAGACTGAGTAATTCTGCAACCCAATGTACGGCTTGCAAATTGACTATTCTGGAAGCACAATTCCCGTCGACAGTGCTTCGAAAGTGGCAGAAAACTGAAGAAGGGAATAAGGGGAAAGGATACTTGTATCTGTCTGCAGAGTAAAGGAGCTAGCAACTTGGGTAGTCTCGACGTGACGAGGTCGAGTGGTGTAAGAAACGACGATGCGGGATTGAGAGGTCTGAGCTGAGAATTAAGTGTTGTTTGTACACCGGGACAGGGGAAATAACGTAAGGATGGTGTTAAGTGGTCAGATCACCATGAGGTAACATCACCACCAATGTAATCTACCTAGCGTGTCATTTATCACACAACACACAGTTGTAAATAAAGAGTAAAGGGGCCGTCCGAAAATTAAGTAATGCAAATTTCGAGTATTTTTAATACCCCCTTTCCCCCTAGTAACGCACCCATAGCATGCAATTGAACCCCTATGTAACGCAGCGTAACGCTGCCTCAGACCCTTCCCTCCCCTTTTAGCGTTACGTAATTTATGGACTACTCGTAAAACCGAAGACATATCTCATTAATTAAACAGCTACACGTTTGAATTTCGCTCTTATTAGGTATCTGCGTAAAGTTATATATTAGGTTATATATTAGTGATACGCGAATTTGGTTGAGAGTAAAAGAAGTTTCATTCCACAAATTCTTAAAAAAATAAGCGAAGTATACAATGAGTTTTTATTTTTCTTTCTAAAGAGTGTATATTTGTCGGAAATTATATTGTAGTTGGAATACAGGACCAAATTACAACAGTATCGTTACCTCCAAAATCGTACAAAGGACTTTTAACGTGTACTCTCCTATTACAAATTTTCACGACACGAGCTATTCATGTAATGTGTAACCACCAAATCCTCTTAAATCAAGTCCCTTTTGTGTGCCGTGCACATACTAATACGAAACTAGTATTTCTGCTCGTTATTCTCGTTGTGGGGCTGTGAGCTGCTGAAGGAAGCTTCACAGTTAGAGCGTGCAGAATGGAATTGACACAGCCCCGAGTAGAATTGAGCGGCTGAGCTCGCAGAGGTCCGGCCTATGGGCTTGTCTCTGCCATTGTATTCGGAGTATGTCCACAGATAATACCAGGCAGTGACATACGCTGCGTAAATGTTGAATGCATAGTGCAACTCTTTACAGCTCCAGCGTGCATCACGAGCCGGAGGGATTTGAGACGCGCTCTTCGGTTATCACTATTCCCATTGATTTCATCACGTTCAATACAAGAACTCTTTTTTTATGAAAAATAATTGGAACGATTTCCACGGATAATTAATTACGTTCACCAGTGACATGACTCAATTTGAACCAGGGGCGTATGGATTAATCGGCTGATAATTGGTGATCGGTTCCCTGTCGATAAATCGGTAATCGAACATTTGACCGATTAATTCGCTTCCGTTGTGTCACTTACAGAAATGATAGGGTCATCGGTTTATCGGAATACTTTTCTCTCTTCGTGTTTTCGAAAATTGAGTTTTTACGATTTATTGAAAACGAATCACCAATAATAATGTAACGGGCATTGCTTATTTGTATTATCTTGTATTCTATTTTTATTTGTGGTTAAATGAAAGAGCATTCGAGACTCACCCATAAAATAAAATGATTACTAGTATCGTCATCATCATCATAATCATTTGTTTATAATCATGAACTAAAAATTACAAATTAATGCTCTTATATCATTAGAAAGCCAAGAAGAAAATTTATTATTTTATATTTTAATCTTCTGTGACGAAGAAAAGCTCAGGCAGACAAAGTTAGCTAGTTAATGTGAATGGAATACGTCATGTTTGCTACATGCCACTCTTACTCCTCAAGCGTGAGAATTAAACTAGGCCCAGGCATGGGGGATAATCGACCCAAAATGTTAAATGTATAAATAATTTAATATTTCCAGACTGTTGAAAAACATTTATATTTTGTAAGCAAACTTTCGCCGACTTGTGTGTCCAACAAGGTTTCGGTGTAAACCGCTCTGCGTGGAATGAAAGATTATGAGTAAGAAACCCACACAACACATGACTGTTTTTATCTTCTGATTCTGACGTAGGCAAACCGTCACGTTTCCCAATACATCATCCATATTGTAAGTCATAACTTCAATTCATTAAGTCATTCTAGTGGAGTAATTTCTCAAATCAATCGAAAGGTTGACAACTCATGAATGAATGGAAAAATTTACGTGAAATACATTTTTACAATTTGAAAATAAATTACTTTAAATTTAAAATGTAAATATTTTCAAAATTTTACAAACGATAAGAAGTTCGAATCATAACAAAACAGTAATCAGTTCACATAAATAATTTTGAAAACCAATAATTTCTTCCTTGTGCTGCAAATCGTAATTATCAATCAGAATTAAAATTAATATCGTTAATAAAAATAAAATATATATTCGTCGTAAAATTACAGAAATAATGCGTCTTTCCCCTATATTGAACTCGAATCCCCAACTAACATTTTGGCGATCCTTCAGTGAAAATATAATTTTGCCATTTATTCATGAATCTCATAAAAAATAAGTACTGATGAAATGCATGGAAATAAAACTTTACAACAAATACCAGAGTCGCATGTATTGGGAAAACAGACACAATTTTTATTTCTAGCAAAAAATATTATTTACAGTCCCACCTCATTTTCCGACGCAAAATACCCGGCATCTATATCGGCAGCAGGTGCAAGTGTAAATTCCTATTTTTCCCGCTGGAACAACAAACCTATATTTTTTTTTACCACAGCACAACACACTGCCCAACACACATTCACCGTCAACAGTATCGTTTGAACAACGCTCTCTTGCTTCCCTGCTTCCAGAGCCCGCAGCGGCGACCGTGTCCGCGTTACTTGTAAACTAGACATAAAGCAAAAATTAGCCCCAGCTGTGCGACTCGTCGAGGCGGAACGAGCGGCGCGCCACGCGCGGGCCCTCGTTGCGACGGGCAGTGCACCAGCCACCCCCACCCCCACCCTGCTCCCCTCCACTCACTCGCCGCTCTGGAATGCTTGTGTGGCCAGGTTTCTACACGTCCTTGTCCACGCGTGCCTTGCTCGTGGAACAAGTTGTAAAATTTGGTGTGTGTTATGGAACTGAACGTCTCTTCTTGAATGGATAATGTCTGAAAGTCCATCTTCCATTTTCTCTCCTATTGATTTATAATAAAACCTCTCCTGCCGTGAGACCTTCCTTAATAAAAATTTGCTTTGTTCGCGGGACAAGTTGCAAAAATGTGGCGTGAGCTGTGTATAGACAATGTCTATCAGTTCATCTTTTCTTCTCCCCTATTGCATGATAATAAAAGTAGTTATAAACGCCATCAAGGCGGATATTCCATGAAGAAATTAGTCCACTTCTCCAGTTTTCAAATGAGCTCACAACCATCTCCGTCGGTGGTTTAAGGGGTTGCGAAATCGATACGAAACTATCGAGGGGTGCCGCCCTGGCTTCTAGCAGGGTGTATGGGTGATGAGGATTCCATTTAAAGATTAAATCGCTTCCAAAGATTTACAGGGAGTCTTCAAACACCTCTGTAGGGGATTTGCAAGCTTCACAAGCTGTACAGAACTTCTAGGCTCTTAATTCTTTATTTAATAGTATGATATTACCGTTTGATTAACGTTCATTAATTGAATCCATCCTTGCGAAACGTCAATACAGTCTAACAACCACTTCGTCGGGTCGGGAAAAATTAGAACTGTGACTTTAACATCACGTCTTTCCCATAACCCCTTTGCGATTATTTCACTCTGAACTATCTACCAATTATTCCATAAAGTATTCCATTTGTTTTGATTAATCAGACGTTTTATACAAGCAATTTTATCACTTTCGTTTTATCGACACGGCGTGGGTTTGTGCTTAGAACAACATGGCTGAAAGTTGCCTTGATAGTTGATGTTCATTTCATTAAATTGTATCATCTTGTTGCTATAACGATTTACTTACTAACTTCACGTATTTTCATTCGTGAAATTGTCCTCGTACTGGTGTTATTACCTACCAAAAATTTTTAAAACATTAACCACAAGAAGCATAGGGAGACCATCTATCTCGAAAACTTTTTCTAATTTCCATTATGTACCTTACTAGATATTGTCTCCGCTGAATTTTCTCACATTCCATTTTCCCTTACTTCTCCCTTATTTTTCCCTTTGTCACGAATTCCTTCGTCGCCGAATTGCCTTGATTCACGCGCCCGCTCGCTCCCGCAGTTCCGCTTCCTCGCGGCTGCGCCTCGCCCCGAGCGGAGCGCTGTCCACCGCGGCGCGAGCGCGTGTGCGCCGGCGAGAGCAAACGCCACACGCGCAGGGACAATGGCCGGTGCGCGCGACGTGACACGGCCTCCGGCGGGAGAGGCAAGAGGGGCTCCGGAGGGTTGAAGGCGCACCAGCGCCGACTGGCGGTGGGGAGAGGGACAGAGACGAGGTCCGAGGCAGGCAGACGTCAACTGTTCGGAACGGACGGAAATCAACAGCGGTGACATCGGATTGTAACTTCGTAGAGCAGAGGTAGACCAGAAGTTTGACCAGGAATATAGGAAGACGAAGGAGGGTCAAAATTAAAATTGGGATGAAACAGAATTCAACAGCACAGCGATAATGAAGTCTATTGCGTAGGGGACCAGCTGTGCAAATAGAAAATAAATATGGAGAAAAAATAGAGGGAAAGAATAGATAGGAGGAAGGTAAGAGAGCTAGAAAAAAATGATGGGGAGTTTCAAAAGGGTTTGTAAAATAAAAGAATGGTAGAATTCTGACGTCAGAGACCAGCGCGCTCCCTAAGCACGAAAGAACTATGCCAGAATCGAGTACTGAGAGAGAGAGAGAGAGAGAGGGGGGGGGGAGAGAGAGAAAAAGAGAAAGCTGCAGAGAGTGAACAGAAAAGGAGAGAAGCAAAGAGCAAGAGGAGATTGAGAGAGAAGGTAGAAAGACAGTGACAGAAAATAAAGAGTGAGAAGAGGTGGAAGAGAAGTATAAGAGGTGAAGAAAATAGTCAAAACACCTGAGGTGAGGGCTAGCGGGGTACGAGCAATTGCAGGCAAGGGAAAAGCCAGCCAGCACCAACCACCCCAGCGCTCTGAACGTCCATATATGTCCGCGCAGTTTCCTACCAACACACACACACACACACACAGACACACACACACACACACACACACACACACACACACAACCTACATCTTCATCAACAACACCAACACCCACTCCCACACTCCCACCAGCGCTCTCCCCTGCAGCGATGCAGTGCAGCGCTCCAGTGTTCAATCGCGCGGTCGCCGCCAGCGCGCGCATAATTGATAAGACACGGCCGGCGGCGCCGCGCGACGCGCGGCCCCGAGCGCACGCGCGCCCTCGCCCACTGCCCCCATCGCCACGCGCCACATATCCCACGCCGCGCCCCCGGAGTCATCCCGGTCGCGCGATATCCTGTCCCCCGCTCCCACTTTATGTTTATTGATTGGTTTATTTATTTATTTAATGATCGCATTACTCGTGCTGCGCACGTAATATTGGTTTTCAGCTGTATGAATAAAGTGCCGACCGGGGGGAATAAAAACGCGAAAATGCTTTGAAGGGCGGCGGGCGTTTGTGCGAACACGGGTGCGACTCGCGGCTGATGCGGTGGTGGCGGCGCGGGCGAGGGCGGCGGCGGCGGCGGCGGCGTGAGCGCGCCGCGGCGCACGTGGGTCGTATCGACTTTTTCTCGCGGGTAGTGGAGCTGGCGTTCGCGGCGGTGGCGGCGGCGGCGACTCAGGCACTACATCAGGCGAGTCCGCGGGAAGGCGGACCTGATTCCCGCCCCCGGCAGTCCTCTTACGTCGCGTCGATGGCGTTCTCTCCGGCGGCCCGCCATCGGCTGTCGAAAGGACTACGCCGGAGCGAGAGTACTGAGGAAGTGGCCACAGAACGCAGGTATTTGGGTAATGAGGCTTAAGATGTGTCTGAGAATATCACACGTACGGCAGTCATTGTACAATGGGAATAGTTGGAGGGTACATTGCGGAGAATGGGATGTTATTAGAGATAGTGCTGAAGAAAATCTGACAAGTGTGAAGGTTTAAAGTGGAATGAAAAAAAAAACGAAAAAAGTAGGAAAATTTTGATATGGAATATAGATTAAGACAGGAATATAAGTAAAGGTTTATAGGAAAGTAGGCAAATTAAAGATTAAAGATAAATGATAAGTTAACATGGAAGTTCGAGAAAGAAAAATTGAAGACTGAACAAGAAGTTTCAGAAAGCAACAGGAAAACATAGAAACACGAAATTCAATAATGCAAACAGAAAGGTATTACAAGTGGTATGAAAATTACAAATGGTACGAGAACGTTTTCTAATTTTGCTCTCAACTACCACTGCGAGATAATGCAAAAACAGAACTACTCCTTGAAGGAAATTCATGTGCCCAAGAATATCAAGCAAGTAAGGGCAAGAAATGTCACAAAAGTAGGCGAAATATGGAAATAAATATGGAACTAAACTAGGAAAGCGACAACCAGAAGCGACGTAGTATTCTACTCTTTTGCGTAAGTAGTGTGTCGCGCGGAGCTTCAAGAATTGTAATGGAAGAAAATAGAGAGAAGGATACCATCCACCTCCGCATTATCAAACCATTCAAAGGTGTTTATGAAAAACCTGAAAGTAAATTATAAATATCAATTATGTAGTCTTTTCCCCGTACTCACTTCGAGTGCTATAAAACACAGCTTTTCACGAGGCAGCCAGACATTTTCAAGAACACGCGCAAATTCGTCACAATAAATCGTGATCTACGTACGTATCGACGATGGTACCAAACCTCACAGCTACACTGGTAAACTCTCTCAATCGTTGAACAGGCGAGTTCGTAGGGTTCTCCCAGAATTCTGCACCTTCCATTTTCCCCTCACATTCGACCGCACAATCAGCGCGAGGCGGGGCGCCGTCGCCGCCTCCGCCGCTGCAGAGCTTTAAAGCGCCCGGGCGGGAGGGCGAGTGGTGCTCCTGGGCCCCTGCTCTCCTCGCTCCGTTGTCGCGTCGCCCACCGTCGCACGGTGTGACAAGAGGGCAAAATCATGGCCAAAACCTCTAAAATAATGGTTAATTTTGGGAACTTCTGGCCATCCTACTCGAAAGAGCAGGTTTCGTACATCTGTTCTGAAAGAATGAAGCCTAATCCCTGTCCCTGCCGGGCGCTGTAGATGCTTGAAGTTGGAATATCCGGTCATGGCTGTTCTGAGGGAGAGGAAATAGTGGGCTGTGGTTTCTAAAATTTACAAAAATGTGCTCTAAATTATTTTTTTGTCAAAAATTGATGTACCTATTAGGGGTAAGTATAACAAATATTATGTCATTTTAATGTAGATTACAATTATGTACATTTAAAGTAATAAGGTACACGATATAAGTAGCATAAAAGTTATATATTACAGAATATAACACTTGAAAATTTATAGATAAATTTAGTTTATTTAATATTCACTCAATTAAAGGAAAAATTCGGCTGCGTGTCGCTGCAGATTCATGTTTTACGAACAAATTCGTATGCGCGTGTATATCTCGTAGCGACAACCTGCATTATTGAAATGAAACGGAGCATTCGATTGGAGATTTTTTTAACACACACACACACATATTATAATACAAAATCGGGATATGCATTAGTATTTGTATAATTGAAATTAGTGACTTCGAAAACCCCATGTAGATCTTGGTAATTGAATTCGATGCTATTTGATGTTTTGGCCACGTTTTCGCCATCTGGTCACACCGTGCGTCGGGGCGAACGCTCGCTCAAGAGCCAGCCCGCCCGCCCTCCTGCTCGCCCGCCGACGCGCGGGGGAGGCTAATTTTTGACAGCGCGCCTCCGCCGCGGACACGTGGCCCTTTTGTCAGACGTTGTAGCGGCGACGGCATCCCTTTTTTAACGCTGACGTACGCTGGCGGGCGGGCCTCTCGTTCGTTATGAAGAGTATACACGCCTCGAAATGAGATGCCTCTTCCGCCGGAATATGCAGCCCCCCGGGAAGTCTTTACACGCTGCCTATAGGTACGCGAGTTTCTTTTCGTTTCGACTCGGTAACCCGTTCTGTAAAAAAAATTCGCTGATATACAGAGTTAATGAACATATCTATGAAGAGTGCTTAATTAAATATGGACTTTGAGAAACTACTCAGGATGTTTTTAAACATATTTTCCACACGGACGTTATAAACCTATTAAGTGCGTTATAAAAAAGTATGATGAAGGTTATTGTGCAAGTTCTCTCTCAATTTTGAAACAGGACAAAGAAATTACCCATCACTGATTTACGAATCATAGGACTTCCCTTACCAAAAACTTTTGACAATATTTTCATTATGTTTGGATAATTTTTATCTTCGTTTCGAATTCTTTGTTTTTCACTAGTTTCATTGTCATCCCATCCAAAGTGTGTTTCACGAAGATTGCTACCATTTCTGATTCAGATGCTTTATTTTCATTATACAATGCAATATAATAATAATAATAACAATAATAATAATAATAATAATAATAAATAATAATAATTTCATAGCTGAAAATTTGTTCACGTAACTCGTGTAATGTAGAATGTAGGTGATGTACGAGTATAATAGTGCATCTTAGATGAAAGCTAAATAACCCTATTTGTTTCAAAGTTAAAAGCTCACTCAGTTCCTTTAATTTTACCTCTAGAACTTAAATCACATTTTGTGAAGTCCCTCTCGCAGACATAGTTACTGTTACATGTTTTTCACACTTCCAGAAAGAGACCTAAACGAACATAATAAAAAGAGCAGGGAGGTGAAAATGAGGAGCCTGGTTATTATATGAACACGTAACTGCATTTCAGGGAAACATCTCGTGAATTTCTCGGTATTCTAAAGAGAGACATAAAAGTTGGCAACGAGATTAAAATACTACACATTTTATGCCGTAACTTTTCCCGGTGTTACAGTTTCCAACGTAATCTCGGGCCGGAAAAGACACACGCAGTTTGGTCGTGGCGCACCTTTTCCAACTTGGTCCAGACGTCAATCTGAAACTTACCGCTCTGAGAAGTAAAAGTTCTAACGGCGCTCTGTAAACTAAACAACATACTTCGGAACTTTCAAAACGTAGCGAGCGGCATAGAGAGAGGTAAAAGGCAGAACAAAAAGGAACTAAACGCTATCAAAAAGAATGTCGGGCAAGAAGTGCGACCAAAACAGCTTAACGTCATTCTCAGAACGTAGAACTGGACAGCGATGCTAAAGGCAAGTCTTCTGAAAGGACTGTCTTTCTTGAGTGTTCTTACGTAAAGGATGTAAGTTATTACTTATCCGGAAATTTCAGAGACTTTTTTTATTGCAATATATCAGTGACCAAGATCTTTTTCCCAAAAATAATTATGAATCAATTAAAAATAATATGTGGTTTACTCTTCGTTTCACAAGACTCAATCACAAAATGAAATAGCATTAACAATCATAATAGTGGAATAGTGGATAACATAGCAGTAATAGTGGATTTAAGCTCACAAGATTTGGTAACGCACACCGCAATTTCGTCGCAGCTGTCTACATTGTACGAGAGTTAGCAAACTTCAAATGAGCATTTTTAAGCAGAATACGTACAAAAACGAAATACTGAACTCAGAACTTTGCAATGCATGTAAAGTAAAGTTATTTAACTCTTAACATCCAAAAAATGTAAATACCCATTTGAAAAAGTAAACCTGCAGATAACTTAAACAAGTACTAAAAAATGTACCACTTTACTATAAAACGTGAACCACAGGAAAAAAAGAAATGTAAATACAAAGACTTTGAGAACATTATTCGGGCTCGTTGTGAAATAAAGATGAACATGCCACGGAACAAAATAGTACATGTGGTGAAACCAAATATAAATATGAAGAAAACGAAAGAACTGGAATGAACAATGCTGACAAAATATCAACATGAGGCAACAACCCGACCTAAAAGTGAGCAAACAGATACCATAGGGTAAAAAGAGGAACGAAAAATTACGCCAACGCTTGAAAAAAAAGAGCGTCACTCGTCAAACGGACTAGTTACTCAACGGCAAACTTCACGCACCAGAAATAGAGCGGAATCTACTACATGCAGGGCACGCATCCATTTGTTCGGGCAATGTAAAGAACGCGAGCAGAAAAAAAAATAAAAAGAGAAACGCGACTGTCAAAAATGCACGCGTGGACAGGGCACGCATTGCTATGACCCCTGTCCACTCATTGGAAGCAGACGAGAGCTAAACAAACCACGTTGAGATATCGGCGGTCCCTAGGCAACGAGCTACGCGAAATATCCCAGCGAGTAAGTTTCTGAATCCAACCTAACATTATTATCATAGTGTTGTTAATAGATCATATTATAACGTTAATATCATAGATAACATTATTTTCATAGTTGTTGTCCTACCTACAACACTTCCACTTTTGCAATCCCTCATCTTTCTTCGAGGTAACACTAATTAATTTATTAAATAACACCGTGACGAAAGTACCAGAACTCCAGAAGAGAATAAGAGAATTTTGTATATTGGGAGAATACGAGCGTAAAAGCTCGCAGTTTCCTGCATGCAATAATGTAGAATAAGGCACTACAATATTCGGAAGAATAACGATCACTAAAAGAAGTGCCATAAAATGAAAAATAGGAAAAATAGAACAGCCCCGATACATCATTCTGCAAACTCGCTCTATGCACCAGAATGCCCACATGAAGTAACTAGGATTTCAGAAAACGGTACACAAGATGAAAAACCGTAAGCCTACGGACTAACATCACACTGGTACTATCGGATTATCAGTCTCTCTGTAAATGCAGTCTTTGTGTAGTGTATCTTCATATTCCGCCGCCACATTGCGGCTCTTGCATATGAAATTTTGTACTCTGAAATGTGATCAAGTTTTTCCGCTCAATTTTTGCTCCCTTCCTCCCCAAACCGTGGGAGCTAGCTGAGGGTTTTGCGCTACAGCCTCTTCATCTAATACACAAACGCGGGCTCTGACTGCGCAAAATGTAATGCACACGCAAGCTTTTACGCACTCCCACGTACGCAAAGTGAGCGCTCTCACGTGTGAATGATGAGAAGAAAGACGGCAAACGAACACGTAGCACAACAAAACATGACGTGTGTTTTCCACATATGCGTGTTTTCTGAGACAAGAACTTGTTATAAAATAATATACGACCGATTCTTACAGAGACGAAAACCTTTCGAGTGTGAAAATTGCGTGACGTACAGTAGATTATGCCGGTAGAAGGTTTACTTCCATCATGCGTTTCTGAGCAGTGCTCGAAAGCGAAACACGCTCGGATCCCAAGAGAGAAACAAAACAGGTAAATACGATCGACGCAATATACAGCTCGTGCGCTCCCGGACGCAATTACATGCTGACTGCGTATGACCGCACGTTTCCATACAGGTTCACACTAAATTTAATGCACAATTCTATGTTAAATACTTCCATAATACTTGTAAACGTATACTTGCAACTCCTGTACACTGGAGTTACACTTCTACAACAATAATGGGAAAATGATAAGAGAACACGCATTCCTTATCCATGATTGCAATACCTTCCACGGGAAATGTACGATACGGGCAATCAAAAGATGGCTGGAAAAAAGTTCTTGGTGATTAAAACAAATTAAAGTCACCGTAAACTGCAACATGTTGAAAAAAACGCTATCTAGAAGTCGCATAGTAAAGAAAATTTATTTCTCCATTTTCTTAAGTCATGCTTGGGCAATCATCGAAGTCTTTGAAATGTGCCCTACAAATGTCGAAAGCCAAAGTACTGTTATGTACGCAGATTCTAGTATGACAACTCTCACTCTAATCTCAAAGAGATAGTTAAAAAATTCATTAGTCCAAATAATTCAATAATATAAATTCAGTTACATTATTAATGGTATTTGAATCACACTAGCGGGGACAATTTGAATCGCACTGCTTTGGTAAACAGTAAACAAAATCAATACTTTTTTAAGGAGAAATGCTTAGTATGCCTTCCTTCAGAGGAGAAGTAAAGCCAGCTGTCCCATGTTGTAGATTTACAGCATGCATAGGATCGTCAAGCCTAAAAGAAGCAGCTGAGCAAAATTAAAAATCGCCAGCGGCATCTGAGTAATACTTCCTTTCTCTGCTAAACGGTGAAAGGAGCTTAGCGGAATTTGCGTAGCCAGGCAAATGAGCAGGCCAAAGCCTCGCCACGGAAAACAAGGCATTAATTGAACTGAATTAGATTGAATGGAGTTGGGCTACACAGGATGCATTTGGGCTATGTCTTTTTGAGGAGGTAGGTAAACGACGTAGGAAAAATTGACCGCTTGACCGCCTGACCGCCATTCAGTACACGCCCGCAGAGCCTGTCTGTCGATGCCCGTGCGGTATATTGTGGGGTGAAGGGGGAGGGGGGAAGTGGAGAGGACGAAGGGGGCGGAGGAGGGGGCGGTGGCGGCAGCGTCAGGTCGCGCGTGCACCGCACCTGCGGGCGTCCCAGGGCGATAAACGGGAAGCGAGCGATAAACGCGCGGGGCAGCGCGGGCTAACGAAGATCGATCGCGCATTCGCAGGTATTTTTCATGCCCGTAATGACAAATTACTTTCAATAAATTCGTTTCCAATGACGGGATTTAATTTATCCACCGGCACGCTCTAGCGCTCCGACGCGCCGCGCCGCGCGCACGCCACGAGCGGCCGCGTTCGCGCCGCGTCCAACGCAGCTGCTGGCGGTCGCGGCGCCGCCGCCGTTGCCGACGACCCGTCCGTTTCGTATTGCGCCGTCAGCACCCTGCCGCAACACGCGACCCCAACCCGCTCCTTTCGCAGTGCCACGAACTCCTTTCGCCAGTGCCCTGTCACCGTCACGTAGCCTTCGCAGACGCCATCACCACCACCGCCGCTGCCGCCGCTGCCACCACCTCCGTAGGCGTTGTCGCTGCTGCCTCCTGATGCTGGTATCTCCACCATCATCGTCGCCGTCGCTGTTGCTATCACCACCACCGCCGCTGTCGCTATCACCACCACCGCCGCCGTCGCTGTCGCTATCACCACCTCCGCCGCCGTCGCTGTCGCTATCACCACCTCCGCCGCCGTCGCTGTCGCTATCACCACCACCGCCGCCGTCGCTGTCGCTACCACCACCACCGCCGCCGTCGCTGTCGCTACCACCACCACCGCCGCCACTATCATCATCACCATCACTCCCAACAGTCATCGCAGCCAACTCCATTGCCACCACACACATCGCCATCACCATCCCCCCATCGCCGTCACCGACATCACCATCCCCGACATCACCATCATCATCGGTACTAGGCCGCGAAGCACGCGTCGCCAACGTAGTTTTCCATCCTGACGCTGCCGTTATTATGGCCGTTGACGCCACCCACATTCTACACACTGTCACAGTGGCCGCCAACGCTACTTTCCCGCTTTCGGCACGCTGCCTTGCAAGATTCAACACATTGACGTAACGAAAAAAGGTTTCGTTTGCAGTATACGGCAGTGCACAAATTCGAGTTGACCTTTAAAAGAGACCAAGTGACTTGGCAAGGATTGAGCTATAGAGAAGGAACGCGATGAATAGTGGACAAGTGCTTGGCATCACATCTACGAGCGTGCGACGAGCATGTTCGGAACAGGGCACTGCAGGTTCAGCTCTTAATACACCAAGCGTATTCCACTTGCTTCTATGTTCCTCTAAGTTTCTGTTAATAAATATTGTTATTTACTTTTAGTTTTGGCACCAAACCTATTTGTGAATTGCAATGCTTGGGGCACCAAAAATTGTCAGAGACCGGAAACACAGGGATACCAGAAAAACGTGATTTATGTCAGAAATGTACCATTACGTAAATTACAGAAACGAATGATCACAATATCTATCTGTTCTCAACAATACTTATTTGAAGAAATCAGATATCTTCATTTGCGAAAAAAATGATCAGATTTCCAGAGAGATTTTTAAAAATATCAGAAAATGTCATGCCGTCTTCTGTAGGTGACGCGCGGAACGCTGGGCCAGAGGGCCTTCTCTGTAGGTAGCGCTGGCAATATCCGCGCTACGCGGCGTCAGACGCGGCTCACTGGCGCAAGATCGAACGACCAGGAGGCGAGCGGAAGTGGGGGCGGGGCAGAGCCCCATTGGGGGAGGCAGCAGGAGCTGGAAGCCACGGACGGCGGAAGCGACGACGCGAAAGATGCGGGGACAGAGAGGTCAGACTGAAGCAGATTCTATGCAAAGGTGAGGAAAGTGGAGGCACGAGAAGAAACAAGTGAAGAGAACGAGAGAGCAAAAAGAGGGAAACGGGTGTGGGAAGGTGAGAGTGTGGGTGCGGAGGGAAGGCGGGAAAGAAGATGTGGAGGGGAGGCGGACGGGATTGTAGAGAGGAGGCGGGGCCGGAGGGATGAAGAGAAGGTGCGAACGGTGGAGTGCAGGGGAAAAGGGAAAGATGGTGTCGAAAGGAGACGAAGACGAGAGTTTGGTGGGGAGGAGGGAACGAGTGTTTGGAAGAGAGGCAGGGGCCAGAGTAGAGGGGTGGAAACGACGAGGTTGTGGATAGGGGATGTGGAGAAGGAAAAGTGGTGGGTGGGTTGCCGGAAACGAGGGGGTTTAGGGAGGGAGCGTTGTCGGGGCGAGGAGGGGCGGTGCAACGGGCGGAAGTATAGGCTGGACCGCCGCACGCTAAACTTTCGAGCGCCGGAGGCAACAAACACCGCTGTTTCGCAGCGTTCTGGGATCCAATACTATGCAGACTGACCAGCCTAACGGCTGGACAACTGGCTTACACGTCCTCACACATTCAGGCCATACCACTGTGTCACAAGGAACATCATCTCGTCGCCATTTTACAATGCTTTATAATAGCAAACGTCATTTAACTGATAATGCGAAATACAAAACTGACGAATATAATTTTTACTTTCCCGTATACGTACGTATATACGGAGTAATATATGTAGTATAGGGAAAGTTATGTTCTGCTGAGCGAAAAAAGGGCGTTTTCAGTAAAAAAAAAACAATTCATTGCCGGGCCCTGATAACGAAAATGTCGATAAAACCAGTTGCTAAATTAATAAAAAATCTCCTAACACGTGGTGCAGCCAGAATCCCTGTTTCGTGGGTCCTTGACACCGAAAAAACAATTGAAAGCAAACCGTCCGTCTGTCTGTCCGTCTGTGAACACCACTAGCTCCTAAATGATTCGAAGGATTTTTTCCAAGTTGAAGAAACCCTTGTCCATATAGTTCTAGTCGAAGCTTTGAGATTTTAAAATGCTTTCTTTAAAATCTGAGGGTACTTTACATGACATTTACGGACATTTTCAACATTTTCTCAAAAACGGCTCCAATTATTTTCAATAAATTTAAATATTATAAAAATGTAATTTTGACTTGTCTCTCATGTCGGTAATATTTGCATTAGCTGCGATTTGTTTACATCATTATACTAATGAGTACTTGTGCTTTAAATAATATCAAGTAAAGTTTCTCGAGAACTGAACCGTTTTCTGTGAAAACTAGCTCAAAATTCCGCATTTTCAGAAACGATCAACGCCATTTTCTCATAAATCGTTCCAAATTTTTTCGTCAAAATTTTCGAACGAATAGTGCTAATTGCACTCTTAAGTATGACGTAAAGTTTATTGTGAGATAATTCTGTAAAAATTACGCATATGTAATTCTTTTGAAAGATCTCTCACACCATTAATATGAATATTACCAGCAATTTGCAAACACTATTGTATTTGTAAGTTAAAGTGCTTCATATGACTTCAAATGAAGTGTTTCGGAAACTCAAAAATTTTCTGTGAAAAAAAATTCAAATTTCACATTTTTAGTAGCGGTTAAACGCCATTTTTTTTTAAAAAAATGGACCCAAAGTTTTCAAATAAAATTGCCATTTACGAGCAGGTTTTACTGTTCTTTAATATTTTAAAATTAATATTTTCCATTCTAGCATTAGGAAATCGAAAAATTAAGAAAGTGTCAAAAAACTGTAGTTTGGGCGGCGATAGATGGCAGCTGGCACGAGTATGTGGCAATTCCGAATAGCTAGCATAGACCCAAGGAAGTACAAAACTAATACGGGAGTCTGAGCCATTCTGCAGCACCACTAGTTTTCTTTACAATTTATTACAAAACTTACGAACTATATTGTCATTATTTTATGTAACTTCATGAAACCAATAGAAGCAACTTTATAAAAACACATCGAATTTTATGAAAGCAAACGCATTGAAGATTTCAGTGCGTACTAAATGTTTAAGTTCCAAGTCGGTGGTTCATTCCACTTTTCAAGCTGTTAGTAGTGAATAAAACACTTAATCCTATAATTACATCCGTCGACCATCTTAAACAGTTCACTTCAAATAGTGTTATCAAGAGGATGGAACCCATTATGTCCCTTACCATTATGAAACATTAGTTCACATTGCAGCATCGAAGTGCCACCTTCCCTACTACTTATTCCATAAACGTGTTATTACATCACGTAATTCGGAAGTACATGCCGTTTAAGGAAGTGCGACATTTACATTCACTAAGATTATACACCAGGTTACAAGGAATCAATAAAACGCACATTTCATACGGACATTACCACAGTGTGTGAGGATTACAATATCCCACATACTCGAAATTCATGCGTCTCAATGGTACAAAATAGTACAAAAATGCGAGAATTTACAACAATCATCTGTGATTTACTGCGCAGTTTTTGTGTAAAATCTTCGTTTACTGGATATTAACTCACGCTCTTTTTTTCACACTATACTCACCACTACATCACTATCACCCTCATATTTGTTACAAAAATAAATGAATAGATATACTTTCATTGCCCATTCTCAATTTGCATTGTCACCCTTATAACAAGAACTACTGTCACAAGCCTTAATCAACCCTATTTACACCACCGTACAATCTGAACCATCATCCTAAACTACCAACCCACCAATCTCAAGTTTCAACGATTATATATATATATATTAATTCCCACAACAAAAGCACAATAATAATAATAATAATAATAATAATAATAATAATAATCAAATTAATCTCAGGCACCCTAAACCACTTCCATTATCGGAACAGGCGCAATCACTATCACCGCCACCACCAGCCCTCCTCGCGGCGCGGCCGCCCGACTAGCCGTCGGCTCGCCTGCCGGCAAACGGGGTCCGCCCTTGCGGTCCCGCGAGTCGGCCGACTGGCTAACGAGACCTCCGTAATTACGCGTATTCCGTGCGCGGGCGGGCGACCCGAGGCGGGGCGGGGCGGCGCGGGGCATCGGGGGGCAGGGCGCGGGGCGGAACGGCGCGGGGCGGCGCGGGGCGGGGCGGCGCGGGGCGGCGCGGGGCGGCGCGGGGCGGCGCGGGGCGGCGCGGGGCGGCGCGGGGCGGCGCGGGGCGGGACGGCGCGGGGCGGGACGGCGCGGGGCGGCACGGGGCGGGGCGGCGCGGGGCGGCACGGGGTGGGGCGGCGCGGGGCGGGGAGGCGCGGAGCGGGGCGGAGTGGGGCGGAGTGGGGCGGGGTGGGGCGGGGCGGCGCGGGGTGGGGCGGGGCGGAGCGCGAAGGGGCGGGACGGCGCGAGGGGACGGCGAAGGGCGGGGGGGGGGAGGGGCGAGGGAAGGCAGGACGTGGGGCGCACGGCCTCGCGGCCCATGAAGACTTAAAGTGGCGCCGGCGGTCGAGAGCGCGGCCCGTTGCAAGTAGCTGCCAACTAGCGGGCGGCAGGCGTATTATCAGGTGAGGTGAAAGAAGGAGCCGTTAGGTATTTTCGCATCCGCCGATACAGGCACTTCGGCTGTACAATTCACTTCACGGTTTTGAACGGAGTGCGTTAAACTGTGAAATCTATACGCTTTCCGAGAGTCGTTAGAACATACCGGTTCGGAAGTCACGACTCCCAAGCAATAACAATTAAAGTATCTTCAAGTGTTTTCGACGAGTAGCGGAAAAGGCTGCAATCGTTTTGTTTAACTAATTAGTTTAATGAATGACTTTTCAAGCTCTCAATCTTTTGGTGAACCCTTGAAGAATTCTTTCTAAGAAAGTATCCATTGAACAGCGCAACAAAATCTGATTTCGACGTAACTTATGACATTTAGACAATTTCCTTTCGATTGTAAGAATATGATATCATTGTATATAACCACAAAAATGTATAATGGCACCCAGAATAACAAAAATACGACAATCTTAGTATTTGACTATTACGATTGGTAGTTTACCTCAAATATTATCGACAGACATTTTGAAAGTGTAAAACTCGGCTAGCTCAGACCAAATACCCACGCCCTAAATACCCCTCATACCAAATACCCATCTCCTAAATCGTGTCTCCTAGCCATCCGTCGACGCGATACAGAAGGCGAGTTTGATAGTGTGGGTGTCGTAGAAGTAGAAAACAATGTGATGACAGAAGTGATCAAATCGTCAGCCGCGTTGGAACCGTGCAGCCGCGCCGCTTCAGATATACATCACAACGGCCACGGAAGTGGTGACAGATTGGACGTCGTCAGCGGTACCAGTCCTAGTGTTGAAATGAGTATTTAAGGAAGCCACAGTGGCGGAAAGGGTTCCAGAGGCATGGAAGTGAGAATGAACATGCAGAGACATCACGTGGGGAAGGAAAATAAAAAAAATATGAAGATGACTCACAGAAGAGAAGCTAAGCTTTCTCAAAAAGGTGCTGTGAAAAAAATATAAAAAAGGTGATCTGAGCGAACATTTCGTAATTTGTACATCATTCATCATTGTTTTAAAAGTGGAAACACATCATGTTGGGACCCAACTTCCAATGTTTCGGACAGCCCATGATACGAAGTGAAGGTGCTATCCAAGTGCGTAATAGAACGTGGAAAGAGACCTTGTTGAGTATAACAATCAAACACGGTTTTAGGAGCCTAAAACGCAATGTTTTCGAGTTTTGCATTAAGGTAACGTACGCGGGATGCACGTGCGTTTGTTTACCCCTTCACTGTTATCTTGTAACGTCTTAAATTTATTTGATGCAGGACTGTGATGTAAATTCCTCTCCAGCAGTAGCATACTCACGATAAATAGCTTCTTCCAAATGGTACAAAACCTCATCTTAATTTATATATTATAGGGAGTCAGTGAGCTGCAGTGAACTGAATTAGTTGTCATTCAGTTGTCATTAGTTGACCGTCAAAATGCATTGCATATTCCTACTCCCTGACTTAATCAGATACGAGATACGACCTCAAAAGACAACATGACGCTGGGAGTGACGATGCGATATGAGTAGAGAACGGAAAAATATGAAGAATGAAACGTCAAAATATGTACATAAATATGTAATGAAAACAGTAAGAATATGTAATAAATATGTAAAATCGGACATAATATGTAATATTAAAATCCTCTAATTATAAAACTCATTTACAAAATACGAACTTACATTTATAAAAAAATCCTATACAAATTTTAAAAACAATGCAAACGTTTTAAAAATCATTTGGAATACAAAAGTTGATGCCCACCTGCACCATACAACTTTCCCATCAGAAGTAAAACGTTCACGAATTGTTATCCAGGAATGTAGTTTAGCATCCAGATTAGACGCAATAGAATCCATCGTACAAACTGGCGAAGTCTACGACCGGCTAACAATCACTGCGGCATAGAATATTCTCTTCGAAGTGTTAAACAACGGCGATCTCCACAGTTTTTTAGGAAATTGAGGTTAAAGGTGACCAAACGCGGCGTCAATGATTCTGTTCACACCTAAAGATGAAAATGATCTGTCGCTGACGCGCACTTCCAGCCACTGAGATAATTGAATGAAATGAATGGCACTTCGGACTGTGAGAATATTCGAGCGCGTCTTCACGAAGCGTACCTCGAGTAGAGTACGCAGTAGCACGCAGTAAAAATATAGGAAAAAGTGCTGAATTTTTTGAAAATACTTCTTTTCATAAAAATATGTAAGAAAATTGATAAAAAAGAAAAATATGTTGAGAAAATAGCGAAATATGTAATATAGTATCAAATATGTAAAAATATGTAACGAAAAAGTCTGATATTGTGTTAGGACGGCGACAGTTCGTCAAGATTAAAATTTTGAGAACGGTAAGTAGAAAGACAAAAAAATATGTAATTACATAAAAATCTGGTCTCTAGTTATGAGTCTGCCCCGATTTATATCATAGGGGGCTCAAGAACATGAATCCGGACAATGAACATGGGTATGAATTCTTGCAAGACTGTTTACTTTCTTACGCACCATAGTTGTTTATACACCTTTCAGTTGTTTGTCCAGAATTTTACAATAATATGGCCATAACATCAAGAGCATCTACAATGGCGTGGGAGGTTCATTGCTGAGCCAGCAGTTTGTGTCAGTTCAAGAAGTGGGCAGACAACCTAACATGCAATTTATTTTGACGGTTTATATATTGGAGCGAAACTGCACGAATTGTGAAAAAATCGATAAAAAACGTATTCTTTCCAATGATACATTTCTCATTGGGACAACCGATTCCGTATTTGTCGTATGTTTGTAATGTATATTTTTTTGAAATTCAGAAATATAATACGAGACGGATAAAATGACGAAAATGTCTGTATGGATCATTGCTCTTAAATGACAATTTTTTAATCTTCGGATTATTTCTAGACTCACTGCACTTATGACAATTTAAAAAGAAGTTATTTAAAAGACTGCCCTTCTGGATATGATTTTTAATTTCTTGGAAGGTCCATTATATGTCTTAAATATAATTCTTCAACAACAATGAAGAGTGATAATTATATTATTTTAAAAGTTTTTTTTACAATTTAAGCTTGCACAATTGTGGTATTAGATTGATATATATTTATTTTCGTAAGACCCGCATGATGAAGGCCAATGACATTCGAAACGTTGGTCAAAAAGATGTAAAAAGTCATTATAAAAATTGTTAAATAAATTTTGTTTATATTGGGAATGTCTGCCTAAAACGTCAATGGATCATCCAAGAAATTAAAAAGCTTATGGCAAAACCCCACTAAAGTTGAGCTGCCTTTTCCTCTAACTCTAAAATCGTGAATATTGACGCATAATAGACTCCCAAACATGTCCTTTCTATCAATGCTAGTCCGATCAACTTTAAGGATGCAAGCAAAAGTGTATGCCAGAATTAATTTATCTTATAATGGTTTCCTTTCACTTTATTAACTGTGTAATTGAACCTCTAGATTTATAGAACCTTCCTTGCATTATGCCGTTTTCTCACTTATCTAATGTATTACTGATCAAAAATACATTTTCTAAGAGTTGTATTAAAACACTTCAAACACATACATATATTTCCACTTTAACGATTCATTCTTTTAAAAAATGAGAATGATTTGTCCCTCTGATCCGAGACTGTCTTCATCAATTATAAAGAGAATGCCGGCGTCTGAAGATCAAAGGGACTCCTCTCTCGGCAGAGTCAACACACCACTGCACGAGACTCAGTTGACTTCTTCGATTAACCCATTAAGATATTCTCAGAATAACTTGCACGACTTAAACAGCAGGAGACATTTCACAACAATTCATAGAATCTTATCACACCATATTGAATTACAACCAATACCATTACTTTTACATCCTTTTTAAATGAACACACAGTTTCGTTCAGATGCTCAAACTGGACGAAGAGCTGATTAAGGATACTGCGAAATATATCATGAACTTCTCATATTACAATATAATACAAGAAGTTCATGTTATATTTCGTTACACGTATACTCATGTATTGTTAAGTATCTTTAATCAGTTACATTATAATAACGCATTATTATAACATCTCTTACATTATAATAATGCCGACCATCGCTTGAATTCGTAAACATCGATAATTAGAAAATATGCTAATTTTGCACTATACTTCCCCTAAAAACTTTATCAAAATGTAATTAACTTCAATGTGATATCAAGAGTTATTAAGGGCAAACTAACAAAAAGTAAACGACAAAATAAAAACAAATGATTAACTACTCTTGATTAAAGATAAGAGCGGCATGTTCTAACCAAACTGGAAATTGTATTTAACGTAAGTAGAATATTGATATAGAGAAATTTATTTTTAGATTGTTATAATAATATTATATTATATTATTATAATACTACCATATTATATTATTATAATACTACTATATTGTATTATATTATTATAATAATATTATATTAATTTGTTATATTATTATTATTATTATTACCCTTCGGCTTTATGAAACTTCCGTGTTCCTCCGAAGCATCCATGCGTTACTTTCCAAGAGAAGCTTGGAAAAGGCAACCAGACACACTGCCCGCCCACCCGTCCGCCCATGGATCCGCGGCCCACCCGGCTGGACACGCCACGCCCGCCCGCCGCCCCCCTCTCCGCACTCCACCCACCGCACGCGCGCGCTCGCGCCCGCGCCCGCTTCAGCCAGTGCCAGCGGCCGCGCCGCGCGGTAACCTCCGAGCTCATTCGGCGTAATTAATCCCAATTCTTCCATTGGCCGGGACGGCGCGGCCGCGCATATTTCCATGCGGGCAACGGCCCTGGCGTCCCGGCGCTCGGCGGGCTGCGGTGCCCGGCGCCACTGCCCAAATGAACTATTATACGTTGCTCCTGCCCTCCGCGGACCCATTTGCGCTAAATGAACCGCTTTGGGGGCATAAAAACAAATAGGGTGCGCGCCACTCCGCGCCAGACGCCGCGGCCCCCAACGCGCACAGTGAGCGTTTTTTGCAGAGCTACAGGAGCTCAAGTTGGGTTTTCCAGTTCTGTTTTAAAAGCGATAAGAGTACGTCGAATTCTATTCGTAACCGTGACAGTCTCGTTTGAAATGGTAAGATGATAGTGTTCAACTTTGCACTTTACAGATACAAATATTTTCAACAACTACGACGTAATATTTTTCAATTCCATTTCTCATTTCCATTTTGCTATAATTTCGCGATGACAAATCTGGATCTTCCGATTATTCAACTAAAAATGTACCTGGAACTTAGTCTTAAAAATATTATCAACGTGTATTAGCCTATTTCAAATGTTTCAAATTAAAACTAATCCGTAATGATAATACAAACAAAACAAAATACCAAAATTGCACACACCATTTACGTCACAGGGTACGCCTACCTAATTTATTTTGTGTAAATTTTTTTTTTATTTTACATCCACTTCACCCCCCCCAAAAAAGTATGAACTCATGTGCTATTTAAATAAACAATAGAGATACAAACCTTCAAGAAAACCGTTAAAAAAATCATTGTTCAGTTTTGTCATGTCGATTGGAAACCCGCTCAAGCAAAGTTCAATGCAATGGGCACACATAAAAAAAAAGATATTTTCTATCCCGAGAATGTCGAGTGCCTTGCACTGTGTGCAGCGCCTTGCGAATTCACGAGTCAATATGCCGCGCGTGCAGCAGTTCCGCGTTATTGCAAGCGCGACGCGGAGACTCGTTTCCTCCGCTCCTTTGCTCGTTGCCTCGCCCGGCAGCGCGTCACGGCCAGGTCTCGCAGTCGTCGCCCGGAAAGTTCCCGGCCGGCGCGGCGATAGAAAATCCTTGATATTTGGAAAACAAGTATGAAGCGCGGAAACGCGGGCAGAGTGGCAGAGGTGTAAGTTGGTTCAAAGCAAGCGCGCTTGCTTGTAAACATTTCGCCCGCCGAGGTCGCGCGGTTTTGTTCGCGAACGATGGTTTTTCGACGAGTTCAAAGCCGCGTGTTGCGATCTCTTCTCTCTCTCCGCCGTCGCTTGCTTTCAAAGAGCACTGCACTCGGAGGTCACGTAATTGCGAAGTCGTGGAAAAAACAAAGTCGCGCGAGGGGTGGGTACGAAGGAATTTGGAAAGAAAGCTTGCGGTCTTCCTAATCATATGCTAGCGGCTCCCACTCGCTGACACTTTCACATGGGACAATGCTCCGAAAAGCGGTGGTTGCCAGCTGGAAGGGAAGTGTTTCGCTGCAATTCAGACGCATTAAGTCGTAACGGAAGCCCCACTGTTGCGGTCGCAGCGCTGACGTGGTCGTGCGCTTTCAAGTAACCGCAGGACGGGAGAATCGTGTTTGGCCTTTGACTCTTCGTTCTGCTGTGTGAGCAAAGTTTTCAGCAGGTGCTGTCAGTCAACTTTGAAAATGAAACCCGCGTGCATCAAATGTATAAAATTTCTGGGACGTTCCTACTTTATTTTTAGTATTAGATATAATTCAAGAAAAAAGTTAGCAATATTACAAGTATATTATGAAAGATTGTCTTTTGTTATCCCACTCCCTCCGTATTAACTTTTGACACAGTTGAGGGAACCCCAATCATTCCCATTATTAAGTGTAATTTCATGTAAGGATTTATTCATGTAATCACACAAACTGCTAGTAGCAAAGATCCATAAGAAGAGAAATGAGAACCTTATCAAGGTGGAAGCTAAATGTTTCGGGTTTGTTAATTATGGTCAGAAAGTTTTATTATTTCAGTTTCTCAATAATCACATCTTTATTCGTGTCAATTATTGTCTTCAAATATACTCTTAGAATGTATTACATTTACAATGTTATACCCGTAGATCTTTAAAACTATCAATATGAAATGATACATAATGCTCAGAAATGAAGTAAATTGGAGAAATTGAAAATAGTGGGTAAAAAAAGGCATTTTCACTCCTAAAAATAATTCTGTGACGCTCAGGATAATCAAAATTAATCAACTCAAGGGCCAAAACGAAGCCTATAGTATGAAAATCGTATCTCGCTGAGGAGCTGTTTTGCAATGAAAAGTACAACTATTTTACCACATGAGAGAAGTTTAATTATGTCAATAGTAAACGAATACAAGGCACACTTCATTTATTAAAATCTCCAATGGCAGCAAGATACAAACAGCCTGTAAACAACCATCCAACAAAAGTGTTTTTATAAATCTCAATTCATTTCTCTCCCAGATTCTGAGCTTATATAGCCACCGAGCAGCGGCCTGCCCATACCAACCGCAGAGCATTTAAACGCATGTCGACACGCGACGTCCTACAACGCACAGAGCTAACAACTGGCGGCGGCAGGACCCCAAGTAAGGCGCTGGCTTGGCGGGAGCGGTGGCAACGGCGCAGCGGTGGAATTACCACACACACTCGCCACACAAGAGGCGTAAAATGGCAGGGGAGATAGATGCTATGACAAAGAGCGTAACGATGATGATAATATCGCGAAGTTTCCCATAGGTGCGATGGTGATGAAATGATTTCTCGAGTTGACGATAACAATGCGTGACCAAAGAGATTTAATTGGTGGCAATTGGAAACGTGTGGCGGAGATGAAGACGAGAATCCGTGCAGGAGTTGTCATTTACATGAGAGTGATTAGAAATAATATGATAGGGAAGGAGAAATCAGCAAAGGCGGTAATGAGCAGACTAACAGCATGAGTAGGTTGCGGTTCTGCTAGAGAATCGCGGAGGGCAATGACGGATGTCACCGAAGTTGAGGACTCTCAAAGAGAGAGCCAGGGTTGCGACAATGATGTGAAAGAAAGGTGGTCAGGCCCGAGGCACAGGAAAGGCTTCAGAGAGGCGGATAAGAGGACGGACGGTGCGGTCCGAGACATCAAGAATACGCCAAGGTAACAAGGCGAGAAGAATGTGGTAAGTTATTAACAAGGAAACGGCCAGGCTGTGATGACAAGTTGGCAAGGTCATGGCGATAAGACGGGGGCGACAAGGAGATGGTAATGCCTCGAAAAAACGACAACGGAGCGGCAAGGGAGCGACAAAGGGGAGGGCAAAGAGGACGGCACTCACGACGACGAAGGGGTCGGCAAAGAGAGCGGCAGTGGGGATATCGTGCTAAAACTAACGCGAAGGGAATAGTAACTACGAGAGGACACAACGCTTGTGTGGAACAGTGGAGAGGCGGTGGGTCGACGACAATGGGGATCGTAAAGGAGGCGGCGGCGGCAGCAGCGGAGGCGGTGGGTGGTGGTGACGGGCGATCGGAGCGCGAGAAAAAGCCCGTCAGACCGGTCGGTCGGGCCGGGGCTCGAGCCGCTGGTCTCACCGTCGGGCGCCGCGCTCCACGCCGTGCAGGCGGGCGGGAGGAAGGGGGGGAGTGGAAGGGGAGGAGGGCGAGGACTCCGGCAAAGGCCACACGCGGGCGCGGACGCCGTCGCCTCCTCGCGAGAGAAGCGCCTCCGAACATGAATGGAGGCATTTGGCCGCAGGATTTTGGCGCTCAGCCCAGACTTGCTTGCAGAATGGGAAACGTTGGATTCGGTACTCATTAGAGGATTTCATCAGCGCCAATACTATTCTACAAAATTTTCAGTACACAGTGTGTCATATATGATTCGTATATAATGTTTTTAAAGTAAGGAATATAAAACATGCACCTGTATTACGTATACTACTCAAAGTAATAACAATATTGATAAACAATGGATATTATTTTTCATTATACCAATGACTAAGCCTTATGGTCATACCTTGAATGAATGAATGAATGAATGAATGAATGGTTTTGATGAAGTGATTATAAAGATATTAAATGAATCATAATGAAGCACCAGGTAAGAGAGGCAGGGGAAACGGGAGACCCTCCCCTACATAAACACACATACACACACACACGCACACCAATACAAACAAGAAAACTGCAGCGAATTCACTTTTTCCATCACCAATACCTCGTGGATCAACCGGGATTTCAACTCAGTGATAGAAGGCGAGCAGTTTACGGGACAGAGCGCCCCCTGGTAAACAGTGAACAAAGACAATGGCGTAAACTCAATATGTTTTTTAGATGGAAGTAGTTTTGTGCAATTATATATCGCAAGTTGAATACCTACGCAATGGAAATACAACGTACAAATATTTTATTTCCATAATTAAACTATTCAGAGCGATTCATTTTAATATATCTTTGAAGAGGAAGTTTTTTTTTTTTATTTACGGGAATTATGTAGATGTTATCATTCATTTTTCTACTCGTAGTACATTTCCCCGTAACTAATTTAAGAAAAAATACCAATTTTTTGGACAGAGTTCATGTACAATTTGTTTGTTGTGTCATTGACTTGAGATAGTAAAACTCAGTTGCCCTTCACGTTCCATATTTGCCCTTTGTTTAATCTTTAATTGGTCACTTGTTAGAATTCCACCCGCAACAACGCGATTTCGTTTCATGCACCATTGTCATCGTCCCAAAACAGCCACCCGCCTTTTCCGCGTCTAGAAAGCGTGACATCACTCACGAGTAGCGAAGAATATCCGTCGCCGGATATGTGCAGCATGTTCCAGCTGGAGTATACAATGATCGGGCGGAAGCTGCAGGCGACGTAGGAGCCACTCATCTCTACGGCCACCTGAAGCTTCAAAAGGTGAGTGTCCAACTGGCACGGCAGTGCAATGCTGGAAGTCTGCTATCGTATTGGTACTATTTGAATGAAGATCTGGCTTACGAGAATTAACTGAGGATAGGATGATTGAAAACACTAACAGCGCAAACGGTAAAATTACTTGCAGAGGAAGTAGGTTTAAAAGGTTACCATGAAATAATTGTTTTCATGTCCAAAATTAAGCTGCTGATTCCCTAAAAATGCACTGTTAATCAAATAGAAAAATAATTATTGTCAATTACTGCATTCAATGTCATTTTCGGGAACTTCGATAATGCTAATTTGTTTCTCTAAGATGTCACAACACAAATAGGTTACATAAAATGTCGTGTGTTAAGAATAAAGAGATACTCTTGTTGACAAAGATTACGAGAAGTCATAAATATGCACGTGACAAGAAAAGACGAAAAAGGAAAAAAAAAGAGAAGACGAGAAAAGGAGGTGGGTGAACGTGGCAATCAAGGTTGTGTTTACGAGGGTGGCGCTGGCGACGTGTTGTAGCGGCTGCGGTGGCATTGGCAGCTGTCCAGGAAGCGGGACGAGTAAGGCCGTGTGTTGGGCGACAGGAAGTGTGTGAGGAGGCGGCGGCTCAGATGGCCCCGCCCCTCCGAGGTGCCGCAGACAATGAAAGGAGACTTGCGGTGGGCCTTCGCGATAAGAGAGTTTGGAATGAGAATGAGGACAAGGTAAAGACACATGGAGGTGAGCGGGCACGAGTGTAAGAGAGAACCGCGCGGTGATAAAGTTAATGGAGCAGCTAACTAGAATAGGTAAGGCGATTTCACAGTGGTGACGAAAGAGCAACAAGTGTCGACAAATTGAGAAGAGTTGCAGTAGCAACATGATGCAAATAACGAAATAAATATCATGGCAAAACCATGAAAAAAAGAATAAATAGAGAAGTAAAAGGGGATATCTACTTCAAAATATGACAAATTCATTGAGATCAGCATATGGAATTTATTTTCTACGCGTCTTTCAACGTAGGACTATTTTGATTGTTGTTCATAAGATACGTCCAACGAACTGCTTGATAAAGAGGATATTGATTAATTAATGTGATAGAATGTTTCAACTGATGTGGTTACTAGTATCTAACCAGATGATTTTAAAATCTCAAAAGACAAAGAGGAAAGAAGAGAGAAGACAAAGAGGACATAGGACGAAAAAGGTATTCTCTAAATAAAATGTACAAAACATATTATAATTGATACACCGAAAATAAATATAAAAGCTGCTTAATGCTATTAGTCCTTAAAGACGACTTCCGTGCGTGCTAAACATAGGCAACGAGTAAGTATTGTGCTAGTAGCGAAGGTTTCATTTGTGAGACAGAGAAGAGCGAGAAAATCGCACACGGACACAGGTCGCAAAGCTCAACGGACATCCTCCATGGCAAAAGCCAACAGTAGTAGGCGGCAATAACAGTAATAAGGGCGGCAGCGGCGTCGCCTTCCGCGCCCACCCACGAGAGCGTAAAAAGCGCATTAAGGACGCCCTAATAAAAGCGGAGGACGCGTCGAGGCGCTGGCTGGGCGTTCCGACGCCGACGCCACTTCCGAGCATCCGTCGCGACGCCACGCACCTGTCGCCGCCGCCCCCGACGCCTTCCGGGCGAGACCTCCACTCCCGGCTCGTCTCCTTCCTGCCCCCTGCGGTGCAACAATAAAGGGCTGTGATGACTCAACAGTCTGGTGGTAGGACAGTTCTAATACGAACCTTCAGAGGGACAATAGCACAGACAGGAAGTGTAAGGTCGACAAGAACGAAACAAAAGGATCTGAAAGCAAAAGGTTTGTTTCTCTACTTGACAAGGATGTTACGAGTGGCAATGAGATATTATTGAGGTGTTATTCTTATTCTAAACTATTACCGCTTCAGTTAACCTTCTCGTAACACGTCGGTTCCAGAAATATTTCCTTCAGTTCGAAATGTCATTGATACAAGAAATTATTCTACCATCAACAACGTATAGTCTTCTGTTTTGGTACTATACAATGAAATCACTGAACTGATTTGAATGCTACGTAATTGAGGGGAAATACTTCTAAATTCAACTTATAGATTAGTTATTCACCCAGAACCATCTTCTTTGTACTGTAACTTTACAGTAAATGAATCTGATATAACGATTCTACAATATACCAGAAAACATTAAGTAACGCATATTCTCGGATTTTAGACTTTCTTGCTGGGAATAATTGCAAATATTTTCAACAAACATATTTTTGAACACACAATCATTACTGATAATACTTTCCCTTAAAACACGAACACCTAAAGTATTAAATATTCATGTTGTAATCCTGTTTACTGGTGTAATCGATTTGCAGGTTTTCCTAGTCGTTGTAGTCGAGAGATTCCGGAGGATTGACTTTCCGAGAAGCAAAGTAACGCATGTTATCCGAGCGCATCCCCGAAACGATCCGGTAAAAGCTAAATAATTATACGTAAGTGGCGTAGGAAGTTTCGGAATCTCGTAATCCCAGCCATCCACGCCCTTTGTCTCCTCACGCTCACTCGGGGCTTAACTCCTCGCTCTTCCTCACTCCACCCTCGTTCCTTTCCCCGCCGCCGCCTCCTTCGCCACTCCCTGCCGATGCTGCCCCGCTCCCGCATCAAACACTCCCACTCCGCCTCCGTCGCCTCTCCCCGCCCTCTCCACCCCGCTACCCTGCACCCGCATCAAACACCACCACTCGGCCTCCACCGCCGCTCCCCGCCCTCTTCACTCCTGCTACCCCGCCCCGCATAAAACATCCCCACTCTATCCCTCTCCCCATCCTCACCACTACCGTTACCCCGCCACTGCTTCAAACACACCACTTCGCCTCCGCCGCCTCTCCCCGCCCTCTCCACCCCGCTACCCCGCACCCGCATCAAACACCACCACTCCGCCTCCGCCGCCTGTGCCCGCCCTCACCACCTCTGCTACCCCGCCCCCGCTGTCGTGTCTCCGCCCCAACCTTGCTCCCGTCATTTCGCTCCGCCCCGCCTCTCTACTTTGTCCCCACCGCCAACAGTTCCCGCTCCACATCGTCACACCACCCCCCATTGCCGTCGCCGGCTATTCCTCACTCACGCCGTCCCGCCTTACTCACGCATCACCGTGGCGGCGGTGAAAACTTCCGGAAAGATCGACGGAGGCGGCGAGGGAGGTAGTGGTGGGGCGGCGGAAGTTCCGGGCGCCTCCCACCCGCGGAACCAATCAAACAGCGGAAAGTCGGCCCGGCGGCGTCGGAGCACGTCTCGGCTGCGGCAGCGACGCGCGAGGCGGGGGAGGGGGAGAGAGGGGCGGAGGAGGAGAAATAGGAAGCGACGACGGCCCCGGGAACTGTGAACGAGGCGACGGCGGCTGCGGCGCAGATATAAGCGGAACCGGGCGGCGGAGTAAAATGTGGTGGTACGCGAAACCAATGCAAATATGAGGCAGGGGAGGAAGAAGTTGTAGGTTTTTGAATCGAATCGATATCGCTTTCAGTGGCGAGACCAAGGCCATCGAGCCAGCTCTAAAATTCGTGGGAATTGTGGTCGTCGATATTGTCTACAAAACATACTATCGTATGATCCTGAGAGGATTATTTTGCGTGCTTTACGAGAGCGACCGATGGAATCGTCTGCTTGTCCTTTCCAAAAAGAAGAGATTTGAACGCCGAAAAAGAAACCTGTATCTGCTCTATCGGACTACGGAACAGGCAATGAAAACCGTAATGCAGCGTGAAAAATACGTAAAAGACTAATCATGCAAGAGAGCTGAATTAAGAAGTTAAAAAAATTAAATTCAGTTGTAAAAAATTGCTCATCAAAAGAGCGGTTCATATTTTGAGAGATCCGAGTAACGAAGCAATAGCAGATGTAGCAATATGAGAAACACGGTTCAAAGAGAGAGAAATGGGATTCGTAACTGCAATAATAGGAACACAACATTGTTTACACAGTTATCTTTTTTATGCCATATTTGGTATTCCCGAAACTATCTGATAAAAGGTTATCACACTGGAAATATTAGCGTAGAGATATAAACAAAATTATTGCAACCCCATTTTACGATTGGACCTCCGCTGGATGTGGAGTGATCTCCTCCTCCCAAGAGGTGCATCAAGCAGATTTAAGACGAAAAACCTGGAATTTTGCAGCTTCTGATAAAACTACATCACACGCAACCCGCAACGCATGTTAACGTCTGCCACTACTCAAAAACGTTGCTACGTAGGCTTCTAAACTACAGTGGATGAGATGTTTTTCAATTACGTTGTTTAAAAAATTACTTCTATGCGACCATCTACTACATGGGTGTTTCGCGGTTTCTCGGTTTCTCGGTTTTCTCCACGGTCGGTCAGAAATATGAAGAAAATTGAAATCTATGTAAAATAAAATTGACAATTGATGTTATTGGCAACTTTATCGCACGCCTGTAATTATTTCAGTTTCTTCATCTCACTTAGCAGTATTTTAATGTTTACCCACGCACTACATAGCAATTATATCTGGTATCATGCCGATTTCCGTGTCTTTTCGTTGAGTTTCACTATGAAACTATAATAACTTTAAAAACACATTCAAATGAATTATTATCTTTTAAATCAATGATTTCCAAAGTGCGGAATGTTTGAATGGGTTCAAATTCTACAATCAATACAAAGTCAACAATTAAATAAGCATTTCTGGAATAGATCTGAACGCGAATCAATATGTTATTCTATTCCTCTTCACATTCAAGCAGAAATTTAATCCCTGGGATCGATAAGTACGCAAATTCTTGAACATTAACAATAATCAAGCATTCGAGAAAAACGGAAGTGACCAGACAAGCCAGACAGCAAATCGTTCTTTAACCCTGTCGCAACCATGCCAGGCCTTTGTTCTTTCAGACGTAAACGCGATGTCCAACTGACACGCGAGTTCCAAACCTGGACTCTTCTGCCTCTGGCCGCTTCCGAACATCTCTGACAGCAGGCGGCGCTCCGGAACGCCCCCTTTCAGGGACCGAAATAACAGCCGGGCGTCAGAAGAGCTATTTGGGAGTGGGGTTTAAAAATAAGCAGAAACTCGAAACCCGTTAAGAAACAAATGCGCCAAGTTTTCTTCGTCCTAATTTATCAAGTAAGCAGCTTTTCAAAACAACGCGGAGAGCTCATAAAATCCTATCTGAAACTAAGTACACAGATAGCATGGCATGTTTTAGTACACCGTTTTTATTAGGCATCGGCGAAATACAGCTGTATTCCGGTCGCATCTTTCCTTTATTCTCTGGAGATGTGTTCTCTGGAGATGAGACCGATAAGTCGCATACGCTCTAAAGGAGCCGTAAATCGAATGACGTAAAACTTCCTAGCCAGAAATATGGTTTTCCTACAGCGTACCTCCGATGCATCCCTAAAATTCAGATTCGTGCCAAAAGAGTACGATATTTGCAAGCCAAATTTCTCAAACCTACAAACGGTTGATGACTTTCAAAAAAGTTCTTAAGATTTATATTTTTCTGCATCCACACATTTTATTAGCGAATATGCAACATAAATGTCTAGATATGATTCGCATTTAGCAAATATCAATACTAAGATTTCGATTGTTTTGCCTTGTCTCTCGGTTCTTTTACTACCGTCATTGAGAATTCATGTACAGGGAGAGTAATAAAAAAAACTACTTTTATAAGTATCTCGGGTTCACGAGAAACTCATATGTGAGAAACACAAACGATAATCGAATGTGTAAAGAAGTGATAACTCCAATGCAATTTAGATACTGGAAGTAAATACAGCTTACCTCACCGAAAGGACGGTTGAATAATTGTACAAAATATTTGACTGGAAACCACCATCTCAAAATTCATTTGGCATCGGGAGAAATGTATACTCTTTAACGAAAGTTAACAGGATATATTTGAAGACCTCGAGGTAATAACATGCTGTGCCACTATACGTAAGTTTTGAGAAAAAGGCAAGTAAAGGTTTAGACATTGGCTTCAACACATAGGGATAATGAACATTCATTTATGAATTACAATGCCATTATGAGACAAATCTTTAAAATAAAACCCCAACATCTATATACATCTATGGGGCGCGGAAATACACTAATATCTTAATTTCATTAGAAATATGGCATACCATGTTAAGGCCCTAATATGTTTATTTGATTTCCAAAGCCCTTCTGAATCTGTCCGTGAAATTGACCATGAGATAACGTTGGAAATACAACCTTACAGCCTTACGATCCACAGCAGAAACTGCATGAACACCGCCTTCACCTACAATACCAAATCTCGACCTTGTCTCGTCGTAACCCAAGTTTCTGCGTTAAGCAACAGCCATCGCGCGTCCTGAAGCAGCCTCTTGCTCCGACGCAGCGGCGACGCACCTCGCCGCAACCCCTTCCCCCCGCCCGCCCCCACCCCGCGCGCCGGCCGCCTTCCGCAGCGGCCGCGATTTACGAGCGGAATAAACACGTCGCGCGAACGCACTCGCTTTATTTCGCGGGCCGTGCGACGACGGAGGAGACGGCCCTCCTGGCAGGGGAACGCCACGGACGAATGAGCCGGAAGGCGCCCGGAAACGAAAGGCCCGATGAGGCAAAAGGACCAATGAAGTAAAGAAAGGCTGCGGCAAATGGTGGGAGAGGTTTAATGAAGAAATGAGTCGAAAACCCAGGTGAGGTAAAGATAGGGACGAGACAAATGGGGCAATGACCTTTCGAGACTAAGAAACGAAAAATGGGATGAATGGAGAGAGAGCCCAGTGCGGAGAATGAGGGGACATGGAAAGAATGGAAAGACAAAAGAAAGTCAATAAAGGATCGGGGAGGGAATGGCGGCTAACAAAGGAATTAGGGCACTGAGTACATAAAATTCTAGGATTGTGCCGAGGATTAGGCGGCGGGGAGAGCGAAAATATCCCTGCACGCTCCATGTTTGCAGATATGGTGGCGGCATGGTGACTGTTCGGGGCACTACGGGAATGGAACAGCGGAGTTTACGGGGAGGAGGTAAAGCAGCTCCAGGGTGCCGGGGGCCGCGGGAGGGGAGGGTGGCGGCGGGGCGCGGGGCGGTCGGGCCGGCCGCGGTGCACCCCGCGGCGGTGGGCGAGGCGCGGCGCCGCAAGCGGAAACAGTTAGGCTGCGCCCGAGCTAATCAGGACGGATGCGACCCCGGGGCGCCGCGGCGCGGCGCGGCACGGCGCCCTCGGCAGTGGCGGCGCGGGCGACACAGGCGATGGGGGCGACAGGGGCAAGAGGGGTTTATGCGGCGTAGGCAGGGGTAGCGGAGGTAGTGGCAACTGCAATAGCAGCAGGGGTTGGTGTGGAGATGGCAGCGGGGAGACAGATGCGGAGGCGGCAAAAACGACGGCGGAGGAGGAGGAGGACGAGACGGCGGAGGAGGAGGACGAGACGGCGGAGAAGGAGGACGAAGCGGCGGAGGAGGAGGACGAGGCGGCGGAGGAGGAGGATGAGACGGCGGAGGAGGAGGAGATGGCGGACGAGGAGGAGACGGGGAGGAGGAGGAGACGGTGGAGGAGGAGACGGAGGAGGAGACGGAGGAGGAGACGACGGAGGAGGAGGCGGAGGAAGAGGAGGCGGAGGTGTAGGAGGCGGAGGAGGAGGTGGCGGCGGAGGAGACGGAAGACGAGGAGGAGGAAAAATCAGTGGCGTACAAGATGGCAGCGAAGGAGGAGGAAGCGTAGGTGTCGAGAATGGCAGAGGAAGCGGTCGCACAGAGCTGCAAGCGAAGGGAGGCCACAGGGGGCGGAGAGGCGGCGACGGCTCAAAGGGAACTGGCGTATGTGCATGGCGATGATAAGAAAGGAAGCCAAACGGTCGAGAGTGACGGTAGGATGGAAGAAACAGAAAGGTCGATAGCGTTCGATACCGACGTAGTCAGTTGATGGGAGCAGTGTCTTGGATACAAAGTTTCCCACAATATAGCCATTGCGGATGAAGTTGTTTACTTTTGGGTCGTTTTGGGATGATGGAATAAGATAACGACACTAACACAATAAAGTAAGAAAGTGGCATTTCCAGAAGCATTTGCGGCCAGGCAGTTATAAGTCAGTAAGAGTGATTGTGGGATGATTATGATAAGTATGTTCACTGTCGTTCATTCAGACACCATATACCCAGTGATTTATAAGTAACAACGTAAAGTGACAATAATATTCATAGGTACTTATGATTATCATTGAAGTAAAGACGATATCACTGAAGTAAAGAAATATAAAAGAACTCTGAGAAAGGAAACACGCATGAAATAAGACACGGAAGCAAAGCAGTGGAACTGACAATCGAGGCCCTGACACCGAGTGGCAAGTAGAGGGTACGAGGGCGCTAGGATCCCAAAAGTGAGGACAGGGGCGGTGTTAAGGGAAGGCGCCGAGAGAGGGGGCGGGGGCGAGGCGGCATCTGCTAGCAGCGCCGAATGTATGTGCAACGGCGCCACGCCCAGAAACACAGGTGTTCCTCGCCGCCGGCGGAACCCACAAATTCGCCGCCGTCGCCGTCATAACACGTCGCCATGGCAACTCGAACGCGACCTGCCGCCGTTTCCGCCTACGCCACCCCTGTCTTCGTCTCGTCTCCCCGAGCCACCTCCACCGCTATCGCAATCGCCATCGTCGCCATCGCCATCGCCACCGCCATCGCCACCCCACCGTCACCATCATCATCACCACTACCACCACCACCACCACCGCCGCCGCCTCTGCCACCGCCGCCGCCGCCGCCTGCGAGACCGCCACTGCCAGCTCTAGAACGGTGGCTGCCGTTACCATCGCCGTTGTTATAACATTACCACTGCCATCGCCGTCGCCTCCACGGAAGCCTCCGCCACTACTGCACCCGTCACCGACGTCGTCACCACCATTGCCACCAAAACAGTCGCAAACACCGAAGCTTCCTTGGCCGTTCCGAACAGCCCGCACGTCCTACGTTGCGGTTACGAGGACAGCCTTCTCCCTCTCTCCTCTTCGCTGCTCTCTTCTTTGCCCTCTCCGTCCCCGAGTTGTTCCATGCTACATTCCACATGTACGGATAATGTCTTTTCATACAATGAAGATAGACGCCGAGGTTGAGTCTGTGTTGGAAGCTATTAAAAGTGGCGCCGCTGTGGAGAAGTTATTCCCAGGAACAAACGACCAACGCCAACAAGCACGTGACAAGCTAATACGGGCGAAAACTTGTGAAACACGCCCACGCTCCGACGAGAACGCCAGAAAGACACGTGTGAAACACGTAGAAGAATGCGTTATTCATGTATTAAAAAGCAACTAACGTTATGAATCCAACAAAAAAAGACGTGACCTTCAACGAGCGGATTTATTGCTATTCACTTATACATGAGCGGAAAGCGCCATAATGTTAGATGCAAACAATAGTTGGGTTGCTCGGTGGAACTGCCCCGAGCGCGAAGCAACTTCCGGCGGCGCGGTCGAGAACAAAACAAAGCAGGAGCGGCGGCGGCGCGGCGGAGCGGTTCGCGAGCGCGGCGCGGCGCCGCGGGGCGGGCCGGCGTCTGAAGTTGAGCGGCGCGGCTATCGGAATACGCAGGCTGCACTGGCGGCGGCGCGTGGAGGCTGCTCAACAACGCTGTTACTCTGTTCAGCAGAAGTAAATGGACTTGAGAGAGAAAGGAAGATAGGCATGATGACAGAATTGCAACAATTGTGAAATTCTTATGTTTTTAATGTAAATCTATACTAATATATAAAGACAGAACTGCACTGACTTACAACGCGATAATCTCTGAATCTACTGAACCAATACTGATGAAACTTTTATACTAGCTTCCTTTAAAGGTCTGGAGTAACATAGGATATGATTTACAACCATAAACCTTAACATATTCACAAAATAATTACTTTTCTGGACATTTTTCGAATAGCATTACATCGTAGATTCAAGAATGCATCAATGTTAATAGTTTAGCTTTGCGCCACCTGAGGCGCACTCTTCGTGAAAACTGAGGATGTCTGATATCTACTGCTCATTTCATCAACAGCCAGAATTATTACGAAATTTGCTGGGGTTTGAATACGGCTATTTACACATGTCCGTGAATGTTAGTTCAGAACGTTTGTGTATCGTTTGAAAGACAGCCGTAACAACAGTGGTAAGGAATTTCAATGTAGATGTATTAAGTAATAATATACAATATAATGTTAAGTTAGGTTGAGAGAGTAAAAAGTACAATAATATACAATGTAGTTGAGTAAGGTTGAGGAAGTAAAAAGTACAGAATGTATAGTATTGTACAATGTACATAACATAGATATCGTATATTTTATAACCTCTTATTTATAAAATTATAAAATAACCTCTTATTTACAGAAATTTGTGAATTCTAAATTGTTGAAAACAATGGTGAAGCGGAAGACGCATTTGTCAAAATATACTAAAAGTGCGAAAAGATGGGCAGAATATAAAAGTTCAGAATCGGCTACACAAAGGCAAGAGCAACTTACTGAAGACGACAATACTACAAGGAGAGAAGTCAATACCAACAATTCCCTAGGAAGCAGCTCCGCTTTTCATTATGACCCCCAATTTGATTATTTGCATAGTTCAGATATTCAGATTGGTCATATGGAAAATGTTTGTATGTTTTGTGGAGCAAAATAATGGGCATTCGAACATAATAGCATGTGTTGTTCTAATGGGAAAGTAAAGTTAAGGCCTTTAATGGAGCCTCCTGACATTTTGAAAAGCCTGCTACTTGGTGAACATTCTTTATCAAAGCATTCCCTACGCCATTTGAGACAATACAACTGTCTTTTTCAGATGACATCTTTTGGCTGTACAGAACATAAAGAAGGATTTTACATGCCTACATTCAAAATTCAGGGCCAAATTTATCATCACATTGGTAGTTTACTTCCAACAACGAATCCTGGATTTCTGCAGGTGTATTTCCTTTCTGAAGCAGACCAAATATCTTTACGTCAAAATATTGTACCTAATTTAAATCCAGAAATTATACAAATGATACAGAGTTTGTTGCACACACACAATCAGTATATTAAAAGTTTCAAGGCTGCCATAGAACAAGCACCTCAAAATATTCTGGATTACAAAATCCTTATCCGAGTTGACATTATCCCTGTCAATTATCATAGAGGCTGTTTCAACCAACCAACAACAAATGAAGTGGCTGTATTACTGGTGGATGAATATAAAGGGCACCGAGATATTGTATTGCACAGTAGAAATGGAAAGTTACAGCGTGTTTCAGAGTTACATCGTGCTTACGACCCTCTTCAGTATCCTCTCATATTTGTTAATGGAGAAGTTGGGTATTCTATTAATATTCCACAAGTAATTTCAGGAAGAGCAAACCAAAACCTTTCAAAGAAAATATCTTGCATGCAATACTATTCTTATAGATTTATGGTGAGGGAAGGCACAGTGAATTTTCTGCTAATGTTCCAGCAATTATTGAATCAGTTTGTTGTTGACATGGCTGCTAAAATGATTACAGAAAGACTTGGATATATCAAACAAAATCAAAAAACATTAAAAGCAGAGAACTACATTCATCTTCGAGATGCAATTAACAATGACGCTAACATAAATCCACTAAATATTGGACAGCAGGTCATTTTACCATCTACTTTTACTGGTTCACCAAGGTACCTCCATGAGAAAACCCAGGATGCTATGACATACGTGAGACACCATGGTCGCCCTGATCTTTTTATTACAATGACATGCAACCCCGAATGGCCAGAAATCAGACATGAATTGTATGTGGGACAGAATCATCATGACAGACATGATATTATTTCACGTGTATTTCAACTGAAATACCAAAACTTGATGAATTTGATCACCAAAAACCACATTTTTGGCGCAACTGTATGCCATATGTCAACAATAGAATGGCAAAAAAAGAGGATTGCCCCATGCTCATATTCTGATTTGGCTTCAAAGAAAAATACAACCAGATGAAATTGACTTAATTATTAGTGCTGAGATACCCAATAAAGAAGAAGATCCTCTTCTTTACGAAATTGTTTCCAAACACATGATTCATGGACCATGTGGAGAATACAATTCACGATCGCCATGTATGGTCAATGGTAAATGCAATAAGAGATTCCCACGCTCTTTCACTGTTCATACTCAGTCAGACAATGATGGATATCCACTTTATAGGAGACGTTCGCCTGAAGATGGTGGTCACATTGCAGTTTTGGGTAGACATTCTGATACACAAGTGGATAATCGATGGGTTGTTCCGCATTCACCAGTCCTAAGCAGATGCTTTTCAGCTCATATTAATGTAGAATACTGTCACTCTGTGAAAGCAATCAAATACATTACTAAGTATGTTAACAAAGGTAATGATCGAGCAACTTTCACTGCACAAAATGATTGCAATGAAATTGAAAAGTACATAAATGGTCGCTACTTGAGCACATCGGAAGCCTTCTGGCGAATATTTGAGCTGTCAATTCATGAAAGATACCCAGCTGTAAGTCATCTGGCGGTGCACTTAGAAAATGGTCAAAGGGTGTATTTCAACCAGCATAATATTCTGCAAGTTTTAGAAAATCCTCCTCAGACAACATTAACTGGCTTTTTCAAACTGTGCCAAGATGATGATTTTGCAAAAACTTTGCTTTATTGTGAAGTGCCTGCATTTTATGTCTGGAGAAATAAAAATTGGCAGAGAAGGAAACGTGGACAACTGGTTGCAGGGCATTTGGGTGTAAGGAAAGATGCTGCTCTTGGAAGAGTTTACACTGTGCATCCAAACTTCACAGAATGCTATTACCTTCGTTTGCTTCTACATCACATTCGTGGTCCAACTTCTTTTGCTATGCTAAAAACAGTGAACAGTATTGTACAGCCTTCTTACCAGACAGCGTGTAAGAAACTGGGCCTCATAGAAAATGATGAGCATTGGAAACACACGCTGAGTGATGCTGCACTTACACAGTCACCATCACATATTCGTGAACTATTTGCGATACTATTGGTATTCTGTCAGCCATCTGATCCAAGCAGTTTGTGGTGTGAATTCAAGTAAGTCATGTGTGAGGATATTCTTTTTCAAAAGCGTTTGCATGAAGACAACCAAGATTTACCATTCTCAGTGAATGTATTCAATGAAGGATTAATTATTCTAGAAGACATTATTGCATCTTTCAGTGATAAGCTACTTCGTGATTTTGGAATTCTTGAGCCAAGTAGACAAATTTCTGACTATACAAGAGATACATATAGTATGTGTGATGTGCATCGATACCTAAAAGAAAATTTGCCAAAATTAGTTCCTGATCAAAGAACAATCTTTAGCGCAGTTATTGACAGTGTTCAAAATGATAACGGTAACCTGTTCTTCATTGATGCCCCTGGAGGCACCGGTAAAACGTTTGTAATCAATTTACTTATGGATAAATGTAGATCAGAGAGAAAAACTGTCATTGCAGTCGCGTCTTCTGGAATAGCAGCAACATTATTAAAAGGTGGGAGAACAGCACATTCTACCTTTAAATTGCCTTTAAACACAAATTTTATAGAACAAGCAACATGTAATGTTAGTAAGAATAGTTCTATTGCAAAGGTTTTTCGTGATTCAGTATTAATTATCTGGGATGAGTGCACCATGAGCACCAGATGTCACATAGAAGCTGTTGACAGAATTTTACGGGATGTACGATCATCTTCCAAATTAATGGGAGGAGTTACTGTTGTATTTTCTGGTGACTTCCGGCAAACTTTGCCTGTAATTGCTAAAGGCACTAGAGCTGATACAATCAAAGCAAGCTTAAAGACATCCCCAATTTGGCAGAACGTTAAAATAATGACTCTCAGTACAAACATGAGGACTTTGTTAACTGATGACTCAGATTCTGCGCAATTTGCAGCATTGCTTCTCGCAGTTGGAAGCGGTTCAGTTACCAATATCAATAGTCAAAATATATTAGTAGATCATCGGTATGGTCACGTGGTTCACACTATAGATGATTTAATTCAGAAGATATATGAGGATGTGCAAACAATCCTAAATAAGACACACTCATGGTTTTGTGAAAGAGTTATACTGTCTCCAAAAAATAATGTGGTAGATGAAATTAATCATCAAATCCTACAGCGCTTTCAAGCAGAAACAAAAGAATATCGATCATTTGACACTGTTCTGAATGATGACGAGAGTGTTCATTATCCACCAGAATTTTTAAACTCGCTCAACCCAGCAGGTCTTCCACCGCATATATTAAATTTGAAAATTGGTACACCTATTATATTACTTCGTAACCTCAATGCCCCAAAACTTTGTAATAGAACACGACTTCAAATAATTAAGTTTGCCAACAATATTTTACACACCAGAATTCTTACTGGTCCAGCATCTGGTGAAAATGCTCTAATACCCAGAATTCCAATGATTCCGTCTGATTTACCTTTTCAATTTAAAAGGCTGCAGTTTCCCGTTAAACCATGCTTCGCTATTACAATAAATAAAGCACAAGGACAATCCTTCAAGTTTGTTGGTGTCGATCTTAGAGAAAGCGTCTTCTCTCACGGTCAGCTGTATGTAGCACTCTCCCGTGTTGGGTCAAAAGATAACCAATTCTTGCTTCTTCCAAAAAATAATGAAACTGCCAATGTGGTGTACCCTGAAGCTTTGGTTTAATTTACAAAATGTGTCGTTTTACATAAAACATTCTACAGTGATTCTGTACATTTGTTGTAATTACATTTTCTTCATATGCCAGTTGTCTTCTTTGCAGTTAATTTTGACCCTGTTGAACTTTGTTTTAATATGAGCTAGAGACTAAGTAGTGCAATTATATGTAATGCAACAATGGTTCTTTACATGTGGAGACTAATAAATGTGTTGTTTTGTATATCAATTTCTCACAATTAATGCAATCATCCATTTTTTGTACAAAAATAAGCAAATATTAATTTATACAAAAATATTTGTCGATGCAAATAAAATATTCTTGGAGTCCTTGGTTTCTATTTTATTATTCAAATTTCAATATCAGTAGTCTCTAGCACTTCTGATGAAGTTAATATTGTTTTGTTAAGTGGTTCAGTACATTGTCAATTTATTGTGTACTAGCAACACATTGCTATCGGGACGGAGACGGACAGATCATGGCAGGAAGGAGTAGAGCGGAGGAGAGATACAATGAAAGATATAGATGTAGGCCCAGCCGCAGGGCATGAAAAGATGGAATTAGTCTTCCTGTCTAATAATATTCTGTAATAATGCCCGGGCAACGCCGGGTACTTCAGCTAGTCGTTAAATATTTACGATGTTACTTGATTCTTCCTGGGTGTGTGGTCCAGACTTTGTCCGTGATTTTATGCCAATATCACAGCAAACTTCAAAGCAAAATATGTCACAATCCATTGTTGTATTAACCTGTTAGTATCTGTGGATTAAAGGGAAGTATTACTGCAAGAGATAAGTGAATTATTTACTTAAAAAGTTTGAGGTCATGCAAACGTAAAATGTATCGGATGGTTAAAACCAAGTGAAATAATTTGTTAATAGGTTAACACATTTTGTCTTCTTTCAACATAAAATTAAGGATCACTGTTTTCTTCTTCACGATACTGAGCCATAAACGCGCTAAGCGTCTGCACTAATATAAAATGTAGATAGTTACATTCGTCAATATTTAGCTAGTAATTATTTCGTTAATCGTGAACACATAACTTCTATGATGTTCTGTCAGTTCTGGAATGAGAATAGGAATAAATAATTTTGAGTTCACAAAACTTGTAATTATCTTGGAACAAGTTAGAGTCCAAATCAAATTAGGTTTTTTGATTATCAAAACAAAAGACTACCAATCATTGAACCAAAGAATTGTTCCTCGAGCGTATTAGCGTTCTGCAGGTTACAGCACAGTAACAGGAAAGGGTTAGCGCTCTCTTGTTTCCAGGAAAAAGAAACACGAGTCGTAATCATCCCCGACCATTGCGAGGAGCTTCTCGACGTCCTTTGCAGGAATTCGCTCCATTTGACTCCGCTCGCCCCCAGAGGCGCGTCGGGAAGCACGGAAGCGTGCTAGATTCCTCCAGGAACCGAAGAGCTCGTCCTGTTCCGTCCTCAGCGAACCTCCAGTCCCCGCCCTCGCGCCCGCCCGGCCCCTCCAGCCTCCCCCGCAGCCCGGCACGACCCGTTCCGCCTCGCCCCTCCTCCTCTTCACCCCGCCCCGCCCCGCCCCGCCCCGCCCCGCTCCACCCTGTCCCGCCCCGCCTCTCGGAGAGAGCCCTCTAATTGGCATCCGCCGCGCGCCGCCCGACTCTCGTCTCCAGATTCAGAGAGCTCGGGCTCCATTTCGCCAGGAGTCGTGGTCCCGCCCACCGCCACACTGTGCGACGGCGACCCCAGTTCGGATGGGCAAAACTCTGCATTTAACTACAGTGGATTATTCTCTCACCGTTCTCTAAATTCTCAAGTATTTACATGTCTATGTTACAATTGTATAGTTATACCTGCGATTCAGAAATATTTTTCCTCAATATCTGGATTATTTCTTGAAATTGTAGTTGTGAAATTATCACTATTTTAATGGAGTTCAAATCCGTCTGATTCATTCATAAAAATAAATAACGTTCATGAAAATAAACAAAAATTCACTTAACGTGGGCTTAAAAAGACCAAGCTTTTTCGACAAATTAAAACCCAAACAGTAAATAACGAAAAACACAGGATATAACAGAGATGAACAATAAACAACAAAACAAACGATAAATAACGAAAGTACAGAGATGAAAAATCAAAATTAGATATCAAGATGAGAAATGAGACAGTCAAAAACTTAAATGAACTTTCTAGAGCGTTCAATTGTAAAAATAGGTTACACACAAATATATTCTTAAAGAATACTCTTAAAAATACTCTCTTAAATAATTAAAAAAACGAATCTTCTAGTAAACATTCAATGACACACATGCTAAATTCTCGAAATTGATGTTATGAAAGCTCTTACATGTACCTGAAGACGGAGACGCATTTGATCTTCGAGATGTTGTGAAGAAATTGTTTTCCAACAAATCGGACTGTCTAAAATCAAAATTTGGAATCTTTTATCAATAAAAATAGTTTACATTCTGCCTGCAGCTTTTGGTCGTGATTGCCCACCCAAGTATTCTGAAACTTGTAGGTAATTTCCGATGTACAGGAGTACATCGGAACACAGATGTACAGGAGTTCATGCACCGATTTGAGACGAAATAGGACGATTCGCTTCTCCTCGTATACTGGTGATCAGAGTCTCCTGGATAAAAATATCTTCTGCGTTATTAGCTGACAAACCGTGCAGTAATGAGCTACAGCCTTATTAAGAGAGATCTGTTAATTGAGAGCAGCTGGCAAGTCGTCATATCCTAGGAAGGTTCGTTACAGGCTGTGTTTACAGCAATATTCTTACATGCACATAATTCATTTTGATAATTCTTTAAACCTAATGTTCTTAATTCGCAGAATGAAATAAAAAGTCCGTTTGAAATTCTTTGTAATGGCATCCGAAAAACGATGGCCCCATACTGCATCATCCAGAACCCTAGTCAGTTGACGTACTACTTGAGAAAAGAGACTTGTAGCGATCCTCGGTGTGAAGCCTAGTCATGGAACAGACGATCCGCAATCAGAAATTCAATTAAAATTATTACAAGTTAATGAGAATTTCAGAAAAAAATCTGTCGAAGGATATTTTTTGTCATCTAGTTCCAAACCCGTTGGTGGAGAGTTTAATTATTCAGAAAGCGAACCATACTCTTCCACATGGGTCGATCGAAATGTGTACCACTGTCCCCTGGGGGAAAAACAATCATGCTGGCCGCTACACTACGGGTCACCCCCCTTGTCCCTGAACCGTTCTTACAGAACGCGACTTCATCATAACGATCTCTCGAAGACGCTTCTTTTGCCCACGTCCGCGCTTTCTGGCAACTGGGCGCCGTCCGCTGCAATGAGGCAGATGATCCTCGCCGCTGGCGTTTGCGAGGGGCTCCGCGCTGTCTGTGCATTTGCATGCCCTCCCCCACCCCTCCCCTACAACTCCACCTTACGGCGCTTTTTCTCCCCTCGTGCGCGCGCTGTTTGCCCTACTTTCGCGTCTTGTACTCGCAAACGACTCTTTTTTTTTTCATTTGTATCGCGTACATGCGACAGAACTTGCTTAAACGCTGTGTAAATTTGGACCTGTGATAGCGACGGAACCAGTCTGTTAAAATGCTGGAAATTTTAGGTTTGAGAAAATATCTCTGCAAAAGATAGGACAGTTATGGCGATAGAGAATTGTTCAGTTCTGCGAATAAGTATTTTTAATGGGTGGAGCTTTTTAAAGTTCGTGCTATTTTATGATACGCTGTATCAATTAACAGTACACAGATAATTCGTAATCAAGTTTTAACTGCTGTATCTGCCGCCTCAATATCGTATGTCTCATAAAGAATTTAAGTTTGGAAATTTGCGGACTCAATTGCTCATGAAAGCATTAAATCTCTCAAGGTTAAAATAATCATTATTTCATATGAGCATTTTCGACGCGTACCAGAAATCCGTTCGGTATCACCATTTCATGCGCGCGAGAATTAACCTTTCAGATTCTGCAATATCCCAAGTTCAGATGTTTAATTCACTCAATAACCAGCCACCGTGAATGGAGCGGCAATCAATCATACAGAGAGATCTGAGCAACGTCACTTTTATTGCCGAGAAAAAAAACACAACTTACGCAACGCCGCACCGGCGATGATTCATGCACGCGGTTTTCGGGCGCAGGGAGAGCAGGGCGTACCACATTCTCGGGGTCTCCTGCTAATGCACAGCCCCAGTGAACGTATGTGGATATATCTTACTCTATTTTACTCTGAAAGTTTTAGTGATTTATTCGGCCTTTACAACGGAAAGTTAAAAATGATAGTGCTCTCGGAAGTTGGCGAGCACCACCCTACGCCCGAAGAAAGGAAAGCCCAGTATCTGGAGAACAGATGTAGTACGGAATAATATATGAATAACGATTTGAATATTAAAGGAACCTCTGGGTGTGTTTTCGTAAACGTGGGTTTCTCATAAACATCTTCCGAACACGACGCTTTACTAGACAATCTCTGAAATGGACTGAGGTCCTCTCGGAGCTATATACTGCAACTACCCTCGCGTCTTCGGTTGGGCGCCTCAGACGGGTAGCCGGCCCGCTCAGTCGACAGATTACCTGAAACGGCGGAGATGGAGGAAGCCGGTGGCCTAGGTTGAATGAGAAGTCAAACATGTGAATTTAGAACAAGTTGAATTTATTCATTAACAAAAGAAAACGCTAATGGTCTGGTGATGATAACTCTGGCGAGCATGCCCCCAAAATCGAAATAAAACAAAAAAATGAAATGTCATGCACATAAGAGAACAAAAAATTACAAAGTGATTACAATCAGATGAAACTCTTCTTCGCGCGCGAATTCCCGCTTGACGGCCATGCGCGGCCGGGAACTCCTCTTCGTCGCCCGGTCGAGAGGAAGTCAACACTGATTGTCTGATGTACTGTTCACACCTCTCGATCGCGTGTACGACATAAGACACTCAAACAGAAAATACCTCTGTTAGGCGGCCTGTGCCACCCACTGAAGTTGAACGACCTCAGGTCAGCTGGCAGTTCGGCTGGCGAGGTTCGTGGCGGGCGAGGGGCGCCGCTCGGAAAATGTAGGTCAGATCAGGTACTTGCGAGGGTAGCGGCCAAGGCGGCCGGAACACAAAAGCGCCGTCTGCTCGCTGCGGTGAATGGGTCAGCACAGTTCATTCACTGACACGGTCGGTTCATTCCCGGTCGATCTCACAATACTTTGATACTAATGAGCCCGTGAATTATCGCACAAATTCACAAAGGAAAAGAGAGTCTCGAGTTCGCACGTAAATCGGACGTAATATAATACGAATTGCTGTCAAATGTTCATAATACTGTTCTGCGGCCTGCGTTCGTCACAGAAGTCTTGTACCCAAACTCTACAAGAAACTTAATAATTTTTTTTAAGTCCATCGAACCGAACGCTACAACAGAATATAACAGGTTCCCCCCTGCGGCCGCCACTTGCGTCCGATTCTGAACACGGCTCCCAAGCTTCTCTTTTGTGCCTCGTCGCTCCAAGTTTTAGGAAACCTCGTTCCCCCCACCAAAATTATCCCTGTGACTCTGGAATATTCTAGAACAAACCCGAATTCTGGCTGCTATTGGCGAAAGGGTACTGCGCATTAGATATTTTCTGCCCAATCAGAGGATGTTTTCGAGGCCGAGAAAAGAGTGAGAGAGGGGCTGGTTATCGCTCCCTCTCGCTTTAATTTTGCGTCGAAAAGGGGCAGTTATTAACGACCGGGGGGGTGTGAGGGGCTAGGAATCTCTAGGGAGGTTGACGGAAGAGTTCCAGGCGTCGTGGAAAAATACTGAAGGGGTCGTGTGCGGAGCGGCCACCCAGAGTTGGGGCACACGTGTCCGTGACAAATTAGGGAGCGAAGGGTGCCGACACCGTGGCGCCTCGCCTGGCCCTCGGGTCGCCTCCGTGGCGCCTCGCATCTCTCGCGTCGCCGCCTGCGTGGAGTTATTTTGCGGCAGAATAAACTTGAATTTATTCGGTATCACTACAATACCCAACTATAAAAATGAAAATAAGATAACGGTAAATTAGTTGTTTACCATCGAAAATGTCTTACTCCATATATGAGTTTAGCACTGTCTACCAATTGCGATATTTTTATATGCAGTTCCAGATTATACAAAACTTATTACAGTTTCATAAATATATCAATTTGTCATCTCTCCAAAACAATAAACTAGACGAATCCGGGCAAGAAAATTCAGAAGAAGAAATAAGGAGCTCCATAGAACAGCTGGTGCCCCAGATGTAAATATTTATTATTAGCTTCAAAATTAAATGAAGTAATATCAAACACACACACACACACAACTCATGTTTATCCTGCATTTTTGAAACGTGAACACAATAGAAAATCTCAAATTCAGTGGATGCAATGTTCTGCATAGAGAAAGATTTAAATTGAAAGTGGCATGAAGAAAGTGTGCAAGCTCCGTTGCAACGGTAAAAGTGTTGGCAACAGCGGATCCGACATGGGTGAAAAAAAAGTAGCGATTACTGGGGCGGGGAGGGAATGGATGCAGAAACGAGCTTAGAGGTGGTGACAGCTCTGACTGCAATAGCACCTGCAGCAGGCAGCGCGATGTCGGCGCCCGAAGGTAAAAAGAAAAAAAAAGTTTATTAAACAAACTATAACTTTACTTCTAGTGAAAAGAGCAGAACGGGAAATAAAATATAATGAAATGAAAAAAAAAAGAATGAAAATGTTTAGGCAAAACCAAATACACAGCGAAAATATTGGATATGTCAAATATGTCGGGAGCATTTTACAAATATTTTAATATTTATTACAACCACACACTATTTCATTATTATTAATAAAGTTTTAAAAAGAACTTTTTTCAAAATTCAAGATAAATTGAAATGAGTAATTAACGTCTATATTTACAGTCTGGACCTCGAAAAAGGAATATAATGACAGACATTACGTTGATAAATTTCCGACTGAGAGAAATTAAGAGTTTGGTTTCTGCACAAATATTTCTTACTACATCAAATCAAATAATTAGAATTATTATTAACAAAATAGCATCCTTTGAACATGGCAATCAGCAACGGAGAATCTCTGAAGACATACCACATCTTGCATCCCACCCTAGCTACAGAATGCAATCCAAGTGCAAGGAGTTCCTACCACGCCCAATTAAGGCGTACCCCAAGGACGATCCGGGGCACCGCGGGGAGAAATCGCACGAGGCGAGAGGGCGGAAACATTCCGCCTCAAAGTGGGATTGCGGCGGAAGTGGCGCGGAGGGCGATGGGGGCGACCTCATCCGCGACTGCAGCTCGCGAGCGTCGCGGGCGTCGCAAGCGTCGCGGCGCCGCGGGCGAAGTCTGCGCGCGCGGAGGCGGCGGCGGCGGCGAAATTTGCATATAATCGCGTCGCTAAGGCAGCGCTGTCGCCGGCGCGCCAAAGGCGCAGGCCGTGACGGCGGCGCGGCGGACGTGCTCGGCGCGCGGCGGCGAAACGGGAGGACGGGACGGGCGCGCGACAGTACACGACGGCGCGGAAGGCAGAGCGGGGTCGGTGGCGCGGAGGAGGAATGGAAGCGGGATTGCGGGTGGCGCTGATGCTCGTCGCTTGGTGAGGCGGGTGAAGTCCGGGGCAGAAGAGGTGGGTTGGGTTAGTTGGAGCGGGATGACACTGGGGGTGTGGGATGGGATAAGAGGGTCGATACCGACCAAGAAGCGTGGGACGGGGAAGAGGGGACGGGATGGGGCAGAAGAGTTGAGATAAGTCAGTGATGAGTAGGTGGAGAGGGTATTGAAAGAAGCGTTGTAGGTGGTACTGATGTTTGTTGAGGATGGGGAGAGGTTGATGTTGGTTGGACAGTGAAACAAGTGAAGGAGTGAATGAAAGGGGTGGGGAACGAGTGGCGGCAGGATGTGCATGGAGAGGTAAAAGGGGGCAGGGAAATGTGAATAGGAGTGTGGTAGGGGTAGTAAAGGAAGAAGAGTCGGTGGTTGTGGCTGACATGTGGATGATTTTGATGCTGGACGAACGGTGAAGGAATGAACTGTTTTAGATTCAATGCCGGGAGTGACACTGAACAAATACACGTACAGAAAATGTTCACTTGTATATGGCTTTAGTATACCTGAAAATATTTTAAAACAAACGGATAGACAATGATTTTGTATATTACTAAATGCGTGTACTTGGTGTTCTCCAGGTACCCGAATGATAGTGGCATGTGACGTAAGAAATTAATAGTTGCTCAGAAAAGCATTATGACAATAGATATGCTCACCAACGTATATAACATAATTACTCATTCTTTCATGCTTTTTGGCCGGTATCGCAGTGTCTGTTACGCAACTTATGTATTTTGTTGTGAAGCGGAATGATTTGGGCAGATTTGACACAGTTGATAAAAAAGGATTAAGGCAAAATGTCCATGCAACTTAAATTACAGTTCATGAAATACATGATGTAATACTCTGGTCGGTGCAAACAAGTTTTTTAAGAAGTAGGGCATATGCAAAACCACTTACAAAAGAATGTGGAGACATGAATCTCAACGGACTATACAAAGAAAACGCAACAATCTATAAATACAAAATTGATACCGAAGCGAAAATAACAAAACAGGAAAAACCACAATACAGGCAGTGACAGATTAAGTAACTTTCACCCAATAAGACATTTTTTATCTTTCCAATGCATTCATTTGAAGAATCTTGCGTATCTTAGCAATGGTGTAGCAACAATTTTTGTAGAAGAGAGCTAAAGAATGCGGAAGATGAACGGAGAGAAGGCAACATAAGAGGAAAATTCACGTATTACTATACCGGTGACATGCAAAAACGACGAATATAGCTTCGAACGCAAAGAAAAAAAATAAAGAAACTGATGAACTAGGATTACTTCAAAGACGACGATAGTGGCGGAAAAGGAGCTGCGTCGGAATAATCCAGGGAGGAGGCAAAGACCGTCGGCAGCAGCACGCGCGTTGCAGCATGCGAATTCAGAAGAGGCGAAGCGCGAAATCACAGTCGCAAATGCCTTCCCCTCTTGCACCCCTCCCACCACTCCCACCACCTTCGCCCGACTCTTCCTCGGCAACGAGAGAGACTCGGGGAAACTAGCGCAGCATTTGCATGGCACATCCATGCAAGAGCAGGCGGAAGGAAAAGACTCCTATGAAGTCTAATGGAGCGAGATTATCAGCTTTACACTTTTTTTTATTCAGAGGTCGAATACATGAGCGAACTGTTTTATTATTGAATGAAATAAATATGGATGTTTCTAAACTCTATGATGTCCTTCATAAAATTCGAAGCGTATGTGTCGAGATATTTGCCTAATCCACGGTGTAAGTAATGATGGTCAACCGATACATTGTATTTGACCTGTAGAATAGAACGAATCTCATGGTCGGCTAAATGTAGACATAAAACGAAAGTAGTTAAGAAAAGGTTGTCCATCTGGCGGCCCGCGGTGCCATTTATTGTGGTCCGCGGAAGGTTATTATTCAAAAGTTAAAGTTTCTAGGATCCATGTCGCACGAGAACATTGTGCGCCTAGCACCCGCGTCCTGCCGAGTCACCACCCCTTTTAATGCAAAAATAGTTCAAGTTTAGATTTAAGGATTGTTTGTTGTCAATTCAGATATTCAAAATCATCCCAATGTGTTTCACTGGGTTACTCATGGTAAAGCCTAATATCATGCATGGTTCCATTCCCACCCCCCTCGTTCCAGAGCAGCAGGGCAAACTGCCAATATCAACAATACGGGGAAGTCAGGTGTGGAACGCCCAAGTAATGGAAATACGGCCCGCAACCACATCAAAGGTATTAGTTGTGGCCCTCGAAGTCTTGCAAGTAGTCTTACAAGTGCTCTTGAACACCTGTATTAAGAGATCGCCGCTTGTTTGTGAGAGATAGCTGTTGAACAACACTCGCCAGCGCTAGTTGGTTCATTAGCTCTCAGTGACCAATAATGGTACACAAGGTGGGTCATTGAAGGACAAAAAGTACATCAAAGTGATCCTTATAATACTACCAATAATAATTCCTTTTCGGTTTTGGTTTCAAAAGCATAGATTTACACAGACGGTATTTTTTTTTAATTTTCCAATTTCATCCCAGCCTGTTTTTCAATCCTATGAGAATTTCCAAGGCTTGAAGTGCTAATGTAGTCTAATGGATGTAGATAAAAACATTATGAAAATTATATAAATAATTTCTTTTTTTTTAGAAAAGTAATTTATTTTCCTTTGTCATAACATCCTTTTTGACACTACATAACAGAATAAACACATCAGTTCAACAAGTGTACTGCACAAAAATTAATTTTGTTGTGCGTTGAAGAAGAAAGTACAAGAGAAGACTAGGTCAAATCTTCCTCCGTGCATAAAAATAGGCACTATTGCAAATCAAAGACATACTACCCAGTGAGATTTAAAGTAATTTCACTCACACAAACTTCGAATCCAAAATGTTTTAATGAATACAATTCTAATATGCAAAAATACACCTTACCTTGTAAACGAAAGCAAACAACAAACAATATTACTAGAAAAATATCTTTAAATTATATTGTCTTGTACAAAACTCTTTTGAACCTCTTTTGAAACTGCAAACTTACTACGAAGTTCATCCCCCCTCTGTCACATACATCCCAACTAAATGCCTCAGATCCAGTCGCATCGCGGTGGAAAAATGCGTAATTCAATTTCTATAACAAGTTTCCTCACGAATACTCAACTTTGACCATCCTTCCAAGGCACAAACTTAAAGTCCGCTGAGCCGCGGCGCCCCACACACGCGCCTGTGAGGTGATACTTGGCATACTTCCGCGGCGGTGGCGAGGGCGGCGGTGGCGAGGGCGGCGGTGGCGAGGGCGGCGGTGGCGAGGGCGGCGGCGGCGAGGGCGGCGGTGGCGAGGGCGGCGGCGGCGAGGGCGGCGGTGGCGAGGGCGGCGGTGGCGAGGGCGGCGGTGGCGAGGGCGGCGGTGGCGCGTGCCAGAGCTTCGCTGCTGGGGAGGAGGAGGAGGAGGTGGGAGGGCACAATGGCGGCAAATTCCGGGCCACCACGCCCCCTCCCCGCGACCGACTCCACCGCCCTCACGGCCAACCCGATACGCAGTCGATGTCCTCCTTCTCTGGCCTGGCTTCTCTGACACTATTTCCTTACCTATTCATGCTCGCTTGTGTGTCCATCTAGTCTTTCTGCGAAAACCCTCGTTTCGAAGTAAAGCACTTCTTGGACCTGATTCCCTATCTTGTTTAGACGAATTTCTATTTTTTTTCTTCGTGTTGAATTTATTTTCAGTGTCATTACTCTCACTTTCTCGCAACTTTACCTTTCCCCTCTCTCATATTTCTCTTCCTCCTTTTTTTCCCTCTCACACGTCGGTATTTCTGTAATATTCATTTCCATCTCCCTCTTTCGTTTTCCCTCCTCCTATTAGTCCTCTTTTCTCCCTTAACTTTCCTCCCTTAAGTCACTCCTTTTTTCCCTTAACTTTCCTCCACACACGTAAAATATCCAGTTCGCTTTCCACAGCAACGCACCCCTTGTTCGTTTCCACATCGCCAACTCGCCACCCGATTTCTATCCAATCCCCGCGCCTCTTCATCAGGCACTCGCCTCCCGAGAAGTTCTTGCTCGGAATCACCGACTAGCCACTTCCGCCCACCGCGAGATCCTCGTGCCCTCACCCTCCGATTTTACCCACCCCTCTCCTCCCCTCCTCCTCCACGCCCTCTTCCGCAGCCTCCTCGGGCGCTTCCGCCGGCGCAGTGGCGCGTGGATAGCCCTCTGGTCGCTCCGCCCCGCCAGCTTCTTCTCCCAAGTTTGTTCTCGCTCCTCTCCTCTCGTCGCGTCTCGTCTCGTCCCGAGCGCTGCGCAGCTGCCATAAAGCGCGCAGCGGAACACGCTCCCTTCATATAACGTCTACCGGCGGTTTCTAAAACTTTTATGCTCCCTCGACCTGTTGTCTGGGCGAATTGGCTCGCTCACCGACGCTGTTTACTCTTGTGACAAAGGCGTGTTATTCACTCTAAAAACCATTCTTCATTACTTGCCTTAAAGAGATACTAAACAATAACTCCACGAAACGATAACGCTTCTCAATTGTGGAGTGACAAATATTCTTATCCTACAGCGTTCTACAATTTACGTTGGCTGACAATACAGTTTTTCAGAAAATTTTTATAAGAAAATAGTTTTCAGCCTTTGGTTTGGTAAAGCATCTTACGCACTTAACCCGAGCTCCTAAACGGTTGCGAAACTCCTCATTCGCTTCGTTATCAATCTAGGATTTCGGAAACAATGGAAATTTATACGAATGTTTTACTTGTATGAAAAGCTCACAGACCAATAAATTCTATTAGATGTAGTTCACTTAACCGCAGTTAGATCACAGTTCGTTTTTTCTATAATCCAGGTCATGGTTTACTACAACTGTTCTGTTCAGCTCTACGAATGAGTACAATGTATTTATGTTGTTGAATCAGCGATGTAGTTGAATCAGCGATCAGTGAAATGTGTATAACACACATGCGATAAAAATTCTTAAAGATAAATAACTGTGAGTTTGTACATTTTTAGGTAATGGATTTAACTTGTAGAAAAAACATAGTATCTACGGGCCATGCGATCCTTTATTACTACGACATATCAGGAAAAATTAGAAACTCATTTTTTATTATTGTTTTATTATCGGGTGAGAATTTGCCAACAAAAAGAAGAAGAAGAAGAAGAAGACAACTTCGCCTAACTACAGGTCCTACCTTCGATTCACAATGTTAGCAGATATTGGACACCAGCTAAGCAATGGGGTCGAGGCCTGCCACTGACTGGGAGGTAATTCTAGAGGCGGGTGGTTTCATCACTCCTTTCTTAGGTTTCTTCTGTCGTATGCCAGGCGGTTCCACTACCTTAAAGAACTGACCACGAACTGCACGTGGTACTTCCTCCCTTCCACAACCCTCACCCACCCTTACATTCTGGTGTTGGAGCGATACCCGATTTCCATATGTTCCATGTTCTTCAAGGACTCTGACAAAACTATAGGTCAAGGGCACAACAGGTCTGCAGCGCAACCGGAGAGAAAAAATATTAGAACTTTCATCGCGTCGCCCAATAGATGGACAAGTTTTGCCATTATAGCCATCAAGTGAATCATTGAATACATTACGATCTTCCATGTCATTTACTCTACAGTCACAAGGTAAAACATGTAAACTTCACTTCGTATTTGAACTCAACTTCCTTCTCTGCAAATCGATTGTCGTCGAAACCGCAAGAAAACGTATTGATGAAAAATAACCATCGTTGAAAATGTGATACAGCCAAAAATATTTCTGCTTATATATTTGTAATGAATATTATGTAAATGTATAAGAAAAAAACCACAATTTCGTTCATAAATATTCTTTACATATTGAAATTAGATTCTTTTATTTACAGCAGAAGAAGAAAGGGTAGATTAAAGGCATAATTTTATGTTAACTTGGCCGCGAAAAGTTCAGGAATTTTCCAAACATGCTAAGCTTCAATTTTCACTTATTTTGTATTCCACACTGAATAAACATGATAAAAAATTACACTATATCACTCTATCACACTAATCATACGATAATAAACGACAGCAAAAAGAAGCATGCAGTTCCCCAGTTCCCCATAATCAAATTTAAAAGGCAGTGGATAAAGCAAAATACAAAAATTCAATGATAATTGATGATTATCCAACGTCTTATTCTACCGTTACTTGTAACACCAATATTGATCTTTATCATCGTTCCCATAAATCATGATACACATTCATGATCAGTTTTTGGATGAAGTCTGTGCCTCCTAGGAGGAGAGATACGAACTTAAGTTCCAACGAAAGCCAGTTCATTCTGCAGATACAGAGAGAAAGATATGTTATTATTTCAAACACTCAACGACTAACTAGAAATGATCACTATGCAAACGCTTCATTATGCAAGCGCTTTCTTCGTAAATTAGGCTTCTCCAAAATGTTTTTCGTGTGCATTTCAACACAATCGATGCAAAAGATGCCGCAGGTATTAGTAACAGGTGGCCCATACCCAGCCAGCTGTCCAACAACAACATGACGGCTTTATTGCAGGGCGAATTGCCCAATTTTAACGCTGACCGACGTGCGACACCTCATTTTCATTTTTATGGCCGATGGCTATTCACTGTAATTGAAAGGTGGCACTATGTCATTTTCGAGAATTGCTGCAGGCGTCAGTACACAGAAGTGGCCAACGTAAATAATAAAATCCAAACAAAAGCTATTTGTTCAAAAATCGGAATTACAGAACGCGCGTAACAAGATATTGTAATTGTGACCAACTCCAATCACGCAAGGCATTGTTTTTATGCGTTTTATGGAATCATATCAGTGTGATTTACGGCGGATTCCTTTCCATAGCACGTGACAATAACATTTCAGTTCCGAGACTTGCTCGCTTTTCAAATAAATTTCGTTTTCAATATGAATCACTTTCCAGACAAGAATTGGAATGTTATCTCTCGGAATTATTTCTAGTAATCGTCTGTACTCCAATAAAGAATATTTTTTTTCCAATTCACTTTAAATAACGTGCTCGGAATGCATGAGAGCTAATTTTGTAAAGCAGGAACATTCTGCAACATTTCTTGCCCTGAAAACAATTCATTCTATTTATATTATCTCCTCCTCTTCTTCCTGCATATGTCCTCTTTCTCCTGTTATTTCTTTTAAAAATGCTTCATAATGTCACAAATCCTTGGACATCATTATACACTGTATCTGTTGCAATTATGAACAATCATTTATTAGAGTAATGCCTATTTAACACCAATTTAAAATAGCAAACAATTACTCACAGAAATTATTATTTGCATTGCCAAAATATCGCCTTTAATTGCCTAATATTGCGTTTAATTAATATTTGATCTTTGGAATCAATTATAGTTCAAGAATATTAGACACTGAGTTACTAAATGCAATTAGAGGTTTTGGAGATTTAGGTCAATTTTGTTAAGCAGAACAATTGTTTTCTGCCGCAAGCTTAAGAATACAAATGCACTACCTATTACCGAAACGTAGTTTAAACATTCACAAAACCATTAGCAGTCCTCACTACCCTCACAACACTTTCTCACCCAGAATGTTTCGCAATATGATGCAGGTAGGGAGGGCAATGCCACGGCCTGGTGGCAATGGCATCAGCAGCACGGGTCGTGCCGGCGACGTCGCCCGCGGCGCAGTGTCCCGTCCTGGGGCAACCGCTGGCTAATTAATAGCATAGAGGCAGTAAAGCGGTTACCCTCCCCTCCCCCGCGGTAACTGCCGTCTCCTCCGCGCCCCGCCCCCTCCCCCCCACCGTCCTTTGCCGGCGCTGGCCGGCGCTGGCCGGCGCTGGCGGCGCGCGCGGACGGGAAGTCCTCCATCGATAACGAGACAACGACCGCGCGCTTGTCCGCGCTTCCGCCGAGACGAGACGAGACGCAGCACGCGATTGTGCGCGCAGAGGATGAACCCGAGGAACCTGTCCGCAGGCGCGGGGCTCGTGCGCCGCGGCGCCGCCCCCACCCCCACCCCCACCCCGGCGCCGGCGCCGGGGGCCCGCGAAGGGGCCGCGCGCGAGTAGACTCCACTGGATAATGAGAGTGGCGCATTCCTCTGCACCGCACATGTCACCAGTTTATATTCTTCAGTGGTCTCTCGTCCTTGCGGCCATGGGTTAAGGGGTAAGGCGTAAGCCGATGTCGCCAGTTTATATTCTTCTAATTTTACTATTGTATGTATGTACTTTGCCACAAAAGCTCTTTACGAGCTAAGGCCTACCAGCGGCGTCCCGGCCTTGCGGTCACGGGTTAAGGGGTAGGTGTGGATAGTACATAGCCATCCCTAAGCTGTATTTCTGGTCTTCCTGAGAAATGAGCTTTCCCATCGTCTCACATCAACAGATATTGGGACGCGACAAGGAATGCGCATAGTTAATTTTTGCCCTGACAGGGAATCGGACCTGGGGTTGCGCCGTGGAAAGCGAGCAAGCTAACCAACGAGGGACTAATTTTACTATTATGGGACCTAAAAATTGAGAAAATTTGCAAGAAAAGGTTTGCAAATTACAAGTAACAAACTCGTCTTAAAGTACTACAGAAGTATATTTTCTGCCAGGAATGAAAAATATATTAATAGAATGTTGCATAATTGCAGACGATGATAATGAATATAATACAAACGGAAAACAAAGACGTAGAAAATGTTGTTTTATAGATAATTCGTTCACAGAAATTTTTTATAATTCTAATAAACTTAAAAATGTTTGCAATTTCTCAAGTTTGCAAAAATGATATAACAAAACTTAAAAATATATCCAAATTTCATGGAAAATGTTCCTAGATGCACAAAAAATTGTAAAAATCTATTTTCTTAGTTTCTTAAAAGCAGTATTAGGAAATAGCAACTCAAATTTTTGTACTACGTACGTAATACTAAAAAATATTCTGAATATTTTTGTAACACAGACCCTATCAAATACAGGACTTTTATATCCCACCTTGTAGTACCTTAGACCTGTTAACAACATCTTAAACACGCTAAAGAATTGCGTGAACTTTAACTATCTACAATCTACAATTAGCATAGTCATTATCATAGGAAGAGGCCTAGGTTACACCCTTCTTAATTAGCATAGATGGAGCAATTAACAGAGAAAGTGGTGACGCATAAAGCTAGTCCGCGTGTGCGCTGGTACAAGATCATCAGTGGAGTGGGAGTAATCCTTATTAGCCAACACTGTTGGGACAAGAGGCCACCTATAACGCAGGAAGTGTATGAAATGCTGCATTTCTTCTCGTGCTATTGACTTCTTTCAATCTCTTCCTATTTTCTCTCGCATTTATAGCCCTTGTCTCGCCTCTCCACGTTATCTCTCCTTCGATTCTCACCTTTCCTCCCTCTCTCTCTCTTTCTCTCTCCCACCATCTCTCTCATACATACACACATATTCACTCTCTCTCTCTCTCTCTCTCTCTCTCTCTCTCTCGCGCGCGCGCGCGCGCGCGCGCGCTTTCCTATCCTCCTGCCAAACCTTGACCTCGAAAGAACATAAATGCATTTATAAGAATAATGAATATACATTCATCAAAAATAATAAAATTTTATAAAAATAATTACCTTTGTGCCACGGAAATTAAAAAATTCTTTAGTGCAATAATATGCAAATTGTGGGTCATAAAAATCAGTTTTATTACTTCTCAAAGTAATGGAAGCATGAAACGTTTATCTACGCACATATTTTTACACACATTAAGTTAAAAATTGGTTTGTTCATGAATACTGGCAAGTATGTGAAATCAGCAAGGAGGATTTTCAGAAAACAAAATTTTCCACATCAGCGAAAATTATCGGAATCTTGTTTTAGGATCCTGACATTTACAGTTCTTTGCATAAACCGCCACTATTTGCCTCGTCATCTCATGTCCTTCAATCTTTAAACCTACTCGTCGCAGAAGGAGCACTAAAAAGTGTTATAAAGTGAAGCCCATAAAGTCCTGCGCGGTAATGTCACTCTGATAGGTAGAGGATTACAATAACTTCGCGGAACAGTTTTCACGCGAGACGCTACGAAGCACTCCGGGACCTCTTTTAACGCGCAAGAAATAACGGGAAATCATATTCGATATTGCATGAAAATCCGACTATCGAGTTGCAAACGCGGTTCATACGATCCACTCTAACCGACCCCCGCACGTAGGAACGACCAATAAAACGACATCGGTTGAATTTCAGGGAATTGTTGAACAGTACGCGCATGCGACTGTTACGACTGGATTCTAACAACTCGTAATTGAATCGATTCAGAGAGAATCGAAATACGTTCTCGCCTTCCGTTTCGGAGCACTCACAGATTCACACGCCGCGCCGCGCCGCCGCCGCGGAGACTAAACCGGCTCCCGATAAGCAGGTGGATGAACTTGGGTGCGGGGCAGCTGGATGCAAGAAATGGGGAGCCAGGCATGTAGTGCATGCCGGGGAAGCGAGCCACGGAGGAAGTTATCTTGTTCCCAACTAATAGGTTACTATTACTTACCAACTAATAAGCAAGAAACTGGTTCGGCGGTCGGCCACTGAAATTAGAGGTAAACGATCGAGAATGTTTAGCGGAAACTCTCATTGGACAGCTTACAGTAGAGCATGATGCAAATATCCTATTCTTAAATTGTTTAGTGACTTGCGTCATTTATTTTGGATTTCCTCAGCTGCGTAACGCATGTTCCACACCGTAGAGAAAACTCCACATTTTTGCCCCAACCATCAATAAATTAACATTAACACGACTTGGCACAGACACGAGATAATCACTTCGGAAGCTGTCGGATAAAAACGCTGCATTGTTTCCTCGGGGGCGATAACGTCATAAAACCCAACCAATTACCGTAGTTATCGCGCCATTCGCACTAAATTGTATCTCTCGCACTGAAACTCCCCCCTCCCCCTCAGCTCCCGCCGCGCTCCAGAACAAACTTTCGTTTGTGTCAATGATAGTCTTATGGGCGATAATTCACTACTGAAAACTACTAAATTACAGCGCACGTAAACACGCGGCGTGGCGCAAGGCCGTTCCGATATCGCCGACGCAGCCAGTAGCCGCGGCCGCGGGCGCCGCGCCGCGCGCTTTCGCCAATTGCGCTCGCGCAATGCAGTCCGCCCCCGCGGGGCGGCGCGGCGGTCGAGGACACTCAAGGAGAAAGCAGATTGCCCACACGTGCGGTTGGGGCATGCAGGACCGGTCCAAGCCCAAACCCGCCATTGTTCGCGCTTAGATTCGTTACGTGCTAACTTGCGTGTTCGATTTTATCTACCAGTCGTCAAGGTTGTACGATCATTTTTACTATAATTTGGATTAAATTCGTACGTTGATTTGCCGAAATGTTAGTGATTAAATCATATTATTACAGGCAAGATTGCAGAAAAAATGGTATATACTTTTTTATATTTCTTATATTAGCATAGAGGGAGTTACGAATAGATATGGAATCTAGTGAACTGGAACACCTACAGTCCATGCCTTACCTTAACTTGCTCTATCTTCCTTGCATTACTGCCTACCTTCTACGTCACTTTACCATGTCATGTTCCAGACCGAAGATGTGCTTAGAGTTCGGTGTACACGCGTGGTTTTCGGCCATTTCCTCAACTGTTTTGTCAATTACTCATCACGGTGTACTACTTGTAATGAACTAAACCTTTGCCTTCAGCCAGATAAGAGGAAAACGGCTTAAAATTAAATTCATTGAAGACAAAATAAGATAAATTATTTAAGCAGGAGATAATTTTAAGGATGTAATGGATAATTATTGAATAATTATTATTGAATAATACTTTTAGAATTCATTAAAATTAATAAACAATTGGCTAGATTATTTGGAACCTAATTTAATTATAATTACTAGAAAAATAAACTGTATTACAATGTAGTTTAATATTCAGTATTAAACAATACGCATTAAATAATACATTTGTGGAATCAATAATTGTATTTCTAACGCTGTAGCAGCATAAAAAAGAAGTGAACGTATATTTTTTTTTATTTCAAATAAAAAAGGAAAAGAACTGATGTCATCATAACAGGGAAAGTGTAGGCAGAAACGAGTAAAAAATGAAATCAACATCCTGCCATCAACGTAACATTAAACAACCAGAACACATTTGAATTAAAAGTCTTTCAGTGAGAATGAGCACAAGCTGACAACGGCAACGGATTTCTCCACCTGCTGAATGACGTCAGACAGAATATATCTCGTAGTGTCGATTGTATCGTCTCATTAGTCCCGTCACGATGTTCGCAAACCCCAAATCGCGAAGAAGTGGAAGGGGGACTCCAATGTCAACACGTTTGCGATTAAGAAACCTTTTAGCAGACGAGACAACTCAACGCAGGGTGTTCAGACGAATGTGCGCGCATCAGTATTCGCCTAACCACTGTCAGTTGACGTAAACCATCAATCCACAGCCACCGTGTAGAGGTTGTAAATCGATCTTGGAAGAGATACAATGACGTCTTAATTTACTTGTAGGAATTAAAACGTGAAACCGGATTCACTTCAAGGTACATTCTAGGTCATTACAAAATTCATGTCTGACCTTTTCTTTTATTTCATTTGTTAACTAACATAAAAACTAAATTATTGCCTTGTAGATACCATTTTTACTGAAGTCATATATTCAAGTGTCTATATTCACTAACTAGAAAAAAGATTAATTAAGAATTAAATCTAAGATGAACCAACGAATTAACATTTGAATGGTCTCATATTTGTCTCCAGTAATTTTTAAAATGATTTCCCACATGGCAGAAATTGGACACTTCAATCCTATTTCCAAAAGAAGAAAGGAAAAATATCAAAAAATATGTACATAATATATACGTAATATATACGTAACTGAGAACAGACAACTTATTCCGATTTTTACGTTTATTGGGTATTTGATTTGTGACAGATAAGTGGGGGAAAACCGACCAAGATTTTCGAAAATAATTTGCATATCACAGCCGCTGCGACTCGATTCCGTAAAAAATAAGGCTTTCCCTCGCGTCAGCTATCGGCAGTGATCTTGCTCGACGTCCTGCTCAAAAGCCGCCGCGCCTCAGTAAATTTGTCCGGAGGCGGCTTCGATACCCTAATTCGCTTCCAGGAAGCTTCTCCTCCTCCTCTTCCCCTTCACTCCCTCCCCCACCTCCCCTGCGGCATCTTGCGCCGCCGCCTCCGCCTCCGTCGAGAAAAGGAGAGCCTTTTAAGAAGGCGCCTTCGCGAGAATTTACGAGCGCCAGGAGAGCGCCGCGGCGGCGTCCGCCGCACCCCAGCGGCGACGCCGCCGCCGCCAACGGGTGGGTGGGCGGAGATAGCGACGCGGCCCGAGGCGAGGTGCGGCTGGGGGCGGGGCGGCGGCTCCCGCGGAGAGAGGTGTGGAGGCGGAGAGACGGTTCGCGAGGGCCGTTTGGTTGGAAGGAGGAGAGTGCCAAAATGGGGGTGGAGGAAGCTACAATGGCAGATGAGGCCATTGCAGCTGCAACTGCAACTGTAACAAGACAAGATGCTTTTATAATATCAGCTGAAATGCGCAAAAATAGGCACTTCAAATAATCACTCCTGTGTCCGCCGAATAACTAGCCAACTCGTTGACGGACAAACGGGTGGAGAGTTTGAGGGAAAATGTTCCCTTCAGCGAACTGAGATAAGCTTCGCCCTCGGGTTTTTAACATACGATAAATCTCTACTGGAGACGAGTGCAAATAAATTCCATGAGGCATTCGCTAAAATTTTTGAATGACGTCTGTATCCCCACTATTAACATCGACTGCCACTACGTAACTGTGGTGGGAAGATATGGGAAGAAAAGGAGTGTGGGAATGGGGCGGGGAAGAGGACGTGAGGGAGGGGGATTCTGAAGAGGCAGGAGTGTAGGGAGGGTGGAGCATGAAGGAGTGGTGAAGGGAAAAGGAGGTAAGCTGCAGTGGTATGATGGGGAGAGGGCGGGCGATGGGAATCGAGAAGAAGGCTTGGCAGCGCCGGGGTGATGGCTGGGGGAGGGGGCGCGCATGGAACGCGTGCGGCGCCGTCAGCCACGATGAATGGCCTCGCGGGGCGGCCAGGGGCGGGCGGCCAGGGCGCGCGGGCCTCCCCGACCGCCGCGTTGATGATGATCGCGACCATGATGATGATGATTGCAATGAAGGCCAGAATGCGGCGCGTGCCCCGCATGGGACACGCACATATGCGGCGCCCGCCCACTCGATTATCCGCAACCACCCGCTGTCCACATGCAGCCCATCGCGGTCAGAGAGGAATATTTGGCGAAGGAATGGGAGGGCAAACAAATTTCGAGTTGCGAAACGATGGTTCTGTTATCGCGGGAACAACTTTAAGTGCATATCGCATCAACAAACGTTTGCATTCTGGATGAATATTATTACATCGGTAGAGTCGAATAAGCATTCCGTTCCAGGAAGAGCAGGCATATTTCGTTTTTGAATTTGAATCGATTTCGTGACCATTGCACTATATTTTTGGATTACAATTTAGCAGTGAAATCTATGATCCCGATTCAAAATAATTACTTTGAAATTAAAAATATCAAAATCTGACAGAACAGTTCAAAATTGATCAATTGAAAATCTTTTAAATAATTCATGAAACTCATTTGCCCATACAGTTTGAGTGTTCTCCGTAGGAACGTGCTTCTACAAAAGTTGGCTAGAAAGTTAACTCATGAGGATTGTTAAAAGAGTATCTATTTAAATTAACGAAGAATTTTTATATTCATTTATATAAATCAACAGATGAAACCGAAAGATCAGAATAATTACTAACAAGCCGAGTTTATTTTTCGTAATATTTCCAATCTTGATCGTTGGCGATTACTGCAGCAGCGAAGTATTTAATGAGAAAACCTTCGTTTTATTCCCTGCGGAACCACATTTCATCACACTTTATTGGCCGCGCCAAGCGCCCGCCCGCCCGTGAGCGGCGCGCGGCGTTGGCGGCCGCGCTTCGTCCCCTGGCCGCGTCCCCCCGGCGGCGGCGCGGGCTCGCTCGCTGATGAATGCGGCAGTGCAGCGAGACGGGAGGCGGGGAACAAGCAACGGGAAGCGGACGAGTGCAGACCGACAGCATGCAGACAGACGGGACAGACGGCGGGGGAGCGAAGGACAGCCGAGACGTTGAGGTGAGGACGATTAGAGTGGAGAGGAGAGGCGTAAAATGATAGATGGCAGAAAGAAGGTCTTTCGGGAGAGGGCGGAAGGAGAGAGAAGGGATGGTGGAAAATATGCACGGCAGAGACGAGTAAATATAGGTGAGGGGCAGAAGATCAAGCGGAAGTTAGAAGTAATACAGGGGAGACGAAGGACAGATGCAGAGCGCAAGTAGAGCGCACGGACGCCGCAGAAGGGCAAAGAGAGGGAGGGAGAGAGAGGGAGAGAGGGATAGAGAGAGGGAGGGAGGGATAGAGAGAGGGAGGAAGGGAGGGATAGAGAGAGGGAGGAAGGGAGGGATAGAGAGAGGGAGGAAGGGAGGGATAGAGAGAGGGAGGGAGGGATAGAGAGAGGGAGGGAGGGATAAAGAGAGGGAGTGAGGGATAGAGAGAGGGAGGGAGGGATAGAGAGAGGGAGGGAGGGATAGAGAGAGGGAGGGAGGGATAAAGAGAGGGAGGGAAGGAAGGATAGAGGGAGGGAGGGAGGGATAAAGAGAGGGCGGGAGGGATAGAGAGAGGGAGGGAGGGATAGAGAGAGGGAGGGAGGGATAGAGGGAGGGAGGGATAGAGAGAGGGAGGGAGGGATAGAGAGAGGGAGGGAGGGATAGAGGGAGGGAGGGAGGGATAGAGGGAGGGAGGGATAGAGAGAGCAGAAGCAGGAGAAAAATTAATAGCCACAGGAAGGTGATAGAACAAAAGGGGGAGGGAAGGTAGGGCAGGGCGAAAAAAGACAAAGTAGAAGTGAAGTCAGGAGAGGATGGCAGGAAGAGTGGCGGGGTTGGAAGAGAAAGAAAAACTGGTGGAAGTTAGAAGATAGCCAAAGGACAATTGTAGAACAAAGAACACGCAAAGCGCGATGAACTGGAGGAGGGCAGGGAGTCAGGTTACGGGCGAAACGAATGAGAAGCGTGGAAGGAAAGAAGAATAGGGAGAAATGGAACAAGCGACGGCTGGAGTGGAAGAAACAACGACTAGAATGAAACTAGCTACGGACAGAAGGGAACACGTGGAAGACACGAGGAGAGGATGCCAGAGCACGCGGGCAGGCAAACGATAAGAGGCGGGGAACGGGAGAATAAATACCGTGCTGTGAGCCACTGGTGCCTGTGGCGACCGACGCCGTGGAGGGCAAGCGTGGACGACGTGGGCCGCAGGGCCTGGGGGTGGGTGGGAAGGGTGGGCCGTGGGCACAGCACGGGGAGGACGGCAGCATCGGGCCCTTTGTCGGGCGCGTGAGCGCGTCCGCCGGTAACGAAGTCCGCCGCTCATCCGCAGGGAGCGCGCTTCGCCAGCAGCAACTAGAGTCCCTAGACACAGAGTAGCGCAACCGCCGCCATTTAATATCCTCTCACTTGATAGCCCCGCCAGGCACCATTTAGAAGCTGAAGGCATATTACAACAATTGGTGACGTTATGGAGATATTTAAGATGATTAATACTGATTTGGGATAGATTCGTGGTTTTCAACATTCAGAATATCTCACATTTCTAATTCTCCTGGCAACTGGACATAAAATGGCGGGATCCGTTGAACAATGGAATGTGCTGCTCTCTGTATCTGGGGACTCTAGCAGCAGCGGCTGCTGAAGCGTCAGCCGAACAACTCCCAGCAGCGGGCCCCACTAGCCCGAACGCCGACGCAATCCACATAGCCAAGACAATACACACTCGTTAAGAACATGCGATTTCGATTTACTACGATGAGGTCCACTTGGGTGATTGAGAATCAGGCCAAATCTATCAGTTCTGAAAGAGCTGCCTCTTTAATCGAAAAGAGAAGAATTCGAAAGAATTAATTAAACTTTAATTACTAGGAATGGAATTCATTGGTGATTAACAAACGAAGAAAACGGAATAACATGCGAATGAAATTGTGAAATTATAATTCAAATTCGAGATTGCATCATGAAATTCTCAAATAACCCACAATTTCGCTAAAATACACATAATTATACCACCAGCACTCCACTTTTTACTCCCTGTGTTTAAACAAATGAACTCGTTCGTACCTTCCCATAAAACCCGCAGAACTGGAACCCGCCGCCGCCTGACAGGACAAAGCAATTTGCCCGTGTCCCTTCCCACTGTACATTCGACAGCTCCGCATTTCATCTTGCGGCGCCGTAATAGAGAAAGGATCCGCCATTATACGCTCCGCTCACGTGCCCGCGCGAAGTGAAAATATTAGGGCTCTGAATTCTGCGGCGAGCGGGCGGGCGGGCGGGCGGGCTGTCGGGCAGGCAGGCGACGAATAGCTCACGGCGGGCGACCGAGCGGGCGAGCGCGGGAGCGAGCGAATCGGGTGTTTGGGATTCAAGAGACTTGAGTGCGAGACGGAACGCCTCACAACTCTTTGTCCCGCAGGCATGTCGTTAGGACGCGGGACCTCCTGCCCGGCCCCGTCGCCCTCGTCCTGCCTCTGCCGCAGCCACCCCCGCCACCGGCCCCCGCCATTCTGGTGCGGCCCCTCTTGTGTCTTTCCTGTCTCTTTGCGGCCGCCATCCTTCTTGCCTCTCGTTTACCTACAGGCTGGATTTCGTCGAACGAAAAGGTATTTTCATCGTGTTTTTCGTTTACATCGCTCTGCTTTACTTCTCGGGAATTCCTTCCGGTCTTTCTGTATTTTGCTCTTTCGATCGTTCTCATAATAAAAAAATCATTCAAATACTTCTTGCCTATGTTTTGTTTGTACTGAATTTCCATTCAATATTTCTTCCTACAAAAATTATTTTCTCTTTTGCGCCTTTGAACCCTTGAATCAATGGCTGTCCAAGTCACTCTCCTTAAATTATCTTACTTCTTTTTCCTTTTTCAATTTTAATAACTTTTCTCTTCTAAACAATAGTGTCGTCTCTTTGAGCCCTTGCTACTATTTTCATTCAACACTTTCCTACACGATCTACGCATTAATCCCCATTCATTCGTGCCTATTCATATTATTTTTCTAACATTAACACCATAATTTTGCATAATCTCTCCCTCATGTCGATTCTTGATAATTCTCTGGAAATTACAGCAGTTTTGGACATTCCCGCTTCCATTGCAGTCTCTCAGCGTCCAGCAAGCTTTGATTTCACCAACTTCTTTATTGTTTCGTACATTACGTCGTTTCTTCCATTGCCTTGTCTACGAATCGCCCATTTCAATCGCACAAGTCGTCCATCACGCTCTCTCCGTTCAGCCCACTACCGTCGCATCCACAAAAACCCGTCTCTACATCCCCTACACCTCCAGCGAGCCCATTTTCTGAGAACCGCTTCTCCTTCATCCTCAACCACCAGCCACTGTCCTCCGGCCCCCGGTTTCCTCGTCGCCCCCGCCAAACACCACGCCGCGTGCGCCGCCCAGGCGTCCGCATCGTCCGTCTCCCGCCCTCCGCCCTCGCCGCCGTCTCCACCCGCACCCCGCTGTCGCCATCGCCGTCGGTCCAATATCGTGAAAAATTACCGCGATTCCCGCCCTCGCGTCTCGCCGGCGCCGCCCCCGCATCGCCCTGCATCGCCCCGCACCGATCGTGCCCCTCCCGCCCCCCGGTTCGGCCGAGGGCCGGGAATCAATTTCATCTCACGTCGACTGCATTACCCCGCCCCTGCTTCTTCCGGGGCGGAGGCGGTGTCTGAGCGGGGCGGGAGAGGTGGGCGGGGCGGGCGGGTTGTGCGGGAAGAGGAAAGGAGTAGGTTGCGGGGGTGCCGCGATACCTACCTGCATCGCACTTCGCCGCACTGGCGGGCGTTGGGTCGTCCTTTGCTGGTAACTGCGCGGCGCAGCTAGATTCTCTCGGAATTACCCTCGTCTCGCGAGCGACATTCATTTCCTCTTTTTTTTTTCCTCTTTCTTTTTAAAGTGAATTAACAGCGCATTTTCTCACACGCGGCGTCTGTAAAAGGACAATTGGAAAAGACAAGCTCCCTGATGGGAACGTCCGGTAATGAAGTACAGGAGAAAAATGGCTGCTCTGAGACTGAAACGAACATTTGTAATCTGAAAATGAGCAAATGAAACGCCAAGAAAATTAGTCTCGGAAAATAAAGAGATTTTAAAAGCGACGTTCTGCGAAATAATTACGTTTAACACATCGCCAGCTGATTGTGGCCATCAATCATGACAGAGAAATCCTATGATACAGTTCTGCTTGTCAGTGGTGAGGTTGTAATAATTACAAAGTCTAGGTATCGTTAGCTAGCAGTTTTACAGTATTTTTCGGATACCTCGGAAAGAGAAGTTAAAAAAAGGTGCTTATCAAACATCTCGATACGAGATTTCAGTTACCAGACATCAGATTTATGAGAAGGTAAACGAATGAAATGATGAGACATACGAATAATTTGACGGCAGATTAAATCATCAATATTACATTGTGCTGAAGAATTATCAATAAATGATTTTAGTATCTCTATTGCGTTATTAGTATTTCTATAGAACGCTTACTGCATCATTAACGATTCTCGCGCTCATCGTCCTCCGCTCACAAACCCCACCAGCAGAACTGTCAAGCTGAGAGGGCGTAGTCCTCTCGCATGCCCCTCCCCACAGACGACAGCGGTCTGACGCCGAGTGGCGCGGCTGGGGCCCGCGGGTTTGCGGCCGCGGGGCGGAGCGCTCTCGAGGCGGCGCGGCGCCGTGCCGGAGTCCCGGCTTCAGCGCGCGGGGTCGTGCCGGGCCGGGCCAGGGCGGGCCGGGGTCCTCGGACGCGCCCCGCCGAGAGCAGGCACGAGAGCCGCTAATTACCTGCGGCGCCGAAGAGCCCGCCGCCGCGCCCAGAGGGTGCTCCACGTCTGCATCCGGGACGCCGGCGGATGAGCGCGGCCGCGCCCCGACCGCTCCCCTTGTCATCGTCCGCGCGAGCGGGCAGGAAGAGTCCCCGTCGCTTCCCTCCCAAGAGCTCGGGCTCAGACCGAGCAGCTTCGCAATGAATGTTGCTATATTTTAAATGTTCACCGACAAAATATTTCCTTCTTCTTCTTCTTCAGTGCAATGAAACGAAGGTACCTTCTCTCTGTTGCACTTTTAGCATTGTATTACAGTGTTTGCGCGTTTGTTCTATTCCGAAGTTTAAAAAGGTATAAAGAATTACATATAGTTAAGACACCAGCATTATGAAAATTAACTCGAAGCCGTGCATTCTGTCATGCCATGGAGAATTTGCATTTGCCCCATCGCTCATTGACCCGTCAGTGTGGCCCCGCCGCCTGCGGCCCGGTCGCCAGTAACCCCGTCGTCGCTTGTGGCCCCGTCGTCGCTTGTGGCCCCGTCGTCGCTTGCAGCCCCCTCGCTTGCGACCCCACCGGGTGCGGCCCCGTCGCCAGTGACACCGCCGCATGTGGCCCCCGTCGCCTATGGACCCCGTCGCCTGTAGCTCCCGTCACCAGTGGCCCCCGTCGCCAGTGGTCCCCGTCGCCAGTGGCCCCGTCACCTGTGGCCCCCGTCACCTGTGGCCCCCGGCACCTGTGGCCCCCGGCACCTGTGGCCCCCGTCATCTGTGGCCGCCGTCACCTGTGGCCCCCGTCATATGTGGCCCCCGTCACCTGTGGCCCCCGTCACCTGTGGCCCCGACACCTGTGGCCCGCGTCACCTGTGATGTCGCCGTTTGTGGCCCCCTCGCTTGCGGCCCAGTCGCTTGTAGCCCCACCGCATGTGGCCTCCGTCGCCTGTGGCCTGGTGGCCAGTGACCCCTTCGACTTGACCCCCCCCCGTCGCTAGTGCCTCGTCGCTTGTAGCTCTGTCGCTAGATGGCCCGTCCCCGATTCCACCCCGGCCTCTCACCCGAGTACGTCGCCACATGGCGGGGAGGGCCCTCGCGGATTGTTAGGTCCTTCTCCGGGGCCGCGCCCCCAGCTCCCCGGGAAAAGGCCGTAATTGACCCGGGCCTTGCGGGGTGCCGCGTGCGCAGAGGGCCCGAGAGCCCTCGTTCGCCTCCGGCCGAGGACCGGCGCGGCGCTCATGTGGAGCTCTGCGTAACGCTGCAGCCCGCGCGCCGTCGCTTACTCCCACATTAGGACCAGCTCAGGTCCCGCTTTCTCTCTCTGTAGACCACCGGGGAGTTTCCGCACTAATTTCTCTGAGATTCTATGTGATTTCTTGGTCAATGTACATTGAAAATGTTTAATTAACTAATTGTCACCATGGTCTAACTCATTCAATGCTTACTTACATGCAGACAAAAATTAGCTATTATACTTCACGGAAAATCTACCACACAAAAGTCTTCTTAAATAAAAAAAACTAGTAATAGTTTGGTGATGAAAATACATACATTATCGGAATGTTTTATCAGAATAAATCGAAGTACTTCGTCTTATCTGAAGGGATGTATTTACTAGAGTACAGACTCATAGTAATAAAAAAGTCTATAAAAGCGTTATGCTGAATCTGCTATGTTCCTTTTTCCTATTCTCTACATTTTGTGCGGGACTCTGTAATCCTTTGTACTGAAGTACACGTGACCCGTAGTCGTTTGCGAATGATTAATTGCACTTCTTCGCTCATATGTGCCCAGAAAAAACAAAATCAAAATTACTTTCAAGGAACCTATTTTATTATATAAAGTATTTTGTACTACAAGACAAGATTTGCTTATTTTTTAACATTCCCATTACTTCGGGTTAAAATATGAATATATAAATGGAAGAACCACAAAGACTGAACTCTTCCTTCACTTTTTCTTCTTAGAGTGCTCCTTTAATTAAAGTTACACTAAAAGTGGTGGAAGAAACGGGAAAATTTATAAACGGACATTGTATCATATTTGACATTATTTTCTTATATTTTTCAATATATATGACGTGTATATTGTTTTGGAATATTATATTACAATGGATGGTCCAGAAGTCCTAATTAATATTATTAGCTGTTTAATTATCCAAATATCAAAATGAACACTCAATAAATTATTCTGTAGATTCAGATACATATGAATCCGACTTCAGGTACATATGAATACGACTATTCACGTACATATGAATCAAACGTTTCTATTTTAACGCGTTTCTTATTTAAATTATGATTCATGTTCTTATTATAGTTGCAATCCTACGCACTTCATTATTTAACACATGTTGTTGGACGGTGACAAACCCCTACAGTCTCCTGTACTAAGGTATACACCAAAGGTTGAAGATCTTCCGAGAAAGCTTCAGAATGCATCCAACAGGTCATGAAGTCTGATGAGCGCGCGCGTCGTGTTGAGTCATCAATTGCCTCGCCTTCCTAACATTTTATCGTCACAAGGAAAAATCCTCGTACGTCTCCCGCCCAGGCACGTCATTACGAGCTCCGTCGCATAGTGTAAACACTGTTCCCATGGCATCTCAGCCCGCCAGTTACCGGAGAACCCGTTATCTGCGGCCGGTCGCGGCCATAAGGTCTGGAAGCCACGCCTCTCCGCCGACTTCTCCGGAGAAGCGGCAGCCCCAGCGCCAAGGCTCCGTCTCCACGCGCCGCCCGTGCTTTATAATTTAACGCGGCGTCTCTCGCCTCCGCCTTCGGATGCGCCTCGAGCGAGACGGGTCCCACGGTCGCGCGGGGAGAGCCGGGCACAGGGGAGCTACCGAAGTGTCATTAAAACCCTATGAACAAGCGATGTTTCATAATTAGGACAATCTGCAATCCGAACAACGTACAGGAAGTACATCGCACTCTGGAGATCAGCCGCCCGGATTCGGATATTAAGTTACGTAAACGGCGAAATGCGAAGCGCAGGCGGTTGTGGAATGAAACTGCAATTCGGAATCAGTCTGTCAAGCCAACAGAACCGATTTAAAAAAAGAAATCATGAAAATAAATTGGGTGAGTGGCTTTTCGCCACGAACCGTGGTTTCTACTTCTACTTTGAACCTGAAATTATTGTTAAAATGTGTTCGTTAATTGGATGTCATCTTGTTACCTAGTTCACTTCTGTTGTTGAAATATTCATATACATTCTCGCTCTCAACGTTTCTAGACGACATCTCTTCACAACCCTTTTTTTCTTTTTTTCCCAGATTTCCACACACTTTCTCTGCTACTAAACTTAACAAACTTTCCCAAACCAAACTCAACATATCGTACAGCTGGAATAAAACCATTCATTACAATTATAGCATCATAAAGCGCCTCGAGTTAAAGTTCGCCTTTGGTGTAAATAGAAAACATCTCGATACGAATCACGAAAGCTTTTTCCTACACAAAATCTAAACAAAAGTGTACCAACCAAACCTTTATCAAGAAATCACCACACAAATCCAGAACATTATTATCCACAACATGATCAAACCTCGAAAGCCATAAACGAATATGTTCAGCGATATCCTTCCTCGTCCACCTCCATTATGACCTAGTTCCATTCTGGCGCCGCCGCAGCAGAAATCCCCGAGACAGAGCCGGTACTTTTCCGACGACGCACCTCCTTCATAATTCACCGCCTCGCCGTCGGCTTATCACTGGAGCACGGCGCGCACCTGAAGAGCAGCGTCCACCCGTGGGCGGGCGCCGGGGGGGGGGGGAGGGAGGGGCGTGGGGGGCGGGGCGCTCCGAAAACAGCCGCGCGCAATCTGCGCTCAAAGGGGCGCAATCCCGCGGATATTTGCTGATGCGCGGATACGCAACGCGCGCGCCCCTCATCAATGTTAATGAGCGCTCCATCAGATAGCGCGCGCTCACTCGTCCGCCGCCTCCATCGCCGCCACGCCTGGCCCTGCCCCGCCTCGTCCCGCGCCGCGCTGCGTCAACGCCCACGCCCGCCCATGCTCGTGGGCGCCTGCCCGCCTGCCCGCCCGCCGGAGTGCGGCCCCGTGCCGCCCTGGCCCCGTCTGCCGTCGCCTTTCTTCGTCGACACCTGCAGACTGTAGGTTCCCACACGTCCCCTGTGGAATCCAGTCTCCTTTCGAGGCCTGGCATCCCACGCTTCTCGTTCCTCAACGCCTTTCCGTCACCTGCACACTATCCCCGCTTAGCGACGCTCCATTTCTGTCACTCGAAATTTATCTGCATTCGCCACTACTTTTGCATTCTTCCTCCTTCCCTTCCATATCTCATTGATCCAAATAATCCTTTCATTACCTCCCAATACGCATTGCTTTCTCTACAATTCTCCCCAGCACCTGTCTCATGCATCATGAAAGTATTCAGCTGACGCTCATCGACCCCAATCCTTTATATCCTCTATATATCTTCATCAGTTTCCTCGTCATCTGTAGTCTCTTGAAGTTTATTGGCACATCACCATCTCTTGTCGCATTCACCTTCATCGTTCACCGCCTGCTCTAGTGCTGCGTGTCTGTTTTTGCCTTTCCCTGCATTCACCTGCCGCCCACCCCTATACGGCGATCCATACACCCCAGTTCTCTTTCGTCAACGCTCGCCGCTGCCTACCCCCACCCCTCATGGGTCGCCTCGCCTATCGGGGTCACGACGACGTCCGGACTCCCGCCCGGCAGACATGCCCCCGCCGGGCCTCGCGCTGCAGCGGTCGCCGCCGCCGTCGCACCGGCCCACCAGCCCGACACAAGGATCATTTTCGGCGGCGAGGTTCATCCTTGCGAAGAAAATCATGACCCACCGACCATACACCGACGAGCACGGCTCGTGGGACACGTTCGCGCCGGTTGTGAACCTGTAGCCACCACTACGTACTCTAAAAAGATGGAGCAGGTAGCCGCGAGGAGAGATTTACGTGACCAATGACGTGTATCATCAAAAGCTGCTCATATATTGCATAGCACATTAAACACACTATTACATCAATTCGTTAAATTACATATTAACAACTGGAGTGACGATATGAAGATTAAATAAGAACATTAATGGAAAACCATAGGAACTCGCAGAAGTGAATAAGAAAATTTGGAAACCTTCTTACTCGCTAATAGAATTTGCATTATTTTATGATGTTTCAAGGTAATAATTTTCATTGCACGAAAAGAAACAAATCCCTGTACCAGTATTTTGGCACTTTCACAAGAGAGCTCATGATATCAGTAGACACATTAATTTAAAAAAATATCTTCACTAATGCAGAAGGGGACATAATAGCAGAGATAAAATTATAAATTATTTGACGTCACACTCATATTGTCACACATTTTCAATACTTAAAAATAGTTTCATAGTTATAAAAACATGAAATACTATGTTTTATACGTATGTGTATGCACGTGCATTAGTGAATAAATATTACATTTAAAAAATGTGTCAATTCGCTGCAACAAACTCAAAAGAATTAAATGCGTTTTAGATAAAGAGCACATCAAAGTATAAATGCATACGTTTCTATTTATTGAAACAAGATAACAGGCATAGAATCATGTTTTAAATTGCACAACGTTTTAATCCAGGTAAAAATATAACCGTATGTCGGCATTGCGCTACCCAATCATTTATTTGGTCTGGAAGCGAGAGCAGAGTAATAATAGATTAATTAAGCTGAATGTAACTTTTTTCTCAAATAGAATCTGTCAAAATCATACTGCGATGAGTTTAATTATTTTGGGTTGGTGATAAAATATAAATAACGCAGATAGTTATCAGGCAAACCTAAAGGTGATCGATTCTCAATTTAGATTTCGAGCAATTATGAGACCTTGAAGATTTTAGATATTTACATCCAGCTTCTCAATTCTCGTTCAAATGGAATAGAAAGTGATAGATTTTTCAACAGCTTAGCAATTTGCTCGTAGCTGAAAAATAATCAATAAAACTTCTAAGAAGTATGAAGTGAACTTAAAAGTATAGTTGCAAAACAACTTGAATAAAACCATTTACACATTAAAAAAACAGAATTAAACTTTTAAGATACATTAAAGAGTTATAAAATATTATTAGGAAAGAATAAGCATTGCAAGAAAGAGTAGGAGAATAGCGACAATAAAAGTGAATGATAGAGATTAGAATGAAAATATAATGAAACCAATGAAACCAACTAATGAAACCAAACCAATTGATCAAACCAAAGGATATATAATTTTGTTCCTTTTTTCTGTTTTCTTGTAACTTGGAACTAAAATTCTACAAGATTATTTCAATCTCTCGAAAACTAGTCCAGATGTTATCTATACCATGTTTACAACCTAATGTTTCCATACAGCACGGTCTTGGTAAACATTTCGATTGAAAAGGCACTTGCGTGAAACACTTTCAATTGCTGCTGATATTTTTACTCGTCTATGAGATTGAACAATCGGGATGCGAGAATTCGCCTTTTCATCTCAAAGAAAAGTAAGTGATTATAATATTAATTTTAGTGTTTTTTTAATGTTTTGAATTCAAAATTAGTTAACATTGGTACCTGAAAAAATACATACCGTTCATAATAATGAACATATAATTTATGTCATTAAGTAGAATTAATTATATTTCGGAGGAGGAAGGAATTTAAATCCTTAGTCACTCTCCTAACTTTTAGGTCGATTCCCTTCACCCGTCCAGCCACTGACCGACAAACACCATCCCCCAGAGCCGCAAGCCAGCGCCTAGCCTAGCTGCATCTCCCACGTGCTCGCACGAATCCGCGAGTACCGGTTCCCGCGCCGGGCGTGGCGGGGGGAGGGGGGAGTCGGGCCAGTGCGCGTGTGGGGAAAGCGTGGCCGCTTCCCGGCGTGATGTCGCGGGGCCGGCGCGGCGCGCTAGGACGGTGACCCGCGGCCGCCACGGGGTCACACGCGCCGCCGCCCGCCCGGACGCGCATTGTTCGGGACGGCGCGGCGGCGCGGCGAGCGGCGAACGGCCGGGTGAGCGCAGGGTGAGCGCCGGGGCCGGTTGCTGGGATGGGTAGAGGCCTGCGACCCGCGTTTCTCCCGATGGCGAAAGGCGGCCACACGGCGTACACTACGCGCCGCGACCAGATATTTATTATAGTATAGTACAGTGGTGTCAAGGTCTTTTACTGGTGGCAGTGGCACGCGTGGTGGCACCGTAGCATGCCACCAACTTTTCTGCTGCAACTAGCGTTGGGAAAGGAAACTATCAGTAACCCCGTCGTTTTACGATAAGGATGGCGTTGTCTCTGGTGGCGGGGTAATTAACTGCGTGGAGGGGCGATTCGTCGTGGCACTCGTGCCACAGACTCCCGCTCGTGGCATCGACATTGACAACACTGATATAGTAAATTAATAGTATATGCGCGGCATGGGGGGTTGTGAGTTGAGGCAAGTCTAGAGTCGTCTGTCGTGCTTAATTGTGTCAGAATTGTCAAACAAAAATTTGCATATAGAGTTGCAAGCAGGTTGGACATTATCCACAAACTGTACGGGGTTTCGCAAACTTGCTAAACGAACGAAATAATCGATTTTGCCTATCTGCAACCGAAATCGAAATTGGTCTCAAGAAATCGATAACACTAATCATGACATCTTTCTTTTATCATATTTGGATAAAAATAATCTGGTAACTACAACCAGATCATCACGTTTACTCTAATTGGTATCATGCAGACGATACGAAGAACAATTATATCATAAATTACCAATAATAATACTTGATAAAAAAATTAAAAACACATAGCAGGAATCAACAGACTCCGGTTCCTCTACGGACTTGTCACCAAAACCCAAGTATTTATCAATTCACTAAATTTCGCATTCAAATAAAATTGACAAGATTTTAAAATGTTCAACTATCTGAAACAAATTACTATATTCAATGTTTGTGATGTTCTTGACACATACTTCCGTTTCACTTTATTTTAGATTTTCTTCGAGAGTCATTCAAGATAGAAGCTACGTTCAGCAAATTCTTTCCCCACAATCTCATGGAAATTGGGTAGGAGTTCTTCAAGCGTACATGTGCTTATGACAGTTGCAAGTAATCCAATTTGCAGACGCAAGCGAACCTTGTGGCAATATCCCATACAAAAAAGGAAGTTAAAAATCGAAATATCCATCCACATTATTCGAAAGAAATACATATTCGATACTTATTTTTCCCAATAGAGAAGGATGCATTTTATTTTCCCTAGTCTGTAAAGAAGGGTCAATGTTGATTCATATTAGGAAACATTGCGGAAAGTCTTAAATAATGTACATTCATTAAAGATTTCGCATATATTTGTTTAACGCGTTTGTTAATATACAGTTTACAGGTATAAAATGCCTCGAATGCCTCACAAAAATGTATTGTAGCAAATAATTCAGTACTAGAAATGAACTTACGAAATAAGTATTGTAAGATCATAAGACAATACGATATTAGAGATTCAATCGAGTATTGATATAAGATTTTAAGACACGATTATTTTACACCTGTGTATCGTCCATTCAGTTTGTAAAAAATCCAGTATGTTATAGTTTTCTTTTGGATTTGAGTATTTCTCTTGCAAAAAGTGTCAGACTGATGTTGATTTTTGGACGACGCCATGAATTATTAGAACACTTGGGTTCTATTTATTTTCATTAGGAGACTGATCTAAATTTCATAGTTTGACTTGAGATAAAGTAAATAAAAATATTATAAACCTACAGAAATGTATCGTTTTTACCCAGGAAAATAATTCGATATCGAAACATCTCTACTTTTTGTAGAAATGTTGTAAGGGTTGTAAACCGTGCGTAAGATTGGTTGGTTCAGTTCAGAAGACATAACACACTTTACAAAATTCTAACAATTTAATGCAACTTGCATTAATTTTATATTTTTAAATTAAAATAGAACAGAAAATTTTTAAAAATTGAATCTTGTTGATTTTATACACTAAAATAATTTTTCCAAATGGTGCCTCACTAATTTCAACAATGAGCTACTGACCACAGCATTTTGAGGATTAAAAGCCAAACAATGAAACATGGTGTGGTGCTACAGAATGGCACGGACTTTCCGGTATGAGTTTTCTACTTCCTTTGGTCTCGGCTCTAACTATTCGGACTTGCCACATACTCGTGCCAGCTGTCGTCTATCGTCGTCCAAAATACTTTATTTTTAAAATTTTTCAGTTTTCTAATCGTAGCGCGGAAAGTGTTTTTATGAGTATTAAAGAACAGTAAAACCTCGGCCTAAATGTCAATTTTCTTTGAAAAATTTGGAACTGTTTTTAAGAAAATGGCGTTCACGCGCAACTGTAAAGTCAAAATTTGAAGCTCTTTTTCACAGAAAATTCTTGATTTTTCGAAAAACTTCTTTAGCAGTCATTTGAAGCACTTTTTTCACTAATTCAATAATGCTTAAAAATTGCTGCAAATATGCATATTAACGGCGTGAGAGATCTTTAAAAAAATATATTCTTGTAAGTTTTGAAAAAACAAAAACTATCCCAAAATGAACTTTACGTCATTTTAAAGAGTGCAATTAGCACTATCCGTACGAAAAGTATGAAGAAAAAAATTTGGAGCCATTTATCAGAAAATGGCGTTTGAGCATTTCTGAAAATGCGGAATTTTGAGCTCGTTTTCACAGAAAACTGTTGAGTTTTCGAAAAACTTTATTTGACATTATTTAAAGCACATGTACTCATAAAAATAATAATGTGAACAAATCTCCACTAATGCATATATGATCGACGTAAGAGACAAGTAAAACAAATTTTTATTTGTTTTAATTTTTTAATTTTTGCTAAAACAAAAGGTTAGAGCAAAAAGGCGTTTGTGTCATCTCATACAGTACATTAGGCCCTATTCGTACCAGAAGTTTAAAGAAAAAATTTGGAGCAGTTTTCGAAAAAATCTTGTTCTTGTACTTTAAAAAAATAGCGCATATTGCACGCGCTGTTGCGCGAAAATTTCTAAAATTTCCAAATAAATACAATTTCTTACAACAACACACAGTCAGCATGACGATACCTCATGAAACCCACTTCTCATAGAAAGGTATCGAAAGGGAACGAAACAATTCCGCTTTCTTCTCACATTTTCCAATCCAACTCGCGTAAAAAGTAAGGACAGTATATCATTCTCTGCGACAACTCCTGCGCCGGGTGTCGACCCCGAGGTGCGGAAACGTCGACCTGAGAGAAAGTCCCTGTCGAGGCTCGAACCCGCGTTTTCTCTGCGTCACAGCTGAGCACGCGTTCCGCACACCTGCGCCGGCCCTTGAGGCGAGGCTGGCCATGCCATGGCGGCGCACGGCGGCGGCGATAGCGGCCGGCGGCGGACGAGACGCGAGCGCGGGCAAAAACGGAGACACGCCGCACACCGTGGGCAAAGACGGCAAGAAACCGTAGTTGCGGCACTGGAGGCGATGGACGGAATAGCGATTGCAAGGTGAGAGGTGGCAGACGTGATGATGACGAATACGCAGGTACGAGTGATATAAAGATGTCTCATAAGTTGGTGGCAATTAAAGAGTTGACAGTTGTCTGTAAATACAGTCAACTATGTTTATTAAACAATAAAAACACTATTAAACAATAATCACAATAAAGTCTATTCATCGTCGTAACTATCACATACTATCAGATTTCATCGGCTCAACAGTATTTTGTTTGATACTTGTCTCTTAGAACGTCAGTCCAAATCCACAATATCCAGCACTTTTCAAAGGACGAAATTCTACATTCACTTAATATTTTTCAAAGTTCATTTGGCTTACATCAACCAAAAGATATTGCTAAGGTCTTCCTTCTCAATAAATTGTTTGGCTCAGTTCATTGGAACAACAAACTATTTATTTGTAAACTTCTAAACGTTAGTCTTCAATGCATATCAATGAAATTTAGTATTCATCATCTCCTTATTAATTTCAACACACCAATTTTGAGGACTTCAAAGGAGGATAGAAATTCAATCGCCCATTTTTGAAATAAGTTTTTTTGTATTATATAATTGTGATCCTGAGAATTTTATAACGTTCAATAATTATGTTACTAATTATGCAGCCTCAGCTTGAAAAAGATTTACGTCATGTATTCCTTTATTATGTAAGTTTCAATTTTTTTTTAAGTAAAAAAGCTTACATGACGGGTCCTGTGCGATTTCAGTAATAATTTGTGTTATAGGTAACACTTTTAATAGATCTATTAAAACAAATTTATTCAAATGAAATGAATTAAAAATTAAAAAGTTAAAGGAAAAGTTAAGAAAAAAAAGAAAAGGAAAAAGTTAAACTTACTTTCGACTCACTTCCTGTTCACTCACGACTCACTTTCTGTTTCATATACAAATTTCTTTTCCGTACCCTAGCGCACACTTTTCAGTTGATGAATTGTGTTCTGACGAATAAAATCCAAGCTGTCTCTTCTTCAGTATTCCAATGGTAACTTAATCTTTTACTGGTTGAAAGATATACCTTCGTCGATTATCTCTATTAAAAAAGCCATCATCGACATCATCGCCATCATTCTACAGATACACAGACTCTCTCAGTAAGAAAAACCTCATTCGGCTGGGCAATTCGTCAGCTCTGCCCCCTGCGAAACGGGCTACCCCAGCGAAGTGGAGTGACGCAGAGCGTAATGCAAGCGCGCGGACTCAGCGGACCGGTCCGCCCCCGCCCACCGCGCCCCACCCCGCGCCACACCCCGCGCCCCACCCCGCGCCGCCCCCGCCTAACGGTGCTCGGCGGCCCCGCGGGCATCGACTCCGCGATCGAGCCCCGCGGCGGGCAAACCGGGCCCCGCTCCAGCTCCCAGGTGCCCGCGCCGCACACAGCGCCCTCTCCCCGCTCCACGCGCGCAAAGCTCCGCCAGAACTTCACACGCACGCTCCATGACACTGGCGGAGCCAGGGCGGCCACGATCCCCCTTCCCCTCCCGAAAGGCCTAGAGTTTTCTTTTACCTTCCTTTATTTGTCAAAATTGATTTAAATATTCATTTACGTTCGAATCATGTAATTATTTCACTAATAATATTGTATAGTATAATTTCTACAGTACATAAATAATACACAATATAAATAACAAATATGTTTATTATTTAACAAAAATCTACGATGCGCCCTTCATAATGATCGGCTGGATCAGTCCCTATTCTGTATCGAACGAAGACTGTAAATATATTGTTTTCTTAGATGTAGGGAATGTTTCTCACATGTGGCAATGCTCACTTATTACAAAACGTATTTGTTATAATTTGAACACGAGCACGTAATATAATATCCGTGCTGATCTGCTCGCTCAACTCTTCGATTGCAGATACAGAGGATTCATTTACAAATTATTCTGTATTTGTGTATATACAGTAATGCTCACGTATGAGGCAATGCTCACTTATTACAAAACGTACATGTAATTTGAACACGAATTCATAATGTAATATCCGAGCTTATCTGTTCGTATTCAACTCGTCGTTTGCAGATAAAGTGTATTCATTTACAAATTATTCTATCAGAGAAAAAAACAAGAATGTGTACAATTCTTTTTTTGTGCACGAATCATTCACGGTTCTTTGCTTGGTTCGCGAAAACTGATCGTCCTCTTTTAGTCCATAAAGAGATTGCGTGATTCTTTAATGAAAATCTTTCACTGTTATCTCCTAAATTTAAAAATACCCCATCTTGGCAATAATGACGTGAAATATTATATTAAAGCACCAAAGAAAAGTAATCAAAGACATAATAAGGAATGTGGCCATGTCTATTGTCAAGCAACAAACCAATCTGGAATTCCATTTGGGATGGAGATTATCTTGTATCAGTAGAATTGAAAAGTCTTACTGAAGAATTATTTCATTACAATTTCATAAATAATACGCCGTGAAAAACCTTCAATCTTGTGCAAAGTTTCAGTCATCTAAATAATATACATCTTACGGACGTATAAATGAATTCTATATTTATTAAATAACTGAGTCATCTTTCCCTCGTCGGCTTTTGCCCGCGCAGAATCTCCATCGCACCCACGCCGTGTCCTGCACGCAGGGCGCAGCTCCCGCGTGTACGGTTGCAGCAGGCTCGCGCGCTGTCGATTACAGTAATCGACTACCGGCGGAGTGGTATATTCAATGCACTACCGGCGTAAGTGCATTCCCCAAGACTCCTTCTGAACGTAATGTGTACTTTATAGCATGGGATGTCCCAAGGGGAACGAATCTGAGATGTATCGCCGACCACACAACCACTCCCCGTGGGAGCATAAAGTCTGCAATATGACAGGCGCAATTGTAGTAATTGGTTGCTACACGCTGCTGGTAGTTATGTTTGAAATGTGACAAGCCTGTTCTTTTACTTTCTAGAGTAAATTGTCAAGGGAAAGTACAGTGATGTATTACTACATAATATTATATTTTCTTTAAAATTATTGGCTCGCATTCTTTTTCTCTTGTGCTAAAAAAATTTAAGATTAAAAACAACACTACTCAATATTTTATCAAAAGCATTTTCACTAGCTTTTCCTTGTATATTTCGTAGAAACATACAACATGCACGGTTTAATCAGCTAGATATCATTTGAGATTTTGAAACGTATTCATATGATTAGCTTACGATACAATGCCCTTTTATCTCAACTATCCCAAGATTCTAAAGTAAACAAACATCAACTAGCAGTATTAATGCTAATTTACGTGTTTATTAAGAGGAAGTGCTTTTTGGAATGGAAACGAAAGCTGTAAACTATCAAGTAAAATGATTTTTACATAATATGTTTCACTTATTTAATCACAATTATATCTCGTTTACGAAAATTTCTTCCATTAAAATAATCAAATGACCTATTATTAAAAGTTGCGATTACGTTTTTTCTTTCAGAAATTTGCTGTTAAAATCGATACTCTCTTTTAGAAAAGAGATGAGCAAAAGTTTCCCAATTAAGTCATAAGTTATTATTTCAACATTAATTAATTGTTTCCATTAATGCTTTGGAAAGGGAACGGCAGACGCGCGAAATAAAACTTACATTCAACATAAAACAAACGTAAACGAACTTCCGTATGGCAATCCCATATGCAGCAAATAATTTAATAACAGCAACTACTTGCAGGTATGCATGAAGCTCCTTTCTAGCCTTCTAATCGCATTTATTGTTTGTTCAGAAGTATATTTGAATGCTTCCAGAAACCTAGAGCCGAGAAAGAACTTTCCAAAGTTCATTATCTGTTTCTTCGCTTACTTTAATAAAACACCACCTCCCGGGCACTTCCACAAGTCGCTACGGCCCACTCGGAAAACGAGAACTTCAAATACGAAAATTAAATTGCAGCGGAGAAAGGAGGGACCTTCCCCGTCAAAGTACTACAAACATCCCAACCTCAGCTCTTTCGCAGGGCATTTGCATTCGAACAAGAAGCGCTAATCCGAGGAAGGGTGCCGCGCCTTTATGCAGACGTACGCCGGAGTGCATTACCGCGAGTTAGGAACTCCCTGGTGGGAGCACCGACAGACACGCACACTCACGCATACTCACGCACACGGGAGTGGGCGGGTGGGATGCGCACGCCTGCAGACAAACGGGCCGCGGGCGGGCGGGCGCGGTGTGGCACGGCGCCAGAGAGCAAGCGGGCCCGCCCCCGCCGGCCCCGACGTTCCCGCCGCCACCAGGTCGCGCGGAGGCCGCTCAACTTACCTGAAACAAGAGAAAGCCGAGTGAGTCAGTTGGCGCGGGGCGCCGCGGGGAGCGCTAGGCCCCCATTGAGAGCGCAGTGGGGAGGTGTAGGGGTTGGAATGTAACTTCCCAATGCCAACGGATCGCCTTGAAGCTGCCGTTCGTATATGCTATGGTAGGGTAAGGTATGCTGACGATAGAGGTAGGGATGACTTGTTAATACGACAATCTATTTTGAAATCGAAACTGGTTGAATTGATTTATTAACAAGAAATACTGAATAACGAATTTTTTTAGAATGTTCACTTCTGCTCAATAAAGTGAATCCAAAACCATTTTTTTTACACAAATTTTACAATTAGTTCAATTTACTTTGACCACTGGTCAAGTTTCAAACCTATTATTCACACACACTACCCCAGGATTATTTTCTACACGAACTACAGAGCCACTCTTTATTTTTATTTATATAAGGTCGCTTTTTAACAATCAAGGTCATGAAAGATACTCTTTGTTCACCATTGCAAGTAATGTGAGCAGAGAATCTGCGAACAGTACAGATTTAAATTCGCCATGCGCAGTAGAGTTACCACGATAGCTCGACCAGCCATTTAGTACAAATCATTAAAATAATACGACAATGTGTAGTACATAGAACATAAATGATAAGTAGTTTAATATTGGACCTTGCATAGTTTGAAAATATTAAAATCAATGTAATTTTATTTTCATGCATTTTGAACTCGAAAAAGAATGTCATTATATTTACAAATATAATAATGAAAAACGACTGTTTGTAAACATGATAAAGCAAGCTCTATTTCATAAATAATTAAAAAATAAAACAAAATAATTGTGATAAGGAAACGAGTAATAAAAGCATTCTGCTACAGCTAGTAGTGTGAACTCATTCTTTGACATTACGTCTTCTGACATTTACACTATGGACATTCGTTATTTGCTTAAGCTAATTCACTTAACGAGACATTAATGAAGAAAAATAATTTGGCATCCATTTTTCATCAAACTTTTAACATAAACAATATGTATGTGTATATTTTTTACACATTAAAACGGTATTAAAAGTGGTGGTTACTTAGTTTTCCACATATCAAAATTACAAATGTAAACGTTTCAATCTACTATTATTGAGAATGACATTGCCAGAATTCCAATAAAAATTGAAATAACAAATTACACGAGGCATAAAATATAAATTAATTATTAAATTTAATGTTGTGTAAATTCGTTAATATGTAGGTTTCTCTCATCGACACACCGTGTCAAAGCGTTTGAATTTCACAGCACCAATTTCAGCGTAAATGTTTCGACAACAAAATGTATATTGTGCTTCTGATGTCAGTTCAGCAAGAGATGGAAGGTACAATGAGTTGATATTGGATTATTTTCAGGCCATGTGCTCAGATAATCCATTTCATATTCCTAGACAATGGTACATCCGCTTTTATCACACTAATTTTTCAATGAATACTCATTGGATGTAAGAGCGCAAATGTGATCGTTACAGAATCGCGCGACTTTTAAGGAAAGTTTTGAAAATTAAATAACAACAAATATAGATAAAAGTAACATTCTCTGAATTTTAAGCTACATCGCATACGTTTTCTCTCTGTTGAAAGGGTGTAAACTGTTTTATTGGAATAACATATCTCTAAACTTCATAAATGCACCAAAAATATCCAATTCTGTCAGGGAAATTTTCATAAAATTAAACCGTCTGATTGATTCAGTCCTAGGCCACATCCACACACAGAAAGTCCTTGCGTAATATTTACTGAAAATCAACGTCCTTCAAATGTCTTTTCTGTACTGTCTAAAGACTATCAATACATAATTTTGTCATGAATTTACAAGTCGTTGTCTCTGGCCAATTTTCAAATACAATTGAATATTTCACTTCATCTGCTTTCTTTCATATTTTTCATTTTTCATAATTCACATATTTTAAAATATTAAAATAAGTTTTTTAAATAAAAATTTAATATGAAAGAAAGCAGATGAAGTGAAAGATTCAATTGTCTTTGAGAATTGGCCAGAGACAACAACTTGTAGGTGGAAAACTACCAAATATTAAATTAAAAAATCTTTAAATATTTGTTGATCTCAAGTTGGAGATCGATGGATCTAAACCCTCTTGCAGAGCCTCTCCCCGGCCGCGTGGCCTCGCCGGGTTGGCCCCCGCAAGAATGCGTGAGTTGCGGCCTTCCGTGGTAAGTGGCGCAGCGGGGGCGCCGGGCGGGGCGAAGAGAGGGAGCCGCGCAGTCGGCACGGGGAGATCAAGCGGCGCCCGCTGATCAAATATCGTTGCGTATGCAGTTGTCAAAGGTGCTTCCGCGGGTAATGAGCGGGGGAGGCAAGCGCCTCGGGGCGGCCGCCGCCGCAATCGCCCGCGCCGCCGCCGCCGCCGCGAGCACCGCCACGCCGCGCATACCAATGCGCAACGGTGCCGCACCGCGCGCGCTCTTCGGGAGGGGGAAAAGACCAAAGCCCCCGCTGACGACGCCACGACCGCTTCACCATCAGCGTCGCCGCCACGCCCGGATTCTCTGAGGTCAGGATCCCACGCCCCACACTCGCCACGCCCCACACTCGCCACGCCCCACACTCGCCACGCCCCACACTCGCCACGCCCCACACTCGCCACGCCCCACACTCGCCACGCCCCACACTCGCCACGCCCCACACTCGCCACGCCCCACACTCGCCACGCCCCACACTCGCCACGCCCCACACTCGCCACGCCCACACTCGCCACGCCCCACACTCGCCACGCCCCACACTCGCCACGCCCCACACTCGCCACGCCCCACACTCGCCACGCCCCACACTCGCCACGCCCCACACTCGCCACGCCCCACACTCGCCACGCCCCACACTCGCCACGCCCCACACTCGCCACGCCCCACACTCGCCACGCCCCACACTCGCCACGCCCCACACTCGCCACGCCCCCACACTCGCCACGCCCCACACTCGCCACGCCCCACACTCGCCACGCCCCACACTCGCCACGCCCCACACTCGCCACGCCCCACACTCGCCACGCCCCACACTCGCCACGCCCCACACTCGCCACGCCCCACACTCGCCACGCCCCACACTCGCCACGCCCCACACTCGCCACGCCCCACACTCGCCACGCCCCACACTCGCCACGCCCCACACTCGCCACGCCCCACACTCGCCACGCCCCACACTCGCCACGCCCCACACTCGCCACGCCCCACACTCGCCACGCCCCACACTCGCCACGCCCCACACTCGCCACGCCCCACACTCGCCACGCCCCACACTCGCCACGCCCCACACTCGCCACGCCCCACACTCGCCACGCCCCACACTCGCCACGCCCCACACTCGCCACGCCCCACACTCGCCACGCCCCACACTCGCCACGCCCCACACTCGCCACGCCCCACACTCGCCACGCCCCACACTCGCCACGCCCCACACTCGCCACGCCCCACACTCGCCACGCCCCACACTCGCCACGCCCCACACTCGCCACGCCCCACACTCGCCACGCCCCACACTCGCCACGCCCCACACTCGCCACGCCCCACACTCGCCACGCCCCACACTCGCCACGCCCCACACTCGCCACGCCCCACACTCGCCACGCCCCACACTCGCCACGCCCCACACTCGCCACGCCCCACACTCGCCACGCCCCACACTCGCCACGCCCCACACTCGCCACGCCCCACACTCGCCACGCCTCACACTCGCCACACCTCACACTCGCCACACCTCACACTCGCCACACCTCACACTCGCCACACCTCACACTCGCCACACCTCACACTCGCCACACCTCACACTCGCCACACCTCACACTCGCCACAAACTACTAAAGCCATAAGCCATTATCAGTTATACACCGTCGCACTCTAGAACTAAACTTACTATAGTTACATTTCAGTTGCACCCACAACCCACCTGTCACCTCTAGTCAACATCCATACGCTTCGGATTCATCTCATTCCATAACCCACACGTTCGTCCGTAACCATTCAGATTCCTTCCTATATCGTCGCTTTTGGGGCTGCGGAGTGTCCTCGTCGACACTCCGGGCGTCTGCCGATTCCATCGTCTGTCGGCATCCCGTCGCCTCAGCATCGTCTGCGCGTCACCTACGAGCCTCACCTCAGGTCTCATCGCCGTCTCTCTGTCGCGTCCCGTGTCTGTCGGCGTCTCATCAACTACGCGACGTCTGCTTGTCACCACCCAGTCACACACCCTACACCTTCCCGCCTCCTGCCTGCGGCACCTCATGCTTCTTCATTGCCTGTCATCTCGGCCCTCGCTCTAAAGTTGTTCCTGCTTTCTCCTGCCTGCCTTTCTGTTTCATCTCCGCAATATCTGTAATACTTTGTTCATGCCATTGACATTCTCTACCACGTACTGGTTGTCGCCTTAATGTGTCGTTAAAGCTAAGTGTCCCTCTTATCTTCACAACATCGTTTATACACTTCTTATTTGTCACGTAAATCCTTCTCATTATCTCCACATCAGTTATTTAATCCACGCTCTTGTCCCCTTCTTCTCCTCAGTACTCGACGTGCAGTTACAGAAAGGACGAATCAACCTCGTTACAACTAGCGGCAACTTCTAGCGTGTCCTCCAAGACGTTTATTCAAGGTTCAGTTCCCGTTAAGAGTGGGTCGAATTATGCAAAGCCATGTAAACACATATGTGGTATGTGTTGAATATTGTACAGTTGCTTGCTGTGCAATAAACAAGGTAATGCGTCTCTCTTCTTCCTAGTACTTTTTTTGTTGGTTAAATATTTACCGTTTGTTTCTAAAACTGCTAAGTGTAAGATATATGTTGGTGCTCAGGTTTCCTACGCTTCAATTCGAAAACTGTTTTCAGCGTTGTACAAATCTTATTACAGCTTTGTTGCCCCCTTGGAGCAAATTCTACAAGTTCAAAAGTAAAGTAAGCTCTACAAAAAATCCTAGTTGTATAGGCCAAGCATTTCCGGTGTCTGCACACCCCCTTTTATTTAGATATATTGAGTAAGTTATACGTTCGATTCCTCTTACTGATTTATATTACAAGTCAAAATTGCGTTTCGAAAAATATACAGGCGATTTCTGAGCAATAAACACTCAACCGAAAGCATTCCAAACAAGTAATCTTCCCAAGGGTTTTACGTTTAAGTGGGACTAACCCACTTCTGCCAATTACTGAACAATCTTTATATAATCAAATAGCAATAAAAATATGTAATAGTTTTAGTACACTAAATTCATTCGTGAGGAACATTTTTACAATGTTCAGTAGATTATGAAAAAAAAAATTAGCGGGAGACTATAACTTATACCACAATTTTAACGTATTTTCGTTCTTGAAAACAAAAAATTAATGAATGAAAGCAAATCTATTACTGACAATTAGTCCATCATCAATAACGTGGGCAATAAATATTGTGGATGGGAGAGCACCGTTCATAGAAAAAAGTAAACGACTATCTCATAGTCCAAAAAGTTCAAATTCGAATGAAGACATAACTCTTCGAGGTCAGACTGAATTAATAACACGCCTCCCACTCTCAACAATGCACATGATCTCCTATAATTTATCGCGTAAAAAATGGAACGTGTTTGTGTGTGTTTGTGAGTGTGAGCTGTTGCGTGTGTTAAGTGTGACCCTCGCGTGTGTACGTTCAAGCACTATTCATTTCACGTCTCCTTCTGGTAACAGATTCGCGTATAACGACACGTTGCGAGAGTTCAAACGAGAGAAAAGTGGGCGATAATTCTTCTGTTGCGCGTTCCCATCCATATGCAGCTCAATCTACAAGATGAAATACGGTCAGGCAAAAATGTCAAAGGCACCATTGGAAAAGAATGAAGCCTGAATTGTTGCATCCATTTTTCGGTGTTCTGTCGCTTCAGGAATGTTCTCCAATAAACGACTCTCTCCAACCGGGTGACAGCTTCTCGAATAACGGCCGTTCGACATGCAAGTCCGTAGTCTCACAATTTGTCAACATGTATCTTATCGATCAGAACATAATTCTCGCCTATGTCTCTCTCCTCCCGCCTCAAGTTCACGAAGTTCCCCCTCCCCCTCTCAAGAGGAAGTCCATTTCTTTCAGCGGAGGAAGAACCAGAAATCAATTTATTTCGTTACAATGGACGGAAGTTAGACGTCTGGCCGCGGGCACTTTGCTCTTCCTCCGGAAAATGAAATAGTGGCACAGGAAATGAGGAGAGACAAACCTGCTCCTCGCGGCGAGAAGAGTACCTAAAACAATTTGCGTTGTGGCGATGGCGCGTGGCGGCGGCGGCGATGAAAGGGGTAGCGGAGGCGGTGGCAAGGAGGCTCGAGGGGTGGAATTTGGAGTTCGAGTTGGTAGGCAAGGCGATGAGAGGGCGGAGAATTCGATGTGGGGAAAGTAACAAACTGGACTCGCTCTTTTGGGGTGCGAGAATGTACACCAAGAAATATCGTCGCGGATCGTCGACTCTTACTCGAATTTCTTTTGTTTTTTTTCTAAGCCTCGAAATCGACGAATTTTGATAAAATATAGCATACACTCCAGTAGAATGCACAGTCTGCATTATTCAAAGGATCGTGAAAGTAAATCTGAAAGCAATTCCAGAGCGACACTTTTCGAGAAATTTCCAAGAGTATTGCGTAAGTTGCGTTCTCTAATGTAACTTCAAAATGCATCAGAAGTAATATAGCCATTTTCATATTCACATAATTTCATGACATTCTCCCAAAATTGAAGACAGGCATCACATATAAGGGGCCGTCCATAAATTACGTAAAGTAAATTCAGATTATTTTCAATATTTCTTCCCCCCCCCTGTAATGCACCTGCAACGCGCGCTAGAATCCCCCTAAATAATAACATAAAGCTTCAGACAACATCGCCCCTCATTTACAGTAAGTAAAAATATACGATAACAAGAGAAAACATTTAATTTACTATGAGTATTAATTTTACTAATATTATAGTATAGACAAACCTGCTCCTCGCGGCGAGAAGAGTACCTAAAACAATTTGCGTTGTGGCGATGGCGCGTGGTGGCGGCGACGATGAAAGGGGTAGCGGAGGCGGTGGCAAGGAGGCTCGAGGGGTGGAATTTGGAGTTCGAGTTGGTAGGCAAGGCGATGAGAGGGAGAATTTATAATAAATAAAATTAGATGCTAATCGCACCTAACAATAAGATTGAAGACAATTTTGTGTGAAAGAAGAATACAGTGGCTAGACAATTTCTGATAAGCCGTGCAACCGTCGTCGTGGATGACGCATGGGTGAAAGAGTATAGTGCCAAAGAAATTGTATTCTAGATTATACTCAGGCGCGGCTCGTCATTAAAGGCTGTAAGGCGGAGCCTCTCCTAGAGAAATCGCCGTCCAAAAGAAATTTAAAAATATGTTTGCAAATGTATTTATTAATTAATAATGGAATTCTGAGTTGTATTATGTTACAATCATATCAATTTTTTTCTTTGTCGGTTAGTTAACAGCCGTCCGTAACGCATTTAAAGCTGTTGACAGGGAAGAGAGAAGCGTTAGGCTCCCACTTTATTCTCCCATAAGGCCTGTATAAAACGAGGAGGCGTGACGTCATGCATTCACTGCAGACGCTTACCAGCGGACGAAGGCTACGGCGAGACAGCCTTCGGTGGAGCCTAGGGTCTGAAGAACGGGTGGCTCACCAGATAGCATTACTGTGCAGCTCCGCGAGTAACATTGCGCTTCAACTAGTTTTCCCAGCATGCGGTAGGAGCGCTATACTTGGGTTTTTCTTTCTTGACGCATGAGGTCTTGTCTTCTGGGGCCCGGTAAAATCTTTGTGAAACAGAACTTACGAGTGCTTGTGATTACTAGTACTAGTAACTTGTAACCGTTGTGAAACTGGCCCCAGGATGGAATATCTCACGGTATTTCGCGTCGTTCTCAATCGAATGTATCAAGCTTATTATTAATAGAAATACAATGCAGGTAATGCAATGCACTGTAATGTAATGCAATGCGTTTGCAGCCTTCCCCATTTATAAAACCACGAGCCGCGACTGATTATACTACATATCAGTTTTGGCTATTTTCTTCGTAATCTTACTGATTTAATCAATGTATCATAGATGAACAAATATTTTCATTTATTGTAATAATTGCATCATACTTTCTTTTATTTACTTACATTTTTAATTTAATTTATTCACATCTTAATGTTTTAGTATGTAACTGAATAAAAGTAATTATATCAGCAAATTTTGAAAATAAAAAAAAAATTACATATCTCTAATCTAACGCCCCCTGGCACTATGTAACGCAGCGTAACGCTGCCTCTAGACCCCTCTCCCTCTCTTTACCGTTACGCAATTTTTGGACGACCCTAATGAGTAAAATTACATTTAAACAGGAGTAATTATAATATTCCCTTTCTGATCGTATTTTTATTTCCCGCCACATCGCCTACAAGAAAGGTGTCAGCGGAGCCAGGAGCCAAGCAAACGTCGGAAAGTGGATTTACATTTTCTCCGCCACTCGGATCGCAGAGGGCGGCGAATTGCTCGAGGCCGCCTCGCGAGCGAACGCGCGGGCACGCCAAACGGATGCCGCCGGCATCGCAGTCAAGTTTCCACGCGCCGCCGCGCCGAGACTACACGACGGACGTGGCGTCGCGGGCGCCGCGAGGCGCCGCCGCCGCCGCCGCCGCCGCTCCACACCGTGCCGTACGGCGAGGTGAGGTGCGCCGCGCCGCGGGCAATCTCATTTCCGCCAGTGGGCGGCGGCGCCGTGCCGTGCCGCGCTGCCGTGACGGTAGAAGTGAGGTGGAGCGGAGCGCTCCCGGCGAGAAGGTGTCGAAAGACGACGGCGGCGGCGGCGGCGTCGCGAAAGGACGAAGCGTGATCGCGCAGCTGGGTGCCGCGCCGAACGGAAGGAAATGCCATGGCTTACTTGGAAGCTGGTGTCAAACGAGGAGTGACGGAATGGGATGAGATGGCTGTGAGGAAGGTATCAAAAACAAAGAGATTCCTGAATTCAGTGTAATGTCTGGGGAACGGAATTTGTTATGCTAATAAAAGGCAAAATGTGTATTTGTACATAAAATTGCATTTATCTTTTCACAAATATGTAAGGAAACCTATAAAAACGAAAAAGCCAAATATACAACGGTTTAAAATTGCTTAATTGCTTAATTCAAGCATTTTCAAAATTTCAAACACAGAACGTCGCCAATAAGACCTGAAAAACGATTTGTAGCGATTAAATAAAACGTTCTACGAGTACAGATGTAATTGCACACTAGTTTACACCATACAAGATATGTTTTATATGTAACAGAAAATATGTATACGTTGTCAGGATCCAGTGAGCACGATAACATGCGTGCAACGTACCAGTGACTGATCCGAGAAGGGGGTAAGAGCGCCGTACCCTCCCCTTCATAATCCAACATTCCTTTGTAATGGAACTAAATGTGTTGAAAATAATTACCACCTATTGATATCAGCACACTCCAAAGAGTATTCGCATTGAGAATCCGCACACTCCGAGAACGAAGAAGAAGTTCTGAGAACCCCGTGGGAGTAAGTTTGATAATTAAGAGTGAAGGACCGGTTTTAATAGGAAGACGATTCCTGAAACAGACTGTTTTGATGCACGTGTATCTGACACTGTGATGCTCCGTTTCAACTTTCAAGAATATTGAAAATAAACAACGAAGTATGTAAGAAATATGTTATAATATGTGAATTGGGTAAAAACAAACAACTGCACCAAACTATGTAAAAATAAAAATGGTTTTAATGCATTCATTATGCCTTCTAAACTGTAAAAGAAATATTTAATGCAAGCATATTAAAATGTGAAAATATGTATTTACATGCAAATCCGGTTCCTAGGTATTTCATAATAGAATAAAACGGTAAAAGATGTTGAGTTTGTCGATTCGTTTGCTTAGTAACTAAGCCGTCCCTTGTCAATTACTTTGGGAAGACTTTCTGTAAACAGTAGAAACACGCTGTTTAATTTTCTTGAAATTATATTTTTGAATATTCGAGTGTTTTTTCTTTTAGAATAGACTTCTTACTTTTGCTTCGAGTGAACATTATTTTTAAGAATTAATTACAAGTACGTAACCCATTCATGATATGTTAATGAAAAAGCCTGCTCGAAACGAAGCAGAAATTAAGAGCGAAACTCCCTAAAAGTGCTCTCAAACTACTCTTATTAAGTCTTGGAGTATTCAAAACGACTGTTTCATAAAATAACTAGTATAAATGAGAATAATATTTTTGCTGTAGAAAAAAAGTTCAGATTTCCATTACAATTAACTTGAAATAATCAATAAAAGACAATTTTCCCCAAAATGTTACGTGAAAATGTTTTAAGAGAAAGAAGAGAAAATTCTGGCATCATCACTGACCCGTGGAAGCGGGGAACGTGGTGCGGGGAAGGGGTGCCGGGAACGTGGTGCGGGGAAGGTGGTGTGAGGAACGTGGTGCGGAGAACGTGGTGCGGGGAACGCGGTGCAGGGAACTGGTGCAGGAAGCGTGGTGCAGGAACCGTGGTGCGGGGAATGTGGTGCGGGGAACATGGTGCGCGAAATGTCGGGCGGGGAACGTGGGGCGGGGAGGGAGGAACAGGGCGGGCAGCGTGGCACAGGGAGCGGGGAGCAGGATGCGGGGAGTGTACTGTGGGGTGCGTGAAGCGAGGAGCTGCGCAGAGCAGGGATAGGATGCGGGGAGCGGGTTTCAGGGCGAAGGCGATCCAGCATTCCAGGAAACGTTGCGGCGATGGGTGGCTGCTTGGCACAGCCGCACAATGTGGCTCGCCGGGGGCCGGGAGGGGGGACGCTTGCACGGAGCTGTTAGCGGAATCCGCGCGACGCCCCCACCCCCGCCACCGCTGCCTCCCCCGCGTGATGACGAGCAGCCGGTGCCGCGCGCTCGAGCCCCGGGGCTCAGCGGCGCCGGAGAGCGAAGGAGCAGACGGAGAGGGGGACAGATACTGAAGCGGAATGGAGGCACTGAAAGAACACCTCGGGGTGAATGGACCCCGCAGAGGACGGATGGGATGAAGGAAGGATGAAGGGTTGGCGAAATAAAGAAAGTGACTGATGTGACAATGATGGTCATTGTTGGAGATGGAGATATGTCGCTTGCAACGATGTTGATTAATACTGTGTTGGCGATGATGAGTGTTGTAGTGTGAGGGTGCGACAAGCTCTCAAAAGGAGTCTGTCTTTCGGCGCAACAACTTGTGACGAAGTCTGGGCCTACCAGCGGCGTCCCAGGCCTTGTGGCCATGGGTTGCGGGGTACATGTGGTTAGCACGAAGACATTCCCACGCCGTATTTTGGTCTTCACAACCTGAGAAGTGAGTTTTCTCCTCGTCACACAGCAATATAAACTGGGACATTGCAACATAGTGCAAGGATAATCTTGGCAGACCGGGAATCGAATCCGGGATCGCGTCATGGAAAGCAAGCAGGCTGACCATGAGCTAACCGCGAGGGCTCTGAAACGGAGTATTAACTGAAATAATACATACATGTATAATAATACATATATGTATAAACGAGATAATGAGGAGGAATCGGAGAGGAAGAGGGGAGTTGATGGACGAAGTCGAAATTTAGGAGGAAAGAAGAAGATATGTCAGTGGTGAAGGTCATATTCAGTGAGAGTTGAAGTAACGAGGCCAACGTGGTGGATGTTGCTTTTATCATTGACGGTGATTAAGAAAGATGACGATAATGGTGATGGCGATAAACATAATCGAGGTGATAAAATAGAGAAGAAGTTATTAAACTCAGTAAGAAGTGGTTTATTGTAATGCAATAAAATGTGATGAAAGTTCGATGGAAGAAAACATAATAAAGTCAATATTGCAATATCATTAAATAATAGTAAATAATGAGACCACGAAAGAGTAATGATGAAATCACATGCGTGAGGAACTGTTTGGTTCACAAATTATAATAGAGTCTGTCATTAATTTGAACCTGGAAGTGATGGTGGTGATTTCGCAGAATAAAACTTAACGAACGATATTTATAATATAGATCATCTAGATCACGTGTTTCGGCAAAGACTTTAGTAACCTTTAAACAACAAACTAACGAAACGTTTTCAATCTACAGATTAACCAAAGATTATTACAAAAAATTGAAAAATATTTTTAACAACTCTCAACCACGAAAATTCACTACGAGATCAAAGACACTTGATATAATCCCAACCGACAAAAGACTGCTAGTCATTTTAATATAATATCCCCTTCAATTTTACTGATTCCTAAGATATCTTCGCGTTATGAGTCCAACACATCTGCCGGCAGTCAAAGGTAGCTGCTATCAAGGCAGACGGGTGTACTGCCAAAGGCTTCTAATGGAATGTGAAGGGTTCTGTCAGATAAGGATATCTGGAGGAGAAGCGCCCCTCCGCCAGCGAGGAAACCCTCCTTACAAACCAACATTGAAAATCCATCCGTTAGAGGGGGCGCGGTGGGGTAGTTGCGGCGCGCGAGGGTTAAAATTCCGAGGGGCGGTACACAAACAGCGCAGGTGAGGTGTGGAGGAGGGGAGCAAGGTATGTAAATGGGGCAAAAGAACGGACGAAGAAAAATGAAGAGACACAGGAATGTGATGAAAGGAGGGAGAAATAATGGTAAGCGATATACAAATAGTGAGGGAATAATGAAAAAGAAATAAAAGAAAAACTATGGGAGTGAAAAAATAGAAATTGCGGGGTGAAGATGTGTAGGAGATTTAATTTAGATGGGTAAAACAAGACTCAGAATTGAGGAGTGAAGCGAAAGTGAAGGTGAGGTGCCAGACATCATGAGATAAACTTGTGTTGGGGGAAAGGACCGAGTTCTGAGAAGTCAGAATAGCAGGAAGTAAAATGGGAAAAGAGGGTTGGCACCCTAGACAAGAGCAGGTGAATAAGAAAGACCGAAAACAGAAGAGGAGAACTTGGCGACAAAGATCAGAGAGGCTCGTCGCAGTGGCGATGAAAGATGAAAAAGAAGATGAAGGAGAAAAAAAAGGTACGGCACGCACGATGCGAAGACAGAATGAGGTTCACAGAAGGAGGAATGGTAAAAATATAATTCAGCGGTGCAAACGGAAGGATGCTACTGCCAAAGACGAGAGCAGGTGAGCGAGCGCGTGAGGAATGGAAGCAAAGGGACTGAGCGGCGAGGAGGGGGGAGGGTGGCTCGGCGTGCTGCGCGGGCGGGGAGGGGGGTGTCGCGGGGGCGAGCAGGTCGCGCTCCATCCGCCGAGCGGCGCGCCTCTGCCTTATGAAGCCATCCCCGGCTAATTTATACGGGGGCCCGGGGCGTCGCCGTCTTTTATTGGACTATGCTAAGCAGCAGCGGCGGCGGCGGCGGCGGCAGCGGCGGCGGGGGACCGCATATTGGGATATTACGGCGGGGAGAATCGATTCGAGGGCGAGTAGCAGCGCTGTGCCCCCTCCCGCACGCTCCCGCCGCGGTGGCGGCGTCGGAGACGGCGGCGGCGGCGGGCTTTTATGAAATTGGAATAAGAAGGTGCGCGAGCCGACGGGGAAGAGAAGAGCGCGCCGTAGGGGGTGGAGCGGGGTGGGGTTAAGGGGAAGGAGGGCTGTCATTACTCTGCCTCCGCTGTTTGTTCTGCCAGCGCCCGCCCCCTCTTACCCCAGTCGGTTCCCACGCGGCCGACTCCGTTTTTACGACCCGTTCGCCCCCTCCGCCTCGCGGTGGCGGGGCTGCGGCCGGTGACCAGGTCGTCGCCTGCCCGTGTCCACGAGCTGCCACGCCCCGTCGTTAGGCCCAGAGGCCGGCGCCAGAGATCTCGTGCTGTCTTGTTTGAGTGGTGCTTGGAAAAGGAATCGTATTTCCTTGCTCGTTCATTTTGGGCCGAGGCAAGATACTAAGTGATAAGGTAGATCTGCATTTATCGATGTCAGTGAGCACTGGGGACCCAGATAATAAGTCATAGGAAGGGAATTTTGTACGTGGTTTAGAGATTTTTTTGTTTTTCATGTAAATTGTAAACATTTGTAGAAATAGACCTGTTTTAGAAAATAAAAAAGGAAGATATTTGTGAAACTTAAAAAGGTATTTATTACATTGTTTCTGCATATAGTAGTAGCATGTCCTTAAGTCGAGCACGACTTTTGGTGATCTTTAATGGATATGCGCAGCAGTTACAGGTTACCGCCTTCTTAAATGTTGCTCCTGGATCTTCTCGCTAAAGTCGCTGTTTTTGTGATCTTCTGTTATTGTCCTGCTGTTATTCTGTCTATACCAAATTATATTTCCCAGCTTTACTTCCATTAAATTATTTTGCCTCTGTTGGTATGTGGAATTACGTAGACATTATTTATCCTCATTATTTCGTCATGCTTATCAGTATCATCAAATATTCTTTTTTTATGTTTTCATTTTGAAATTATATGAAACTCTGAAGTTATTACAATCCTGCTTTAAATTTATTAAAATATATATTAAAAATTATTAAAATATGATTCTCAGAACGGCGTCGTCGGCAAATTCAGTCGGATAATTGATGTCTAATAATCCTCTGCGAAACTTCGGCATCCCAATTGGAATGGTCTTTAATCTTAAATGGAAGTGGAAGTCTTAATATTCGAATTAAACACCTCTAGGCAAGCTCTTGATTGTGTAAGAAGTTTTTGCTAAATTAAATAAAAGTATATCTTTCCAACGTGTTGTTATTCTGCAATCAACTGCTGTTTTATTCGTTTAATATCTTGACATCGTACTCTGGCATGAACGCCTATGTTATTACCAACGGGTAATTGGTGCTTACTGAATCCTTTTAGTTTCGTTTTGCTTTCAATGCGACGCTTAAGTGAATAGAAAGCGCTTTGAATTGCCATCGTCATCCAAAGATCACTTCATGTCTTATTACGCAAAAATAATTTCTCGAAATATCAATTGAAACATTCAAGAATCAATTCACATATTTCCCCTTACATTTTTTCGAAAAATTTGTTAACAATTTACATTATTAATAATTATTGTCATTTTGTTGGAAGTTGGCAGCAGTGATCTAAAACGTAGGGCAAAGTAAATAATTATCATTTATACACTAATGTAAACCAGCTAAGCCTTTTGTATCTTTTCCTCATCACTAGATTCATGCACGTACCAACTACATGGCTCAAAATTCTTCTAAATTTTATTTTCGCGCTTCGCAAACACCATTTGTGATGGATTTATCTTGTTAAAAACAGGGTTTATTTGTCATTTTCATAATTGTCATTTGAATTATGAATCCTTTATGAATCATTGAACTTTGTTAGTAATATCTGCATTACAATTTCGTAAAAGTACATAGAAGTATCATTAAAACAGACTTATACTACAAAGTAATTATTTATTCCAAAAATGTGTTAACTCTTCTGAAATTTATTTATTTACTGTTTGTTAAAGTACTTGGCCGTGATCAAACCATCGGGAACGAGATAAGAGTTAAATATTAGTTCAGAATACATTAAAAATAGTTACGAGTAATTAGTAAACAAAACCAATTCTGGGTGTAGTAAAATGAAGCAATACAGAAATTAAATAACATAAGATGGCCAAAGAGATGGACCAGATGAGAAAACTAACTGTGCCATTCTTAATTTCTTCTGCTCATTCACAGTTCGATTTCATGACTCGAAAATAGTATGATTCATAATCTGCCGTTCAGCACCACAATCTCGCTTTGCCGATGGCGACGTTTTCTAATGGAATAGTGTAACACCGCTTCTTCCTAGTCATCTTGAAACGTATACCTGCTAAATAATTTACTTGTGAATAAGAATACTGTTGCTCAGACACTATGTTCCCCCTCTGATATCCAGGTGACCAAAGTGTTCCCTCCTCGTATATAGTCGGTCTTCTGATATCCAACAAGGTCTGTCCGCAGGTCCCGTTTACGTCACTCGCATGACACATCCCTCGCACCGCCCAGCTTCAACACTGTTCTTATTCCTATCTGCAGCACAAGGAGCAAAAGCCAGAGCCAGAGCTACCGGTCGAAACACACACCGCTGGGCGGCCTGGCCTTCCTGCAAAACCCTCTGGCCCCGAATTCGCAGGGCGAGGCGCCAACGAGGTCGGGGTCTTCCGCGATGCGCCGCAAAAACCAAAGGCGCAAATCCGCTGAATTTACGGAGGGAAGGGAGCAGCGTAGGCGGTCGGCGCGACGGTGGACGAAAGTGGGTGGAGACAGGCGGATGCCGCCAGGGACGATGGCGCGGGGGCGGAGAAAGGGATGAGCGGGGAAGGGGGCACGAGGATGGGGAACAGGGGCGGAGGTAGGGCGGGAGAAGGGACGGGTAATGGAGGCGGAGGTGGGGGCGGGGGCGCTAGCAGGGGTGGGGAGGCGGCGATTAGCGACGTGACCGGAGGGGGACGCGACAAAAATTTCCCCTAACGAATCGAAGACCTTATGATAAAGGTGTCGAATTCAGAGTTCATTGAACGGAATGATCTGGGACTGTGGAATTGTTTCAATTTTTATAGCTATGGACTGCGTCCGTCCAAGTGTGGACTGGCGTTTTCGAAGATAAGAAACTGTAATTTCTCGAAGATTCTGTTATTATTTTTAGGGGTTTAGAGATAATTTCTAGAAAATTGAGGATCATTAGGCTACATTTTCCCCAGAGAAGCAAACAGTACAGAGAATTGTAATGAATTGTGTTTAATTGCGACTGTGAGATCAAAGAATAAGAGTTACGAACGGGCGATTTTTTCGGCAAGGAACAAAGATTTTTTTCGGCAGATATAGGCCTCACTTCAATGAAGATCTATTCCGGAGGTTAAAGGAGTCTTGAACTGTTGATAACGTTACAATGTACGGAAAAATTTGAGAAATTGTCATATTTCTTTGCCGTGATTGTAAATTAGGTGAGATCGAAAGTGCAGAAAACTGCCTCTCAATATTAATGTGCGAAAACTATGAAAAGAATGAGAAGAACGATGTTGAAAAGTCTCGCAATGGAAGAACAAATACAATAATAAAAAAATTGCTTAATGTCATGACTAAGGGGCTAAAAAGTGCACTACGGTGCCAAATGAGAAAAATGCCCCTCGGGAGGCAGCCAGGAGCAGCATTTCGACGCCGGAGCTGTCACCAGGCTGCGTGGCCTAAAGGGGCACGGGCGGGAGACGAACAGAATGAGGCCGGCAGCGGTGGAGCGCGAGATGACCTCCGACGTTGCGCCGCCCGTGTCAAAAGCGATGGAGATGACGGCGGCTACTGCACGCGGGATTCGGCACGGCCAAACAGGGTGAAATGGCGGGGAGATGGAGCGGCGCAAGCACAGGGCAACACTGAAGGGATGGGACTGAAAATTGTGAGGGATGGAAATGGATGGAGAAGGTAGGAAAGGAGAGGACGTGGGGAAGATAGCTCCTGAACCGGAAGGCACAAGGAGGAATAGGGATGAAGCAGAACGGGCATCCCAAGAAGCGAGTAGAGAATGAGGGGAAGGAGGATTGGATGGTTGGAGGAAACACTAACTGGCTGAAGAAAGAAGCTGGGAGGCGGCGGGGTCTGAACGCGACGAGGCGGGGAAGCGGGGACATACAGGGAGAGGATAAGAGGGGACGAGGATGCAGCGGAGCGGGAATGCGGCGTGGCGGGGATGCGGCATGGCGGGGACGTGGTGTAGCGGGGATGCGGCGTGGTGGGGATGCAGAGGGACGGTAATGCGACGGGACGGGTATGCGGCGGGACGCAGAGTGGCAAAGATGTTGTGGGATGGGTAAGCGGCGAGGTGGGGAAGGGGCAGGGTAGAGAACCGGCAGGACGAGGCATGGATGTGGCTGGACGCGGATGTAGCGGAGCGGAGAAGAGGCGGGGAGAGTATGTGGAGGTGAATGAGGCGGGGAGAGAGTGGGTGGAGATGAAGTGACGCAGTCCGCGCCTGATGAAGTCGATTCCGACCCAGTGGGGCTGACAGCGGCGCTGTGGACGGACGGGCAGTCGGCGCGGCCAGAGGTTGGATTGGTAGCGACAGCCCGCCCGAAGGCGAGGTCAACCGCGCGCCCGGCATAGAAATCAGGGCAGGGCCGAGCAGCCGAGCACCCGCGGCACACAGGGTAGACAGCTCGGCTTTCGCGACAGGGGTTGCTTCCATTCTGTGGGACTTCAGGTACATGAATGCAGGCGCATCAGATTTTGACGATTGGGTCCTCTCTGCAAATTCGCATTGGAACATTGTGATGTTGATATTTAGCAGTACGTTAATATTTTATACATTTCCATGATCCTCATATATCCATTTAGGTATAAATCATTGATTTCAAATGAAATCAGTCATAAGTGTCGAGAAAAATCTACACAATTTTCGAAGAAATACAAATGTACGAAATCATCGAAGACCAATTATGACATGATATGTAGATGAGACAAGTTTCATAGCTTGCAATAACATAATAGATATGTTTTTAAATAATGACATTCTCTCTTATAGCACTAGACTACTGTCAAATGAATCATTGAGATATAATCATTGAGATATACTGTGCATCGTTAGATCAATAAAACATATCTTCAAAATGTTTTCGTAGCATTTTGAATCAGACACTCAAAAATCTTCAAACAGTCAAAAACTTAAAAATAATATTTCTATTGTTAGAGAAAAAAGATATCCAATTTTGTGCAAAGGACATTCTCTAGAATGTGTGTGAACGCCGAACCACAACTTTATCTGGCCCACTGAAATGTTTCTGAATACAAATTTTAATTAACGATTTTATTTTAGGTTAAATTTTCAGAGTATTACGAGTATTATATCAAGATAGGTAAACATATTGCCACAGTAAAATATACCCAAACTGTTTCTCTGATAAAACGAGAGAAATACGTTTGGGCAACATATAAACTTGAGAGGAAAAATTTCCATATTCGTCCATACATCTGCATGAATACACTGTCCACGCCCGAATAGCCAGATTCGCGATACTGCCGTGTTCTCCGCGCTCACCTCTTCTCCGCTCTGCCCCGCGAGCGCAACGCATTCAGGCGAGGACGCAGAGGTCTCGAGGCAGGGGTCCGGGTTCCGACCGCGCCAGCCGACCCGCGCCCGCTGGGTGGGTCGCTCCTCACCCACTCACCTGCTCCACTCAACACCACTTCCTACTTCCCCACCCCCACGCGAATCGTCTTCTCTTCCTCGCTGCGACACCTCCCCCACTACCCTTCCCCGCTCAGCCCTCACACCATATCCTCAGCCCCAACCTCCTCTTCACAGTCGAATCGACCTTGTCCCCTCCGCGATCTGACCATACCACGCGTTCTCCACCAACCCTCCCTCACGCCACCCCTCGTCCACCAACTCTTCCCCCATCCATCCGAATGGTCCACTCCCCTTCTCCTTTCAGACATCCCTTCTATTCGCACTCCCTCTACCTGTCCTCCACTCTATCCAAACACCCCACTCCTCCAATCCCCTCATCCGAATCGTCTTCGCCCCCTTTACCCGTTCACCTACCGTTCCCCCACTTGCCCTCCACACCACCCCCAACGCCCGCCCTCCAGTCCACTCCACCCACTCGCTTCTGCGGTGGCCGGCGCGACCTCGCGCTAATGAAAGCGGCGCCCGGACAGGCGGCGACAGACGGCGACAGGCGGCGGCGGCGTGGGCGGCGGCTGCGCGCGCGGTCCGATTAGCGACGGACGTCACGGCCGGGCGGGACGCGGCGCGAAAATTTAATCTTTCTCCTTCTTCCGTGGCGTCGGTGGCGGCGGCGGCGGCGGCGGCGGCGGCGGTGGAGCCACCGGCAGCCGGCCCTCGCTCTTTAATTAAACCGGCGAACGTCAGCCACGGCGGCGGCGGAGGTGATGGCGGCGGTGGAAGTGCAGCCGGAGCATCGGCGCCGCGCGGCGTCGGGTGTGCAGAGGTCGGGGTGTTTGGGTCGCTCCGACCGGGGTGGGCGGCGGTGGGGGGGCGGGGGGCGAAGCAATGACTGGGCAGCCTGGCATGTACTGCTCGGCGCTGGAGCTCCACACTGTACACAGAGGATGTAATGCGGGCGGCAGATGCGCCAGGCCAGGATGATGGTAGTGGGGCGACGAGATGGAGGAGAAGGATGATGGCGATGGGTGTTGTGTGAACGGGTGGATGTATGTTTAAGGAGTATGGAGGTCGGAGTAGACGTTTGCGTAAATGGATATTGGATGGGTTTAGCTTATGACGAACGCGGATTAGAGGTCGAAGAACCTCAGAGCGAACAGAAGAGGGAGTGTTTGTGTTGGTGGAAGTTAACACCAAAAATGAAAGACATATGTAATGACGTTGGGTTTCTCATCGAGTGTGATAGGAAGAAGCGGACATCAAAAGCTTCTGACAGATGTAAGATGGGACAGGGTGTGGATAGGAAATAATGAAAGTAGATCAGGTACGGTGGCAGAATGCGGTGAAAGTTGCAACAAATAGGTGACGAGGGGAAGTGGGCGACAGGAAGTAGCGAAAGCGGAAATATACAGAAACAAGACGGCCGCAGGGCCGGAAGAGGTGATAGAAGTAGCAATAGGTGGCAGGTGACAAGAGGGAACGGAAGTAAACGACAGCAGGCAATGTCACGAAAACAACACAACGAGCGAAAGATCGTAGAGATGGTAGTGTCGTGGAGGGGGTGACTGCGAAAAAAAAAGTAAAAGAGTAAAAGCGGTGCGCGGCGTGGGGGTGAGGCGAGGTTCGCCCGCGATGGAGCTGTCTGCTGGATCGCACCTGGCGCCGACGCGAGGCCGCGCGGCGCTTCGCTGCTCCGCGGAGGCCTCTGGGCGATTGACAGCGCAGCCTCCAGCGACCTCGCGGCGAGAGAGGGCCGCGCGCCGCAGCCGTCACCGCTTCCATTCCTGCCTTTGCCCTCCGATCGCCCTCGCCCTGCAAACGCCCGTCCCGGCCCCCGCACCCGCCACCCTTTTCATCCGCCGAGCCTCCGTCACCATTCCTGTCCCTCCACCCTCCATTCTGCGTCCTGTATGCCCAAGCCTCGGCTACCGTTCCATTTCCACCCTTTTCCCGCTCAGCCTCCACCCATCCCCAGCCAGCCCTCCAGCCCAGGCAACCCACCCCTCGGCCCAGTCTGGCATCCGCCAGCGCCCAGACCTCCGCCTTCACCTACTGACCCCACCGCTGACACTCACCTACTAACCCCTGCCGCCTCCTTCCTACATCTCCGCTCCCACTTACCGACTTTGCACCGCCCTCGATCATTCGGACTCCGTCGCTCTTATCTCAACCCCAACTCCTCCTCCACCTCTGCCTTCGCCGCATCGAGTCTTGCCAACACCTACTCTACCCCCGTTCCCTCGAGCACCCCTTCCACCATTTCCTTTCAACTCCACTGTCTGTACTCCTCCTCTTGTTCTCCTCCCACGCCCTCATCCGCCGACCCCACTCCCTGCTCATCACCACCACCACCACCACCACCACCAGCAGCGTCGTCCCCGCCGGACAGCGACGGCCGCCAAAGTAAACTCCCAACTTGGCCGCGCGGCGCCGCTGTTGATGTTAAAACGCTTAAAGTGATTAGGCGGCGTCAGGGCAGCTCGGCGGAGAGGACAAGGGGGCGGGGCGGCGCGAGCGGAAAGCGCTGCTTCGCCCGCCCGTCCGCCGCCTGCCCGTCGACGCCGACGCCGAGCGCGCGCGCGCGCGTAAGTGGAAAGGGCGGAAGTCGGCGGGGGCGCGGAGGGAGGGAGGGGGCAGCAGAGGCAACAAAGGGTGGAGCGGCCGGCGCCGGTCGAGGGGCAGACGGAGTATGTTGGAGAGATACACGCGAGAGCAACAGAAGGGCCGATGTGTGTTGCTTCTGGGGGGCGGCAGCGGCCAATGTGACGAGAGTGCGATTGGGGGGCGATCACAGAACACAATATGTTGGGAATTAACAATTTCCCTTTTAAAAATAAAGTTAAATCATTTTATGTGCATCTTATACGTGTAAGCAACCACTGCAAAATTCATATAATATTCGTAATATAGCAATTACATTCGATACTCAAATCATTATGACATAAAATATCGATACTACTCCTACCGATGTGGAGTCGTCAGAGCCTATTTAATCCTTCTACATTCTCAACATTCTCTCTGAGCCATTTTTGAGAATAATTTATTAGTACTTATACATCGATATATGCAGCCTACGTTGAGAAACGTTCGCTTTTCACTTGCAACATATATTGTAAATATGTTAAGAAAAAATACAAAATTGATGTTTTAGTATAGAGAGATATGAAGGAAATCCTGCCTTCGATTTAAAAAATAGCTCCTTAACAAATTAAGCATAAATACAGTTTTGTAGTTTGTTTTTGAAGGTGGGTATATTAGGAAAGTTAGTAACAAAGCAGAGAACGTTTCTCGGTGAAGTACTGAGCAAATGTCACACACAACGGCAGTAAGTGGTCGGTGACAACGGATAACAGGGGACGCCGGGTGGCGGAAGGGCCGTAGACCTAAATTCAGCGGTGAGACCATCAGGGAAGCAGCGGCGAGTTCGCGTGAGGCCCAGCCGACAGCGACAGGACTGCGACAGAACTCCGACAGGGGAGCGCCGCGGGTTTTTAGCTGTTAATGGAAGGTATTAGTGTCAGTTTCGCGCCCTGGTCACCGGCAACGCGCCGCCACTGCCACCCCCGCCGCCGCCGCCGCGTCTCTCGCTGTTGGCGCTACAGATTGTCTGAAATACCCCGGCTCAGTCAAGAGTGCCCCGCCCGTAGCGATTTTTATCCCAATTTGCGTTCAAATTGCTGGCGAACATAGCTCCATGGCTTCCCAGCATTTAACCCTGACTAACAGCCGCACAATGCCCTTTTAGCCAACACGATTCGAACTAAAAAAAATGACAAAAAAGCGGAGATCAAGATTTGCGAAACGCCGTTTTAAACAGGATGTTCAATGAAATAAAAAGTTATTTTTTAAAAAAAAATACGGAGGCCTATAGTGGGAAACACAGGGCAAATCAAGTCGTTTTCAGACACGACCAAACGAGCAGAGAATCTCTACTCACAAAGCAGTAATTTACCTTTCGTTCCGTTCCGCGTATTTGCCTTCGCTATATTTAGATTTCTCCGCGCGCCGAGGCGGGAAAGCCGTACACACACAAGAGGCTTCCACGAAAACACACCCGGTAGTAGCTTTCCCGCACGCGGGAGCCGTGGCCGGAGCCATGGCCCGGAGCCCGGGCCGGGGTGGAGGGGCTGGTGGAGTCGGATTGAGGAGGAGGAGGAAGGAGCTACCAGCGGGAGGTTGTGGGATCGGCGCCCGCTGGCTGACGTAACTTTCCCCCACACGGTAGTAGCTTTCCCGCACACTGGAACCGGGGCCGGAGCCGAGGCCGGAGCCCGAGCCGTGGTGGAGGGGCTGGTGGAGTCGGAGGAGGAAGGAGCTACCAGCGGGAGGCTGCAGGATCGGCGCCCGCTGCCTGATGGACGGCGGCGGGCGCGGTGGCAGCGTTGGCGGCGGCGGGGGCGTGGCGGAGGAGGAGGGCACGCGGTTATTGCGCGCATAAATCCGGTGCGCGGCGAAGCGCGCGAGCTGCTCGGAGGCTCCGCCCGCCGCGCCTCGCACCGCCACGCTCCGCTCCGGCACTCGCGCCCGGCGCTCCCGCGTGCCACCTCCACGTGTTGCACTCGCCGCCCCCTCCACCCTGACTCCTCCCAGCGCCGATCTCTCTGTGCATCATTCGTCTGCTCTACAGACATTCCTAGCAACACGCATCGCCTAATCTCGGCACCTCTTGCATTGTAATTTGGAACAACTGTGTGTCTGTTTGCTGATTCCAAACTGCTCACGGAATTAATCTTGTAACAGATAAAAATCTTTGGGAATGGAATACAAGTACAAAATAATGTAGTAACGTTTCCTCCTATCTCGTTATCGTAGAAAATTTTCAACAATTTTGCAAATCTCAAAAATAATTTTATTTCCTTGTTTTAAAAATATAAAGATCAGTCGTGGTCATTAAAATACTATTATTTAAATGTGATTAAGTACTTCAGAGACGTTTAAATACATTTCTAAAAATATTGTAAAACCATAAGAAAAGGAGTGTTGAAATACAGAAGATTGACTCACGTGTTTGAAAAATTATAATGAAATAAAAAATAGAGATCAATAGAGAATTCATGTACTTCTAATTAAATCTAGTAGATAGACAAAAGAAACGAAGTGGTACCTTAGCAACAGAGGTCACGAAAGCGAGTGGAATGTGGATGGAAGAAATTGATGACGAAACTCGGAATAAGTGAAGTAATTAACACATTGATAATGTAGAAACCGGGCAAAAAGCTAAAGAAAACTATTTTATGTTGCTTATTGCGAGTTCTAAACGTTTTTTAGTGAAAATTATCTAGGAAGATGAAATAGGTGTCTCGAAAATGTTCAGGGATTAAGTATCAACAATACAGATGTGAAGTTTCTTCTCGACAAAAAAACTTTATACTGCTTTATAATCTTCAGTTGACATGGAGAAGGAAAATACCTTAAATACACCAAGAAGATATAAAATGAGATTATAACGTAGGTGCGTGTTATATCTGGATTAGTTTTGCAATCATTAATTTTTCGTAAAAGAAATCTTACGAGACATCTGCGAAACCCTCATTACTTCTACAAACAACTAAAATGAAGTGGATCTCTGGTGCATTGCCATTCCAAACTTCGGAGCGAAATCTCTATTGTTCTCGTAATGCGCTAAGGCACATCGCTGCAGGAGATGCAACTAACAACTCCATCCCGCTCCCTTGCTTGTTCGACGGAACCTCGCGCTGGCCGATAGGTCAGGTCAACCGCCGCACGGAACCCACGCCCAAGTTCACGACCGCAGCCTTCGGAGCGGCAAGTTCAGGGCTGCGGCGCTGCGCGGCACGACGGGCAGGCAGGGTGCCGCGGGAGGGGGCGGGGCGGCGCGGGAAGGGGCGGGGCAGCGCGGGAGGGGGCGAGGTGTGGCGGGAGGGGGCGAGGCGAAGCGGGAGGGGGCGAGGTGTGGCGGGAGGGGGCGAGGCGAAGCGGGAGGGGGCAAACGGACGGACGGGGGCGTGGCGGGCGGCGCGGGTGGGCGCAAGGTAGGGCAGGGCAGGGTGGCACAGTGCGGAAGGGTGAGGAGGGAAGGAATGGGGAGGGGTGGGTGAGGAGGGGGGAGGGGGAAAGGGAAGGGAGTGGAGGGGGAGGGGTAGAGAGTGGAGGGGAAGGGGGCGGGGCGGGCGGCGCCGGACGCTCGCGTGCGGAGAGCAGCTTTCGCTTCTCCCCCCCGGCTTGCTTCCCCCCAATCCATCTCCCTGCTCTCGTCATGGCGCTCGTTCGCCTCTGCCTCCGTGCTGCACAAGCCGCCAAAAACATTTGAGACGACGGTGATCGAAGTTGCACAATTGTTTTACGTGCATTGTGCATTCATGAGTTGCTGATTTTGATAAGCATTTAAAGTGTCATTACAACACGCAGTGAAAAGCGATGAGGAATTGATGTTTCCGGTTTTGCCGATACCAAGTTAGGCTTCTACGGAAAAAACATGGATAGAAATTCTTAACCCAAATAATATAATTATAAGGAAGAAATAAACTGCAATTGCAATATCGGAATATCCAATTGAAAATGGAAACATTAAATACTCAGCTTTTAAATGTAACCACATTGTTATCAATATGTCATCAATTTACTCTATTTCTTGTTTAGGATTTATAAACACGAAATTCAAAATTGGAAAATCGGACGCAACAAAAGTAATATTCATCGGCAAACGGTTCAACATCAATAGCCCCGTGACAGATTCCTCCATTCGCCCTTTAATTCACAAGATGCCAAGTGAAAGATTACCGGAACATTCATGTCAAAAACGTATTTTTTAGACAGCAACCTGTTAAATTGGTTATTTTTGGACATGCATAGTGTGCTAAATGTTCACTTTTTAGCACCAGTGCTAAAAGTGACACGATGCTCAAATGTTCAAATAAAACAGTGCATGAAACAAAGTAAATAAAACACTTTCGTCTGACCGCGTCAATTACTGCTGAATGTAATGTAACATAGTACTTAATTAAGTCATTTGTATACTTGAAATAAAATAATATAAAAGAAAAGAAAAGTAAGGCTGTCTAAAAACCAGTGTATGACACACGTGGTATAGTGGTTTTAGTTTGCTCGTAGAATTGCGCCTTCAGGACATGTGTCTCAACCGTTCCTGTTCGCAAAACAAAATCCCACTATTACTACTCGTATCACAAATAACTATTATAAAATTTATGGTTGCATAATGGTCACCGTCATATATCTATGCATTGAAACGTTTGTCTTGAAATTCCATATTCATTTGCCGAATTCATTTCAGTGCGATCAAACTTTCTCGAGATAATTGTTCTATGCAATACAAGGATAATCACCACTGTTAATTACTTCAACATGAGAAGTTAGCTTTTTGTTTTGTTAATGTCCATCATTACAATTACTTTACTTCTTAACTTTAACTTTGCTTCTTTTTGTTTCTTTTCAACTTTATTATGAATATTTTATTGCTTCTACAAAGAACCTACATTCTGAACACTTTTCATCACATGTCTCCTTTTCCATGTTAATTTCAAAACAGGTCGTGAGAACCCACACAACTGGCAATTGCGTGATGTCACAATGATCGATTTATATGCTGGTTCCAATCCTCTTCTCTACAATTTCAAACATCACCCTTTCATCGTGACTTCCACTTATCTTCCCTCAATAGCCTTTATCAGTATGGTCTGGCACTCAACAGACACCTGTTAGTTCTACCATGCGTTGGACAACAAAATCACCCCCACATTTCCATTCGTCCATCAACAAAAACCCACCTGTAGGATAGACCTATAGAATAGCAAAAACTCAGTTTGAAACAATATATTTTCGATGTCGTAAATATTTTAAAATAGTATTACAATGGGTTCGTCGGCTTTTATATCTAGAAAAAAAAACAATAATGTATTTATTCTATTTCATTTGGGCACTGACTTGAATACTAATTACTAAATTTATTTGAACCACTGAACAAATAAATTCGAGATGAGCAACGAAAACAATAGAAATTATTAGGTTTATGAATTATTAATTTCACTTTGGCCACATTGCACCAATAATAACTACAACTACGCAAATAAAGAAATATTATTTTCCTATGGACAAATCATCTCGAATACTGCGGTCATTGTTGTGTGCTTTGCAGCTATTTTTCAAAACTGTTTAACATTGCTTTAGCTCGTAAATTATTCGTCTCAAGAGTCAGGAGGTAGTAATGGATCTCCCCTAAGCGTAATTATTACTCTATCGTTACAATCGCTTCAAACACTGTCAGGAACAATCTCAAGCTAAGCATTCTACTATAACCTCTGTCTCATACATTGCCAATGTCTCGTTCAGTGAGAGAGTATTGATTCCGAGTGCGTCATTTGTTGACGCGCTGTCATTAGTCCGAAATCATTAGTCTCTTCCATAAGTGCAGTGCATCCTCAGAGGTGGCGGTGTTCGTCCCTCCGCTGGAATGTGTGATCCGGCAACCGACTTTAATGTCGGCTTGGGTTTTATGCCACTCCACAACTCTCCCTAATAGGGCATCTCCACAGCCGAGCAGACTCTAAATTCCCAACGGACCTACTGTCCTGTATGATAGTGTAGTCATGTGCGTGTATGGATGTGCAAGAGGACAAAGATGAAGAAGGAAAAATCGCGCGAGGTCTGTGGCCTGATATTTACCGCGCAGTTTCAGCATTTACTTGGTATTTATACAAGAAAAAACTGAAAACTCACGATCTGAGAAACCGGCATCTAGAATTCACCTCCAGACAATGATTGAATTTCACCACTTTTCTAGGTAGAGTGTCGAAAATTAGCCAACAACAGGACTCGAATCCTAACACCTCTCGGCCAATGAATCTCCACACCTACAACGATACCGCTGTGTTAACGCAGCCGACAATATCTCGTACATATGACCGACGGGCTTACTGCTAAACAGTGCTTCCCCACAGTCTTTTACGATATCTCTTTTCTCATCCACCTCTTTCTTTCCGGCCATTTCCTTCACCACTTCAACCTCGTCCACAGCGGTGAACTCCACGTGCAGCTCATCAACCTCCCGCAGCGACTGTTTGCTCACTCCAACTTCCAACCGCGTTCACCCGCAAGTAATTTTCCGGCGAGGCCCTTATTACGTTCAGAGAAAAGTTCGAAAAGGGTAGAAAATTAGTAATATTTATTCATTCGTAGTGTCATAATTATTACCAGCTAACTGAAAATGATACTGTCAACGCCGGCTTCATCTTCCTCGCCTGTCACTTCAACCCCGATAGCATCAACTCAGATAAATGCCTCTTAATAAAAATGTTAATACGATGTCTGTCTGGACGTAGGCGACCAGCGTCAGAAAACTGGCCCCGGTATTCCGGGTCAATTATGCATTAATGAATGAGGACCTCAATGATATTCAGAGGTACGTTTGCTTCTGCCTTCAACTCCTTAACAATTTTATCCAAAATGAAACTGAAGTGTCGTGTTGTTACTGGAGACAACGAGTAATTATTATAACTGTCATGATTATACAATCCCACTGGCTCTCGTTCGCTCCTGCGTCCCGGCACATTCGCATTCCCTCCGTTTCTTCCTCCGGCGCGTCCTCAGCGGGAGACCGGGGCGCGCGCGAGACGTCTCCCGCGGCGCATGCTCATACGCCCGTCTTCCACAACCCATCGCCCGCCGACATCGCCCGCCGGCATCGCCCGCCGACATCGCCCGCCGACATCGCCCGCCGACATCGCCCGCCGACATCGCCCGCCGACATCGCCCGCCGACATCGCCCGCCGACATCGCCCGCCGACATCGCCCGCCGACATCGCCCACCGACATCGCCCACCGACATCGCCCACCGACATCGCCCACCGACATCGCCCACCGACATCGCCCACCGACATCGCCCACCGACATCGCCCACCGACATCGCCCACCGACATCGCCCACCGACATCGCCCACCGACATCCCCCACCGACATCCCCCACCGACATCCCCCACCGACATCCCCCACCGACGTTCCCCACCGACATTCCCCACCGACAACCCCCACCGACATCCCCCATCAACATCCCCCATCAACATCCCCCACCGCCATCGCCCACCACCATCGCCCACCGCCCACCAACATCGTCATCACCCACCAACCCACTAACCTGCACGCACGCACAGGCCGCGCGGGTCCCTCCCTCGCGCGCGCTCCTCATCGCGGCGTGCCGCGCGCCGCGGACGGGTTTGTTTCGGATTTCTTTCTTTGGGTGTTTGTTTATTCTCTTTTTTACGGTTCGTTCCCGCGGCGGCGGCGGCGGCCGCCACGGCGCCCGGGCGATGGGCGATTTGTCACATCGAAGAGCGGCGGGCGGCGCGCGGGACCGCGGGGTGCGGGCGGGGGCGCGGGCGGGGGCGGCGACCTCCAGGCGCGCGCACCGTGCAAGTCCCAGGCAGCTCTACCCAGCACCTCCCGCCTCGGCCGCGACGCTGCCGAAGCTGCTGCCAGAAGGGTCGAGAAATGTTCACTTCTTCTGGACTTCTTCCCAGGAATCGCACTGCAAGTGACGATCGCGCTTTTTTGTAGCTTTCGTGTCAGCACATTAATTTACTGACTCTTCTGTTTTCGTCTGCAGCAATGGAATTTTATCCTTCGGTTATTCCCTTTCATCCCGTACTTTTTCTCCGACACTACATTTGAGAACGGTATTTAAAACCTCCAGATTCAGAAAATTCAGCCATTCTGGTGCGAGGGTTTCAAGCGTTTGATAATTTTGTTTAGCGATTTTTCTTAACAGTCATTTCAGTTAATAAAATACTGCAGATTTTAAAAAATATTTTTCGTTACGTAGAAAAGAAATCAAAAGATGGACTGAATCATATAGGCCTCTGATATTGTGGATGCCATACGAATTCACAATTAGATAACAACGCCACTACCAACAGGATGGAACAAAATGCTCTAACGAAATCGCTCTCCAGCACGAAACCTGAAACGGTGTAAAAAGACATAATACAAGTGTGTGTTCTGTATTCCGCCGAGTGACTGCTGCTGGCACTGACGAGCTGCACGGGCGCCTGCGGTGGCCGGCTGCCCTCGTCCGCGCGCCAGAGCCCGCAGGCGCCGTATCGCCGGCCCCGCACGCCCGTATACTTTATAGAGCAGCATATCCGGCGCGGCGCAGCCCTTGCTCAAGTTCCCGGTTGCGATCCCGCGAGGGCGCTGCCCCACATCCAAGCTGCCCCAGATGCCTCGTGAGCGCGCCGCCGCCGGATGCATCGCCTTGGCTGTTAGTTTATTCATTGGAACGTTAATCATTCATTCGAAATACCGATTGTCGAACTACAATTACCAACTATTCATTAATTCACTTGTGTGTTTACATGGAACATCGGAAGGTGTTTCTAAGGTTTCATGTGCCAATGCTAGTTCCAGCTGAAGAAGCGTTTTGGAAAAAAAAAAAAAAAAAAAGGGATTAATGTCCAGAGTTAGTAAATTCATTGAATCTAGAACTGTAAATTCTGTTCGGAATTGTTTGTTCATCTGATCGCCTTACGTAGTAACGATTTGATAATAGATTAAGGATGATTATGAAGTCACTAAAAGCAACCCATCAAAACCAAAAATGTTCTTCGAAAAGACGATGCAGCCTTGCTGGTGTTATCATATTTGGCTTTGGAAAACTGTACTTGATCATGGATACAATACAATTTTAGTAACAGGAAAACTGGTAATTACATTTTTCTAAAAAAGGGAAAATTATATTAAAATATTTTCAAAAATCCTAGTCAGTGACTTGTCCATCCTCCAACTGCAATGGTTAAAAGTGCACTCAAAAGTATTGGATGTTATGATATTGAAAACCCGAATCGAGCAGCCAAAAAACAACAACAACAAAAAACTCCATTCCTCTAGACAACTAACCAATCTCACAAACTTTATTCCCCACTACAAAATCACAAAAATCTTCTCAGAAATTAAGGTACATAATATTCGAAAGCGCACCTTTCACCTAACATAGGCTGGAAGAAATGCGGATCGCAGCCTCACCCCTCCGGGCAATGAATGCAAGTAACGATCCAGACTCACGGTATAAGCCATAGAGCATTCATTGATTTACAATATTCATCGAAACACTTTATGACACATTTTCTAACATCATAAAAGACAAGGTCGTAATCTTTCTCCATTACAATCGAGCCACTCCCTTGAGTGTGACTGGCCTAGTTTTCTGATTACATCAACGGCCCCGGACCAAGTACTTACCGAGAGCCCTTAGTTGCCGCCTCAACCCTGAACGAGTTTCCTGCGGCTACGGATGTCAAGCATCCGCCGACAGTTCCATTCTCGTTAAATACTGCGCATCCGGCAAAGCTAATGTTAAGACCTTGGTATTATCTGGCGAAGAGAACGCGCAGCGCATAAGATGATGTCATTTCCTCCAATCGTCATAAACAAGAAACCCTTATGTTTGCATCACTAGGTGTGTTTCACTCAGTCATTAAAAATAGTTTCGAAATATCGCATATAGGTTGTTGAGTTTAATAAGAACTTTGTTGCAGACTGCTGCACACTCTACAAAATTGTCGTTAATATAAATCTTTCGGATTTCGGAACTCTGAATTTCGAAGAAGAGATTTAAAGTCTGGTTACATACATCGAAAGAACTATTTTTTAAATAAACAATGATCTACTATACCTTCCTCGCTACTTAACTAACTATTATCTTTTCCGTTTTCTATATCTCAGGCCATCATCCTAGCCGATGAAATTACCTCCAAAATAGCATTTATGTATTCTGACATTTTAAAATGTTACAAATCTGTCACCAGGCACTAAAAGATTTCGTCATACAGTGTCACTTGAAAATAAATATTTATTTTTAAATTTCATTTAAAATGTAATAAAATGTTATGTACCAAAATCATAATTCACCTTATTCACCTTTCAAAAATAAACGTGTCTTTGCACACAATTTTCGTTACCAAATCGTCACAACGCAAACACTGGTGATGGTGATGATGTAAGTAAAAAAAGAAATTTAGAAAGTAAATATTATACAATACATTACTTTCAAGATTCGAGGCTCAACAAATAAAGTGGGAAATACTGCTGGTACTCATCCCTCCATTGGTAAAGGCATCGCCTCTTAAATCGAGTTTCGGAGACCCCTTCTCGCCACAACATTTTGAGGCCACACGCAGATCATACATAAAGTGCAAATGGATTTCCAATAACGGACGACGCAAGATTTAGAGAAATGCCTTGGTAAAATATGTCCCATCTACAGTCCGTCCCGAGTAAAGAAACACGTTGAATTCCAAATTATTTATTGAAGTCGCGAAACGCTTTAAAGAAAGTCATTACGGAAGCGCGAACAAAAAGTTAACTACTTAAGGCGTTTATACAGCTCCGCGACTGGAATCGGGCACTAACAGGCCGATAATAAAGACGAGAGAGCCACTTAAAGCGCGCTCCACACGTCGGGGCCGTTGCGGCGACGACCGCAGCGCCGGGGGGCGTGGCAGGGGGCGGGGCCGGGCGGGCGCAGACCTGCAGCACGCCGCCTCGGGGTGAGGACGTCTTCCCTGGGGCCTTGGGAGAGGGTGGGAGGGGGAGGGGGAGGGAGCGGGGGCGGGGGCGGGCGAAGAGACGTCCCTCGGCCCCCACAAATCGCACGCAATAAACTGGGTGGCACCGCCCCGCGGGCTTCCCGCTGCCGCCGCCGCCGCCGCCACCGTCGCCCCCCGGGCCGCCGGGGACATTAAGACCGGTGCCGCCCCCGGGGCAGCTGCGGCGCTAACGACTTCCTGCCCCCGGCGCTGACCCCGCCCTCGCCCCTGTTCCCGTCCCCGCCGCCGTCCCCACCGCGCCCCGCCTCCTCTCCCGCCCTGGCGCGCGCGCGAGCGCGTTCCGCCGCCGCCTCCGCAGCCGCCGCCGGCGGCGCCTGCGAGAGGGCGCTTGTAATCAGGGGTGCGTAAACGGACGCTGATGTGCAGAGGGGAGACTGCCGCCGCACGCCTGTCGCGCTGCCGTTGTCACCGAAATGAAAGTAAAACTTTGTGACAATGATCGCGTCCGAGGCGTGTAATTTCAGGGCGCTTTTTTTTCGCTCTTTCTGCCTCTCTAGCGGCTGTGTTGGATCTACTATGCTCCATTCTCTGCTGTTCCGTGATTTTTGTTCACATGTATTCAGAGCATTTTTAATTATAAAAGTAACACAGTGAACACAATGGTTTTATGTGTATATATGATCTTTACCATTTACAATCTTTATTTTGATAGCGTCCTGACTAATGAGATTTTTGTCGATTTTTTTACGCGTGTGTAGATTAAAACGACACATTTTAAATTTTTCACTTCCAGATTCATGTTTAATAACGTTCATATAGGTTAGTAGTGTGTTTATTATATTCAATTATAACGGTGATATGATCTAAGAATAATTATGGTTGAGTCCATGGTAAGACAAATCATATGTGCAAATCGTAAGTTTTTAGAAGAGTTTGTACTAGAAATCTTAAAACAAACAGTTTGTTTTTTCAGATTGTTAAACATGGACCATCTAACTCGACAATTGTGAAAGAAACAGGCGTTAGTTAGTAAAGACAGGATTGTGGATTTGTACCTGAATTAGAAATCCGTTGAAAATTGTAATGATTGAGAGTTTTAGATAACGAAGGTAAACAAGTTGAAAATATTTTATAAAGTTCGTGTTTCTGGACCTTCCATTTCCACATAATTACTATTATTTTCAACTTTATCAGTCCGTCTCTTCCAAAATGTTTGTATTTTATTGCAAAAAATATAATTTAGGCGTGTACGAACACGAACTGGTGCACAAGATACCAGCTACACGATATCATTAAACAAATTTCAAACAAATATCACACTAGCAAAAATGATTTTCTTTGTAATAGGTGCTTTTATTTCAAACATCGGGACGCTGTGTTATAAATACGGGAAGGGAGAAAATATATTTACTACAAGGCGATGTGGAGGACGGACGACGGTATTTCACAGAAAGTTCACGACCACATTGAAAGTATTTATATTTTAAAAATAATTAATCAGAGCGTTTATTTCTGAAACGCAATTTAGCAAACCAATTACTACAGTATCTAAACATCTATATACTTTCGAAATTTATTTTGCAAGAAATTATTTCCTTGAAACTATTTCCTATAATTTTAATTACTGGATCTTGAAATTATTTATATAATTCCTTAATGGAAATTCTTCATCTTAACTTTTCAAAATGGCTCCACTTTTTACTTTCGAATTTTATAAACTGCATTTTATTACCTTTTCCTGATCGATGCCTCGAAAGTCTTCCTCAGTAAGTTTATTATTTCAACTCCAGGAAAATACATGCATGAAAAGAATTAAAATATTATATTTTGCATGGCAACCTTGTGATGAGTATAGTAGTAATTTCTAGAGGAGGTAACCTATTATTGCTACCGCCCAACTACTAGTAACACGTTTTGACAATTTGCTTGGCCTACTCGACATTCATTTTTTGATTAGCTCTTTTACAATATATTCGACAAAATAAAAGCAACATATTTTCATAAATCTAACAAAGAAAAGAATCCAAAGTGGCGTGGTAAGAGTTACAAGGTGGCGTGGTAAGAGTTACAAGGTGGCGTGGTAATACGGCTCGGTGGAAGGAACGCATGTGTAATGAAAGCCAAGAAGTGTAAGAATGAAAGTGTGAGGAGGATGAGATGCGAGAATCGTGGTAAGGTCCGAGAGATCCAAAAAATGCTCTAATGAAGGCTTAATAAAAGCCAAAACGTTGGCAGTTTAAACTGGTGTTGTTTAATGATCTACACTAAAAAATCGGTCCATAATATTAAAGAAAAGAATTCACCATTCTTGTAGGTGTGTCTTATCCGAGTGCGGTTTTCAACATGGCTCCACCTTTCAGCTTTTCGTCATGCGATGGCGTGCACGTAGCGGCCGGACGGCCATGCGGAGAGCGTGGTTAGTTAAAGATGCGACCCAATGGCGATATTACTCACTGCACCTAATGAATTATTCAAGCGCGGTGCCACGCGTCGTTTTCGTGGCCGGAGATTTGCTGGCCGCGTTCTGTGAGACGCCGCGATGCAGGGGATTAAATTAGCGTAAGTACCAGTGTAAACAAATAATCCTAAAAATTATAAACAAATTTTCAAGATTCAAGGTATGTTGTTTGAAAAAAAAACAGGCGACGCGGAACAGAGGAAACTTCCAAAAGAATGGACCACACACGCTGAGCAGCAGATACCTCTTGGGCAACTACAGACTGATACGGGAATGACCGTCTCCAAGCTAAATACGCTAGTACGACTAGCACATCCACTTGTTGATATTAATAAACACAATTAAAAATTATTAGTAACAATGTAAATAAAAATTATGGAATGAATCTTCGGGGTCGGGTCGTTGAATGATACAGGAAAACGGAAGCTTAGATATTACATACATTTATTCATAACGACGTTTTATGGAACATATGTTCACCTCCTCAGTTTCGTCAGTTTTCTTATAAAATGTACATTAACTAAACTGACTACATTTGAAGCTACTAGTTTAATGTAGGATTGCAAAACAGTGTTTACTATAGCAAAATACTATTTACAGGGTACTATCTACCGTGTTTACTACAACTATTTAATGTTAGTCATAAGCTTTTTAACTTCCGGATAATCAGTGTAGCGTATGCTAAGATCGAACTTTATTTCGATCGATTGCAATGACGGTGATCGTGAACCGATGGAATAACAATTCACACCGTTATTTTTAAATTTAATATTTTATATTATTTAATGTCACATTACCTTCCCCTTGGAGACCCCATCTTGGCCATCCTAGTCAATCAATTAACCGTCCATTGCACTTATTAAAAGGAACTGTGCGCCGAAGGAAACTTACAGGGGCACTCTGCGGGTCCACACAATTCGGAATTCCTTATTCCACATAGGTATCCCTTAGACCCTTCTCAGCCACTTTAGCGCATCTACGAGGAAGACCTTGTGCCCATCTCTGTACCTTGTCCCTTTTACAAGTAGGTTAACCGTGTGTTCCGTGTCGTTCCGTTGCACCTTTACAATCACAACGGAGTATCTCATTATTATCGCATGACGGATTAAGGGAATGGAAATATCCATGTCCGAGGAGGGATGGACCCAGCGACCTTTCCAGTTGAGGGTACGGCCTCCTACCTTATCGATCTAGTCGCGCGTCGGAAAAACATACAATAGTTAGAACTTATAATTACTAGTTTCATATTCACGCCACGCTCCTGAGGTGAAACAACGCCGCATATTCCTTGAGATTCTCACGCTCCTTGGCTCCGAGCAGTACCACCAACGACGCTCTCTTGTATTCCACCTGCTTCGGCTAATGTTCAATACTCCTTTCTTTCTGTTTTTGTTTTTCTTTTCGTTGTGTTTGATATAAAAGAGTGCCAACATTCCCCACTGCCCCGGGCCCCGCGCAGGCGGCGGAGGCCGTCGCCGGGAAGGGCGGAGCTCAAACAGTGACCTGTCAGCGAACGGGGCCATCGTTCAGCGCTTCTTTATGCTGGGGCTTTCACAGAGATTCTGGGTTTCCGCGCCCATTCATCGAGAGGGGCTATTTTCTGAGAGCGGGGGGCTTATTCTCGGCGATGCGCAACGCGTTGCAGTGGGCAGACACCGCTAGAGAAAGGACGGGCGAGGGCGAGGAAGGAAATGAAAGAAAATGGGATTTGAAGAGACAGAGAAAAACAGATGCAAAAGTGACAGGAAACACAACAGACACTTAAACGAAGGAACCTGGCAGAGAGAGAGCAGTGTATGAAATTTGAGAGCAAGACACGAAATGTCAAAATATTGGGCAGAAATGGAAATAAAACAAAGCGGTATTCTGCAGAGACCAGATATTTTACTTACTCAAATTATTCGTAGGCTTTTATGCATCGTGCTCAAATGACTTGCTTCTGTATTGGGAGGGTAAGGTGAAATCCCCAACGTTCCAGCATTGTACTAAATCAAGTTATGTGATAAATATTTATCAAGGAGATACATAAAGATAGTCAATTTTTACACCGTGCAATTACAAATGTAATAGAAAAGTATGTAATACAGAGATCATTATGTCGTTAACTTAGATTTCTCCAATGGAATTCAATTATTTACTGTTTTAAAACGAGTACTTCGCATCGACATTTAGAATTCGAGAAATCTAAGAAACATACTTCGGTGATATTTATGACAAAATATTGTTACATTCAAATGAACACATTCTTGTTACATTTGAACAATGGTATAATGTCCCCGTATATTAAATTACATGCACGTTTAATCATATCGGAATAAACGGTTACACCATATTTACAGAACAAAATTCTACAAGGGAGTCTTGTACTATTTGAAAACAAACAAATCAATAGAATTGTGAAGCAAGATATTAACCACACAATTAAAAAGGTAAAATGCCAATCTCACACGCCAAGTTAGCATTATTTGGAAAATGGATAACCTCATCAAGCAGAGAAGCTTGGGCCATCAGAGTGTTGGCAACCCTGCACGCAAATGCGGCGGCGTCAGCGGCGAAGGGGAAGGCGAGAATGTGAGGCCACAGCCCGTGGACGAGCAGGGCGCGCGGAGGCGGCGGCAACGCCAAGTGCGCACTTCCTCCGTCTACTTGGCCAAAACGTGAGCACCCAGCCATTCACAGGATCTGCGACCAATACCAGCATACGAGAATATCTAGGGCATGTTTTGAAGTAAGCAGTGTCTACCCGAGTTCTGCATAAAAATCAATAAAATAAAAGACAGTCTAGAGCCGGTATCTACAAAACAATGCGAATGTTTTTTTGCAATATATACCATGCACCGTTCATTTGCACGTTTCCTGAAACCTGAAATTTTTACTAAAAAATGATCATGAATTTTCTGAAAATTTATTAAAGGTAATGAAAATGTATGTATGGTGGGATTAGTAACAGAAATATTAAACTCCATGAAAACTTACGTAAACCCGCTTTCTTCATGACAAAATTAATCTGTATTAATGAGAAGAATAAGAAAGTATGGGGAAAAACACATTAATGAAATATGAAATTTCGTTTGCATGTTCTGGAGAAATAGGAGAATCACGCCGAAATCTGCCACGATCCAGATTTGACCACTACAAAATTAACTTGGATTTCCGAATATTCAAACCAGTCTCGGGAATGTAAAACCTACAAAATAATCAGTCACGAGTCGCCCAAACAGAGAACAAGAAGAATTGGATGAAAGTACATGGCGAATGAAGAATTTTACAATCACTCACAAGCTACACTTAAGTCAGGTATATGACCAGCGATCGCTGAGGAAAAATATGTAACGAGACTGCCACGGGTCTTCCCACCTCGTATTCATGAAAGTTATCCTTTTGACTATCTAGTTCGTAATATGAGAACCTAGTGAAAACTTCTTCATAGAGTGCTGACGATTCGAACTGCAACAACAGCAATCATCACGACCAACCGGCGGGACCGAGTCGCTTTCCAAGAAACATGTTATATTGTTCGCGCGGGAATTTGGAACAAGTAGTGTGTGAGTGAGTAAACTGGTGAATGAGTGAAGCAGTGACCGAATGAATAAGAAAGCGATCTAGCGAATATTAAACCATGTTAGACTGAATAGAAGCAGATGAGGAATGAAAAACCCCAAGAAACTCCGCAGCGAACTCTTTTACTACCCCTAATATCCACACGGATTGACCTGGATTATAATCAATGAAATGACCTACGTACCACGAGGTTTCCCCACCGAACGAAGATGAGGATATAATTGGATAACGTTATACATTTTCAATTAAAAGTCGTGTAAACGCACGGTAAGGAGAGATGAATGCAGAGTTTACTTAGGAGAGATGAAAAACCCTATGCAGAAGCACGAGAGGCGTTTTTCGCCTGCGTAGACGGCGCAAATTTCGCACTGTGCGCCGGAGGCGGCGGTGGCTGCGAGACGCGGAGCGGCGCGCGGGCCCCCGCGTCGGGGCTTCCCGCAGTGACAGACGCGGCGCGGCACGGCGCGGCGGGCGCGTCCCGCAGTCTCGCGGGGGGCGGGGCGGAGGGGAGGGGGCGAGGGGCGGCGGACGAGCCCCGTGCGCCCGCGGCGCGGGGCATTAGTATGCATTACACACCCGCAGAGCCAACGCGCAATGAAAATACGGCAATGGGCCTCCTGCCGCCGCCACCGCCGCCGCCGCGGGCGGTTTCAATCCCGACGACACAGCGACGTGAGCGAGTGCGCGGAGCTCGGCGGCGGCGGCGGCGGCGGCGGCGGCGGCGGCGGCGGCGGCGGCGGCGGCGGCGGCGGCGGCGGCGGCGGCGGTGGTGGTGACGGTGGCGGTGGTGGCGGCGGCGACGACGACGGTGGTGGTGGTGGCGGTGGTGGCGGTGGTGGCGGTGGTGGCGGTGGTGGCCGGTGTGGGGATGGTGGCGGTGGTGGCAGCGGCGGCGGTGGCGGCGGAGGTGGCGGCGGCGGCGGTGGCGGCGGCGGCGAGTACGCGTGCGAGCGGCGAAAGAGCTTTCGCGCTGGTGGACACTTGATGAGCGGGATGCGCGGTGATTTGAGGCTGCGCTGAAAGATTGAGCGCACCCCCTCCCTTCAAAGCCGGGTGATCGGTTGATGCAGCCCTGCTGCCTCTGAATTGCTCGCCTGCCCGGCTGCTGGAGCCATTAAAGTTGGAATTTGAGCGACGGTCGGACAAGTGTGCCCTTCCTTGTTGATCCACTGCGATGCATTTTGCCACAGTGTTGGTGAACTTTGGTTGGTGTGATCCAAGTTCGTGGAAATATTGAACGTTTGTCGCGTGCTTTTTAGATGACCTTGTGAAATGTTGCTTGCCGCTGTTGGAAGACCAGTACCGATTCGAATGAGATGTTAAAAATTGTATTGAAACACACATTTTCGTAATAAAAACTAGGTTTGTAGAAATATATTTTGCATTTTACAAGGCAATAAACGATATGCCCTGGTATGAACGCAAACATGAATACAAATGTCGCAATCATTAAAAATTAAGTTTTTGTTACAATAATTAGATTGAGATCACGAATATGAATTCGTCAAATGCGGAAATGCACAAAAATTCGAAAATTCTGCATTTATTCTGCGTCATCTCAAATATTTTCAGCTTGGAAACGAGGGTATGAGTGTATTAGAAGTCATATTGAAAGTACACAGATACAACCATAAAAGGAAACAAATTACGATTAAGTAATTAAGGCCCTAAGAAGTCGCGGACGTCTTTTTGCTCCGCTGCAATAAACACAGATTGCAAGCCGTGCAATACAGGTCGTATTCGAGTTACACAGTACCTCATAAAATGCATTTTTATTACTTTGATCTCGTAAACGAAGTCACACTCAAGGCTTGGACGTAATTATTTGCAAGCAATGAAAATTCTTTAGGAATGCAATAGCAACGATGCACTATAAAATTGCTCAATTTCGTCTTGTAGTTGCAGTCTTTGATAGTTCACACATAGTCATCAGGAGTTTTCTTCAAGTCAGATGGAATCAGTTATTTACTGCACAAAATTTACAGATTAAGAACAATTTGAAAAGCATAGTAAAACTACTGTACGTGGTATAATGTATACGTTTCTTTTATATTCACATTCGAAACCCATTATGTGTATTCAATAATTTTCAGTTTTGTTGTCACACAGTTATAAAATTGAAGTAATCTTGACAACTGCATCAACCATTGAGACAAATAGAGGAATTGACAATAGTTTTATTAAGCTAAAAATCACCAAGAATTTACTGAAGGAAAAGGGTCCAAATTTATTACTAAGCTAGAATTGCATTGCAATCTTGTCCAAAACAACGGTCCTCAATGAAATATACCAACGAAGTTCAGGACCATTAATACCGTCTTTAAAATAACCCTCAGGTAATTGCTTCGAACGACGTTTTACGTGCCTGTTAGTGTGTTTTATAGCGCACCCTTTTTAAACGTTTTCTGCCGGCTGAACTGTGTCGTGGACGGATGACGCGCTGAAGCGCAATCCATAAAATAAATTTAAAGCGTGCGAACAAACATTTCATTCGAAAAAAAAGAAGGTGGGCTAACGAAATGCACCGTGCAGTCACCCGATGGGGCAGCGAAACATTAACGCAACGACATCCCCGCCCCATCCCACGCTCACCCCTTCCCTCGCAGAGGACCGATAACAACAGAGCGCGCCAGTCAGATGCAGGGAAGAGTGGCGGGGGAGGGAAAGTGAACGAGGGCTTTTCGGGGTCGGGGAGATGGTGAGAGAAGGGAGGGAGGGGGTGGGAGGGGAGGTATGGGGAGGGGAGTATGGGATGGGGAGGAAGGGGTGGGGAGGAAGGGGTGGGGAGAGGGGGTGGTAGGGAGGAGGGCGAGGGGGAGAGGCGGGCCTGTGATGAGCGAGCGGAAGGAGGAGTGGGTGTGTGATGTGATGGGATGTGTGGCGGGGTGAGGAGAGGATTCTGAGTAGCGGGGGAGGGGCGGAGGGGGGCAACGTGAAGAGCAGAGTGGCGTGCGAAAAGGGAGGGGGAGGTGAAGGCAGCCATGGGAATATTGGCGAGTGTAGAGGTGGAGGGGAGAGTAAAGAGGGAGGATGGAAAATCGCGGCTATGTCGGAATGGCAAATGGGAGTTGGGGTAGGCAGGAGGCCTGTCCACAGCTCACCGCGAACGCCTCGATCCCCGAAAGACGTGAGATAATGAGTGCTCGGTGAACAGGCACTCAATGAACGGACATCCTGTTCTATATACTATCTGCGCAATTTTCAACCATATTGATAATTAAGTATTAAACTGAAAGAATTTCCATTCGGAGGGCAGAGTTTCGAAGGTCGTTCAAATGAGGCCACGGCTTTTTTATGAGCTCGAGATTAAGAGAAAGCCAGCTCTGGAAGAGAAATGGCATTAGATCGAAAGGAACGAGTTTTACTGAACGCGAAGTTCCAGCCAGGCAGATTGAAATGCAGTCCTAAAGAATTTTGGAATTGAAGAGGGGAGATCCTCTTATGTTGCTGGATTTCGAATAATTAAAATCTTGACATGGTTGCTGCTTCAGTACCTTCGAAAGAGGAATTGTGTTAATCGATGAGGTCAAAACTATAGTAGCCTTTCCGTTTTTAAGAGGTCGGATTCAAATCTCCAAAAATACTATTGCAATTAATACTGAATCGCCATGATGTAAACTGAAAATATTATTGTATGCAACGTGAACATTTAACTTCCCACTCGTGTTCTCGAGCCTCACGATCTTCGTCACAGCCAGGAGTACGTCGTTGTATAAGATCAGAAATGATAAATAGAACTCACTCACGCAACAGACTTTTCATCATTTATGTATTATGATTTACTACTTCCTTCCATCGTATATTCAATTTGGGTACACGTTTCCGCAAAGCGGCTATATTGGTAGCTCACTGCAAAACAAAATGCGGAGCTACAACTGTCAGAGGAAGCAAAAACCAAGTTGAAAAACTCGCTCAAATCAAATGAATATCACCAGTGAGCGTATTTTGATGTAGGAAGCATGGGAAGTGGTAGGAGTTAAATGAACACTGTCAAATATTCCCTACGTCAGATTAGATGAAATCGAGGTTACGCAAATGATTCACAAAACGAGCAAGAGCAGAGGATAATGTCGCTTCCATTTTGAAGCTGATGCAACGTATATTTATTCAAATTCGTTTCTAAAGAGATGGACTAATGTAACCTTGCCGAGGCCGTTGACAGGAAGCGGCATTAACGAGTATCCTAATACCAAAGTAGCTCCCGACTCATTAGCTTACGTGTGCGTCTCCTTATTCATCTTCTCCTGCCTCGCCCTGCTTCTCCAGTCAGTGAGTGGGTGACACGAAAGGAAAGAAGTCCGACAACACACGCTGGTCAGTGGTAGGAGCAGAGCCTTGATATAACCAAGTGTGTACATTCGTTTACATAACATAATCACACACATTTGTTAACATCACAGTCGTCGCTGCGGCGAATATAAAATGCTGTGAGAGCAGTGTGAGCGACTCAAAGGTCGTAACCTTCGGGTCAAACTCGGCACGTACCAGCCTTTTATTTAGGGATACCAATGAGCCATTCAACCATGCTCCGCTCGTCATTCTTTCGACATGTTATTTCTCTTGAGATTTGTAGTGGGTAACCGCCATGTTCGGACTCTTTTGTTATTTACAGTTAAATTTAAGCGCAATGAAACGAAACTTTCGTTGTAATTATTACGATTGATATTGCTTTTGATGGTAAAAGATACGAACTGAAATTCAATCATTCCTTTACTTTAATATACAGTATATGGTATAAAACAGCTAATCGAATAACAGAGACAACGCATACATTATTTCAATTAGAACTAAGTAACGATTCACTTTGGAGAATCATGTTGTCATAAAAAGAGAACAGTTTTCTAGTAGAAAGAAATTGCAAGTGTATTCGAAAATTGTAAGTGGAAACAATATGTCAAAAACCTTAATTTAGTGTCATGTTTCAGACAGAAGAAATTTGTCGAATTACTAGTATGCCGTCTGAACTATTAGAAGGAAAATTAACTAAAATAAGTATTTAAGAATTACAAACAAAGTACAGTCTGAATTGAAGCTAAATTGCTTACGAAGTGTTCAGCGTTCGAGAGCGTAAACCTTCACTTAATGAGAAGAGGTAATAGCGCCATCACGTTTTGCATATCTCAACTTTACATTTCTCATCCATTACAAAAATGAGAGTGCGCAGAAATCGACGTTGAAGGATGATGAAGAATTCCAAACCCTTGCATTCATTTATTTGAGAAGTAATTAGAAGACGAAATGAGTGAAACACGAACGTACATAATTGATCTCTATTGGTAATGCGTAGAAATTCCTTCAACTGTTTGGCGAATGCGCGATTGAAGTTTAGAGAAGGGATGAGCGTCGTGGGAGCGGTGGATATCCACACCGTAAAGGCAGCGGGGACAGCAATAGAATGGAGACAGTGGGACAGGGAGGGACGGACGGGCAACGGTGGAGGAGGGAGGGTGGCGATCGCCAGGTGATGGACGGCGAGGCGGTGATGAAGAAAACGGGGAAGCAGAGGAGAGCGGCGTAGTTGTTAAGGGGCGGGGGGACACCAGGTATTGCATTGGGGAGCAGACCAACGGGGGATTACTAGACGGCAGTGACGGCGGGGGTGATGGAGGGGATGATGGAGGGATGATGGAGGGGGTGATGGAGGGGGTGATGGAGGGGATGATGGAGGGGATGATGGAGGGGGTGATGGCTGGGGTGGTGGCGGGGGTGATGGCGGCGGTGATGGCGGGGGTGATGGCGGGGGTGATGACGGGGGTGATGACGGGGGTGATGACGGGGGTGATGACGGGGGTGATGACGGGGTGATGACGGGGGTGATGACGGGGATGATGACGGAGGTGATGACGGGGGTGATGGAGATGAGGGTGGAAATGAGGGTGGAGATGATGGCGGAGGTGACGGAGGTGAGAGAGGCGGAGCGGGCGGAGGCGAAAGCGGAGGTGATGGCGGAGGTGAGAACAGCGGCACGAGCGGAGGTGATGGCAGCGGAGATGACGGCGGTGAGGATGGCTGTGGGGACGGCGGTGAGGGCGCAGTCGGCTCGGACCGGCCGACGGTTCGCTCACGGTCCGCGGGTCAAAGCGTGGCGCTTCCTCTCCGCTACTCCTCGCGCGCCGAATTATGCATGTCCATAATTTAGTCAAAGTCAGGAATTGGCAGCGATTGCTTAAACGGCGGGGCGGAATTATTTGCTCTGGACGCGCGCGCGGGCATGGGCGGTCGCGGGACGGGAAGGGCGGGGCGGCGCGTTTGAAGCGGCCGCTCCAACGGGTGGGAGAGGGGCAACCCTGCGAGCGAAGAGGGAGGCCACGAGGGCCAAGGGGAATGCGATTGCAGGAGGAAGCAGCGGAGAGGATGAATCTAATGGACACGTGTGTGAGGCAGAGAGCTTGATATTCACGGCATTCGCCGAGGTCGTTGTAGTAAGCACGAAGTACAGGGACAGCGATAATTGTAGGGAATATACTACGAGAACCTTTGACGAAAATGCTGGTGGAGAGATAGTGAGAAAGAGGTTCGCGGTGAAGAATAGGTTACACACAAATGAAAAAGGCCAAGGATGTGTAAAGAGATTTTACGTGAACTCGTGACCACGCCCAAGACCAAGTTTGCATGCTTCAGTACTAAAACGGCGCAAATACAGGAAATTTGAAAAGGTATTTATATTTCAAAACATTGTTTAATGGTTGCTGTAACTTGTCTGCCTTTAGCCAAAACCTAATGCCTGCTCACGTGTTCCTGGGATATCATCCTGCCACCATTCCAAATTTTTAGTATGCCTTTTTGGCACAATGAGTCCCTTTCTCTCCCCATTTCTTTGTATTATTATTGCCGGGTGACCCCATACGCAAATAACGGACTATATCATTCTTGTAAAAGAAAGAAGAGTATTTAAACGTTACACACTTTGTTTGGAAGATCCCCACCAAGTTAATAACTTTGCCCAAGGCGGAATTCGAACCAGCAACCCTTTGATACTGCCGCCTCAACGATCACCTACCCAGATAGGTCCCCACAGTAGCGCAAAGGATAGCGTATGGTCCCAGGAAAGTGAGAGTTACTTATTTGATTACTGATTAAACATTTTTATAATAATTGTTTTATATTTATTTTATAAGCACTGCCGTGCTTGGTAGGTGTATCATTTCTTGCTGTATTTTGGAAATGTAAATGCAATAAAATGTGAGTAGGAGACATGTGTGTAAAAGACGTAATGGGATGTAACGATAACAATCTTTATCGCACAATTTATCGCAAATGAAGGTCAAATTTTCATTCTAATCAACTCAATAATATTTAGGATGAAGGACTTGTAAAGTTTGAATTTTCGTAATCCGGCAGAAGAGTAGAATACAAATTAAACACCTTTCTGTTTCATTCATTACAGCACTTCCAATCAACTTCAACTAACTTCCTAGACTTTAAGATATGAAAATTAAATTTCCGGTGCGGGTCCGGAAATTGAGACAACATTCAGATCTAAACTCCCTTATTCTTGTGGTCAACGACAAACAAAAAATAGTGCTAAACTGGAGCACTAAGTTAGTATCCACGTAGTTTACACGAAGTATATAAAGAAGTGCTCATTCAATACAGCCTATGAAGATAATGAGCTCCACATCCATCCACTGCTGTTTTCTACCTTTTCTCAAATCCTACTTGCAGGAATAATGGCATAATTAAAAGTCTAGGTCAAGATCAACAGTTACAAAACACTGTTCCTCAGTATGTAAATAAATTGTCTTAACTACTTTCGATCAATCAGATTGTTAAACTAAAATAATTTACGTGAGAAATTCAGCAGAAATTATTAATTTAGAAACTGCAATTCAAAGGATAGCAAGTATAAAATGAACACGTCTGTATTCCTCAGTCCATAACCACGCCTCACTCAGATTCAGAGGCTCCATCCCCCTCCCCTGCTCAGTATCTAGTGCTAGTAGCTGCGGGAGAGTGGGAGGTAGAGAGGGTCACAACCTCTGTCGCATCAGGATCGCCAAAGAGAAAACGAGTGGCGTGGAGTAGCGAACATGATGTAATAGCCCCGGACGGGGGTGGCCAGCGAAAGAGCAACGAAGTGCCAAAAGCAGGCATTGGGGCCGGTACAGAGGGACGAACGTATTAGCGATGACCGAGGATCGGTGGGACAGAAGAGAACTGGGAGGGGGCAACACACGAGGTACGGGTCGCATTCTGTTTCGCTTTGCGAGCAACCGTCGCCGCCGCCGCCGCCGCCGCCGCCGCCGCCGCCGGGGAACAAGGGCGGGCGCGCGTCCACGTGATTGCACCTGCAGGGGCGAACGCGCGCTGCAGGGGCGTCGCGAATTTGTTTGTCAGCTAGTTTATCCGGCTGCCCCGGGTTTTATCTCGGGCGTTCGACCGGCTGCCGTCCGCATGCGTTGAAAATGGGCGGCTCGGCAATAGGCCGGTGGGCCGCACGCGCTTCGCGTTCGGTATTTGTTTGGATTCGGCGGGGCTGAGCGAGGCGGGTTCGGAGGACACCGGAGATTTCGGTGGTCATCCGCTGCGGGTGGCTCGCAAACTCTCTGCCATCGGAGGTTATCGGTTTGCAGGTAAATTGTTTCGTTTGGAATAGAACTCGGAGCGGAAATATTTGTCCGAGAGAGTAATTTCATTATAAAAGTGTGTCAGAAATCAATCCCCTGGTTTCTGTTCAAATTTCAATTTCGCTAACATGCGCTTTTTCTGTAAAGTAGTAACATGGAACAATAAACGCTCAGTGACAATTGATATGTAAATACGTAATTATTTCGGAACTATTACTTTCATTAATATTGATAAAAAACATATCTAAAATGAAAATGACAGCAATTAATTATAATTTAATTCATAATGACGTACATTTCAATTCGTGTGTTTTTTGTAAACAGCGGTAATGAACCTAGGATTACGTTGGTCATTTAATAAACTTAAATGCACATTTTTCATCATACATGATGGAAACATTTAAACTATTTTAAAACTTTTATCCCCACTTACAAATAAGGAAATAATTATTTTGTAAAAATCATTTTCGATTATTAAAAATATGTTAAACACTCTAAAGTGATATCTTAAAATTGGTTTCACTCTATGCGAATGTTAAGACTTTAAAGGTTAAATATTGTTTTATGAATATATTTTCCCTCGTTAACTAAAACGGAAACCTGAAAACAAAACTGATACCCTAACAAAAGCTCTGTTAGCTTTAAAGCTATCAAACGGGCGTAATTGGGAAATGAAAATAATGACGGCACGTTTTATAAAAATTACTATTATAAAGCAGTTATGACAGGTGTTACTGTTTTCTTAATTATTTGGTTGATATCTTTATTATAAATAATGTAAAAACAGGTCTAAAAATCTGGAAAACCTCTTGAATATTTCGTATTGACGGTGTCGTTTGAAAGGTGTGAATACATTATTCCCGCAATTTTTTTTCGTTTTTATATATACACTTTACAATTCTAGTAAAAGTAAATGACAAAAATATGCCAAAAATTAGTGCTTAAACATGATGTAACCTTCTAATATACTGTGATATTTTCACGAATATTATTTCTTTATTCCAAATCTTGTACGAAATGAACAATTAAATGAAAATTAAATTAAGAGCTCTACGAGAACACAAATATATTTGACTTCGTATAAATTATCGACACAGAAACTACCAGTATTTAAAAAACACGTTTTTTTTAAATACCGGTAGTGTACAAGTAGCCAGATGTACATAATATCATAAGATAACATGAAACATTGATCACGTCCTACAATCCGCATAGCAGTTACCGCCAGCGGCTGGCCCGTCGCGCATCTTGCAGTGTTCCTTTAATAATGCAGTGGTCCATTAATTGCACATCCAGCGCGTCCGGGGGCCACAGAGGCCGCGCTCTGGCGCTTTGGCGGGCGGGCGGGCGGCGCTTTTGGCCCGTGGGCGGGGCGGGGGCGCGGGTGCGACCGGTGGCGCCGGCGGCGACCGCAGCGAAGCGGCAGCGGGGGCGGGGCGGGGCGGGCGCCGAGGGCGGGGGCCGGACAGCGGCGCGAGAGCCGAGGGTAGAGGCGCACAAATGGGCCCGAATCAGCGAGGTAATTCCGCGCGAATTATGAACTGCCGGGCGGCCGGCCCGGGGCAGCGTGGCAACGGCGGCGGTGGCGGCAGGGTGGCAGGGCGGCGCGGGAAGGGAGTGGCGCGGCCTGCGGCGGAGGGGGCGCCGGGAAAGAAGTCGGTCGCGGCCGCGGCGCGGCGCAAGCGACCGAGGAAGAGAGGGCGAGAGGAGCAACGTTGGTTGAAGTGTGGAAGTGTGCGAGTGTACATGGAAGTGTACATGCGTACGTGCGTGAATGTACGAGGGAAGAAGAAACAACGAACAAAAGTACACAGAGACGGCCCAGTAATGTAGCGAGATGGGGTAAAGCAAAAGAAGTCGAGAAATCCATAAAATATTAAAAAAGAACTATAGTGCGAATGAATATTTAAGATAGATATAAGATGGTTACACGAAATCTCACGGACAGATAGCATAAGAAAAACAAACAAAGACAAACTTTGAAAACGTATACAAAAAGATCGGAAATGAATGCGACTGAAATGTAACTGAAAATTGAAAGATTCTAATAATATTTTAAATAGCATGAAAAATTAATCTAATGAAACATATTTTAAGTCCTCCCATTGCAAAACTATACATAAATGAAAGCGAATATGTGGATGTGTCTCTCATAGACGCGAAAACTACTCGACCGATTTTGCTGTAATTTTCACATTTTGTTCTTATTAGTAATGGGAGTGTTCGAAGAGTGGTTTGAATTAAATCAGACACGTGGGGGTGTTGTTTATGATGATTTATTCATTTACGACGGCCCACGTGCCCCTGAACTGTATGCAACCCGCCGTACAGTCAAGGAGTAAGTGCGTCATCGCTGCATACAGGTATTATGCCCCTATGATTGTGAAATGTGTGTCGTAATTATTGCTTCAATTTCGGACAAGTAAATAAAATTTCTCCAAGAAAGTGTCATGCCCAAAGAGGGAGAATGTTCTAACAACCTTGACACCCATGTCTTGACAACCATATCCAAACCAAGACACTGAAAAAACGCATACTTGCAAGAAAGTCTTTCAACTATTAGAATTTGCACAGCGTGAATCACGTGACCAGTAGTGTGTGACGTACAATACATCGCAATAGCGAGTCGCATTACATCGCAATCGCATTGCCGGGTCCACTAGTGACTAATAAAAATCAGTACGTAATAAAAACGACTAGCGCCAACACTAACGGATGATTACGTGGGGTGTTTTCGAGCCAACACCCTCAGTCAATCCCCGCATCTCAGCCTCCCTCTGGCCTCCGCAGCGCAGCGCGTCCGTTGCCACCTCTGCGGCGATTTTTCGAGCTGCGCCGCCGGGCGCCGTTTGTCGCGGGGGCTCTCTGGAGAGCGCGCGCCGCAGCCTCCGAGGAGCGCGCGCGAAGGCAAACAGTCCGAGGGAATCGAAGGCGCAAGGGCCGATCAGGGCAGCGCGCGGCCCTGCGGGTCACGAGCGCCCTCCCGGCGCCTCACCTGCCCCCCCTGCCCCCACCCACCTTCCTTCTTCCCAATCTCCTACCGTTGAGGTCCCGAAGGGAACAGCGCCGAGTGGAAATAGAAAGTCGATAAGCGCACTTCGCCAGGGATTGGAATTTAATAATGCGTTTTATAGTTCGCCTACTGCTGTTCATAGGTTATTGATTATTTATTGGTATGACTGGATTTCAATATGTGGGCATAGTCTGCGTTGAACTTTATCAACGACTGTTTTATGTGAACATTATATAAAACTGGATCAAATAGGCATATTTAATGATATTAGAGTAAATTACAGACAATATTCAGTGACATTAGTGTAGTTAAATAGCAATTCTCTTTACATCACTCTCATGAATTTAAGGAATGTTGGATGAAGCTGCACACTGCCAAGACCATAGTCCTAAAATAATTTATCATATTAATTAACCTCACACTGCAGGTATTTTCGGTTATTCACTTTGTAAACAAAAACATAACTAATTATAAAATGTAATATTGCTTCTAATTGAGAGTACTAAACTCCTTTCAATGAAAATAATTTCGATTGAAAAAAGTCCTGTGCATTTTTGATGTCACATTTCCAGTACGTTAATGATAGTTAGGTTGTTGATGTATTGCATATGTGACATTTTAATGTAATTTCCAATTACAAAAATACCAAAAAGCTTCCTCCTTTATGAGATAAATGAGTACCATCTAATTATATGAAAGTTTTGATCACTGTATACACTGTACGACTGATACTAAGGGAAGGGAGATGAAGATAGAAGACGCAGGCGAAACGGAAAGCTGGCTTTGCCTGCTTCCTGAGAGTAATTTAGTAAGTTATGCGGTAGGGCACAGGTAGCAGCATCGTGACCCTTTCCATAAAATCAGTATGAAACATTACCCCAACTTTTGTTGTCAACGCGTATGAAACACAGATTTCTCGTCATATTCACTATAAAAGCACACGACACCTAAAAAAAGAATCGTTTACAGAAAATGCTGAACTGAAAGAAAGAGGGGAAAGGTCTTTTTAATTTTAGGTGCTATCTTGACGTAAGACGCATATACGACATCGAGGCCACACCCGTAAGTGGACAGAATCGCAATACTCGTTAAAGGATGCGACTCCTTAATCGTATCTAGTAAAAAAAGGAAAATATGCCTCTGTACTTCTTCTAAGCACCAACACGAAACTTGAATATAGTAAATTTTCCTCTGGCAAAATGAAAGTCATTACCAACCCTTACCCATCTGAATGAAGCGGTAGGGCGAAACAATACGTCCCGTTTGACCACACGAAACGAAAGTATTCCTCGCTCCACCGCCGATCCCCAATCGTCCCGCGTCACCCTGGAGCTCTCCAATCCAGAGGCTGGGCAGGGCGGGGCCCGCCACCACGGGCGGGTGGGTGCTGCATCAGGGTCCGCAGGCAGAGGGGCGGGGCGGGGGCGGCCGGCGCCCGAGGCGACGCTGCGCCGGACGCATCCATCCGCGTCCCTCTGTCCCGCGCCGCGCCGCCCCGCCCCCCACGGCCCCGCCGCCAGACACGCGCTGCGACCGCGACAGCCGCTGTCGCGCACCCCCGGGCGGCGGTGACGTCAGCGACAGCTGTGGACCGCCCCGCCCCTCTTGGTCCCACCGGCGCCATCCGCCTCCAGCGCCCAGCCTCCGCTTCCCGCCCGCCGCCCACGCCGCCTACGCCGCGCTGACACCCACCTGCCAGCGGCTCCGGTCGGGTTTCGCTGCTGCTACCTGTGACCTACCACCCACACCTCACCTACTAAATGCTCCTGCCTGCTTGCTCCCTTCTGTCAAAACTAGACAGTTTATCATTGAATCTTACTCCCTTGTTCTGGATATCGTTGACCTCATCTTTTCCCCTAGCCTCACTCACCATCGTTCAGGTATCGCACAAACACACAAAGGCAGCTACGCACAAAACAAACACACACACCCACGCACACACACAGAGTACGGTAACAAACACATAATGACACATGCACACAAAGAACCAAACGCATACGCGCACGCACAAACGACGTACACGCGCACGTACAAACGGACAAACAGTCGCAAATGCGCAAGCACCAATAAACAGTCGCAAATATGCATGCACAAACAAGTGCACACAAGCATACACAAAAAGGGAGCATAGAATCATGCACAAACAGACGCACACGCGGACACAGACGAAAACATACACAGACAAACACACGCATACACAGACAAACACTTGCATGCACAGACAAACACTCGCATGCACAGACAAACGCTCGCATGCACAGACAAACGCTCGCATGCACAGACAAACGCTCGCATGCACAGACAAACACTCGCATGCACAGACAAACGCTCGCATGCACAGACAAACGCTCGCATGCACAGACAAACGCTCGCATGCACAGACAAACGCTCGCATGCACAGACAAACGCTCGCATGCACAGACAAACGCTCGCATGCACAGACAAACGATCGCATGCTCAGACAAACGCTCGCATGCACAGACACACACTCGCATGCACAGACAAACACTCGCATACACAGACAAACACTCGCATACACAGACAAACACTCGCATACACAGACAAACACTCGCATACACAGACAAACACTCGCATACACAGACAAACACTCGCATACACAGACAAACACTCGCATACACAGACAAACACTCGCATACACAGACAAACACTCGCATACACAGAAAAACACTCGCATACACAGACAAACACTCGCATACACAGACAAACGCACGCATACACAGACAAACACACGCATACACAAACACACGCATACACAAACACGCATACACAGACGAAACAATCATACACAGACGAAAACAATCATACACAGACGAACACGCACGCATGCACAGACGAACACGCACGCATGCACAGACGAACACGCACGCATGTACAGACGGACACGCACGCATGCACAGACGGACACGCTCGCATGCACAGACGAACACGCACGCATGCACAGACGAACACGCACGCATGCACAGACGAACACGCACGCATGCACAGACGAACACGCACGCATGCACAGACGAACACGCACGCATGCACAGACGAACACGCACGCATGCACAGACGAACACGCACGCATGCACAGACGAACACGCACGCATGCACAGACGAACATGCACGCATGCACAGACGAACACGCACGCACGCGCAAATACACATTCATATACACACACACGCACACACAATGGGACTGCAGAGAGAGAAAAGAAAGAGAGAAAAAGAAATGAGAGAGCGTAGCGCCTTGTACTGAGCGGCTCAGCCTCCCCTGGGCTGCCGCCGCTTCGCTTCCCCTTGGCACCCCAAGCGCCCAGCGCATCCCCTGCGCAGGCGGCGCGCCCCGCCCCGCCTCGCCCCCCTCCACACCTCGCGTGCCGATCTACGCATTTTGCGCCCCGCCCCGGTGCGCGCCTAATCCGACATGACAGATTGTAAGAAACGCGGGAAGGGGCGTGAGTAGAGGGGGAGAGGTGGCAAAGGGCGTGACGCAGCTGCCGGAACGGGCCTCCGCTCCCTTTTAAATGTCGTTTCCGAAATTCGAATGCGCGGTCGGGAGGCTCGCCTGTTTGACACTACGGTTTCAGCTTTGAGCCTAAAGAATGGGCATGCGTTTTGTAGCGAGGGGAACTGGCCGAAAATCAAAACATTTATGCCCATCAATATTTCAAAATTCACAGATTTTTATTTTTTGGGTTTTTATATTCGATGTGCTCCACCGCACTTGCATTAAGGACGCTTGTAGGTTACCAAATTCTGAATTGAATACAGTTTGAAATATTTGCAATGTATAAGTACTTATGTTCATAATTTATTTACATGAAAATTTACATTTTCTAATAAGTTGTTTGTTGAAACAAACAAATTTGTCTGACACATGTCAACAAGGTTCAGTTTGATTACAGACATGCATCAAAACCTTATGAAAAATGCTAAGGAGAGTAAAAGAGAGAGGGAGAGAGAAACAGAGAGAAAGAGAGAGTAAGGGAGTGAAAGGGAGAGAAATTTTAAATATTCAGGTCTCTGGCCTATGAGGGAATTGCCATAAAAATCGATGATTTTAACGCGAAAAATAATTTTAAAAACTGCTTAACTAAATCGTTCTTTCGAAGATAAAAATTTCAGCCCAGGAAATGTCACCTCCTATTTTATTTGCTCTTTGGCTTTTCAAGAAAAAAGAAAGAAAACAATAATGCATTATGCTTTGGCACGTGCCTAGTTCGTCTCATCCTCCTTTCTACGGATGTTTCCATTTCCACCCCAACATAGCCAATGGCGTGGTCGGCAAATTACTCAATCAATTACTCATGTACCCTGTTGTAACATTTGCTAGCTATCAGTATGCGACACTTCTGAAATTACGAGGTAATTCTGTTCTCAGCACTCAAATGTTCTTTTAGTGACGAGCAAAGGGCAGTTAAACACTGTATTCTCAGAAATTATGGCAACTCAACGCTTCGCAATGTTGCTAGCGACCCTCCGTAAATGACGTCACCGCAGCAGGGAGTGACCCACCCGTTGACGACCAGTAATGACAAATCCAGAAGGGAGAGATGCGCTGGCAGTGACGTCATCTCAGTACTCGATTTATATTAATTATATTTTAATTAAAAAGGAAAAGATATATCTCTGCAGGACAAGTTATTAGAAAAGGATTTCAATAACATATTGAAAGTAAATAATAGCAAACATTGAAGTGCAACTTGCCAAAAAAAGAGAATATTACAAATTCAGTACTTTCAATATTATTTTATCTTCCAATATTTTACATTAACTTCTACGTGCAAATAAAAAGTACTGGCATGCAAACACTCCATCCAAAATAATTGAAATTAATACCAATTTGCAATGAAATACGCACACAATCAAAATCCTATAAGGAATCGTGCGAATTTAATAACACACAATTACAAAACGCCCTTTTCTGACAGAATCTTATGAAAGTGATGACAAAGATCATTACGAGCAGTTATCTGATCGCTGTTATCGCGGAGCGAGTTACTTCCACGTAATTTCCGTCCTCGTATTTATCACCATCGTTTGTTTCCAACGAAACAGTATACAATGACATTCACTTCACAGGCACTGAAACTAGAGTACAGGCAAGTCATCTTCCATGGAAACGAACTAATATTTCGCCATGAATGGCAATTTATATTCTGAAATTATCGAAGAGCACTATTCAGTAATTATGCTAAAATACAGAAGTTAAACGAATTTGAGTTAAAATTTCGAGTACAAAATCGGAGCGAAATACAGAAATTTTGTTAGATCAGGCTACACACTATTTAACGTAACCTAATAATTAGCCATTCCAACTCAAAATCAGTTAAAGTTTTGTGAATAATTTTTTATTGATTTGCATTTCATATTTTTTTTCAAATGAACTAGTGATCACTTTATAAAATTCATGAAAAATGAATTCATATTCATTTACGAAATTTAATTTCTATCAAATACTTTTCTACACTCACCGCAGTCAAGTCAGAAGGAAGAACTCGTCCGTTTGAGCTGACCGTTTTGAGCTGTCTGTTTGAACAGGCAGGTGGGTTTCAGGGTTCCGCAAAATGATGCAATTCCTCCCTGCTTCGAACGCTTCGGCTCATTGTCAAGTGTAATTTCAAATTCAAACGAGCGTCTTTTGGAAAAACTACCCGAACAGTGAAACTCTGCTTGTTCAGTAAAAAGCACCCCCCCTTAAGATGCTACATTGATACATGCATTTAAAAAAATAATTATTGAATTCAATATCGTCCAAACGAGCAGGAATAAAATTCGTGGTTCTATCACACAATCCAGACGTTCTGGTGTTATTTGTAGATGTTACATAAAGTTATGAATAGTAAAGTAAATGATAAATAGTATCACTCAACGCAGATCATCCGCATTATCATTCTCTAAATAATAATTGCTCAGAATTAAGATAGAGCCGTAAACCAACCAAAAAGTTGAAATAATCTATGAGTGTAGTAAAAGTACTCTGGTTCGTAATCGTTCAAATGTGTCGTTCATCGAATCCACAGCCCCAACATCAGTAACACGTATCCACATCTAAAGCCTGTGCCTCGCGAGGGCGCCAGGGTCAGAGGCAAGCGATTCCTCCACTCCCACCCACCCCTACACTCATCCCCGTGGAGCTTGGCGCAGCGGCGTGAACGAGCGGCGGGAGTCGGTTCCGCGAACCGTATCGCTGGCCGCCAGCCGCCAGCCGCGCGCTCGTTCGCACGTCGCATGCGAATGCGCGGGCGGACGCACACATCGCGCGGTCGCCGATAAAATATTTTAAAATGCAAATGTCCTAATACAATAATACCGCGACACGTTATGTCCGGACATGTACCTATAAACCATACACACTGCGAAGCGCAATACCATAACATTTATTTCCCCCCGTATTCGGAATGAATATGCGCGGCCGAAAAACACACACCAAAAATGCAGATGGTAATTAAAGGAATATCTCACTCCCGCAGCGCCGTTTACCATAAAATACGAAGATTAATTTACCGTTAAATTCATACGAGTATAATGCCTCTTTGACATAAATTAGGTATGTGGAAATTTCCCAATAACGCGATTCTGAAAGTTCTGTTTTGCATCGCCCAAAGGCACGGTGTCGGTACTTCATTTGTTGCCCTGCAGGAATAAAAATGTGCCGCCATTGTTAGGCGTAGTGGTAAAGGGGCAAAAAGAAACCAACTTGAAAAGCGAAATTCCAGATGTAAAATTTGAAAATTATTCCAACGCCACAAGTCATCGATTAAATTCATTGAACCACAAGTTCTCTGTTCAAGTATTTTGAAGTATCAATTGCGAATAATTTTTTTCCGATAATGAAAGGGAAAAAATACGTTTTCCCTAACTCCTTCGGCGGGTTTTCAATTTCTATGGACTGTTAAAACAAAGTGCCTCTCCCATAAGTAATTGGTAGAAATGATATAAGTTATACTTGTCGATTTTTAAATTTTTTCATTATGAAAAATTAACAATCGTACTAATTAGTTTAAAAGCTAATTGTCATTAAGGAATAAAAAGTGCTATAATTTTTGAACCGATTAAAATATTACACTTTCCTTGCTTAGTATAGTTGAAGAAGGTAAAAGACTACACATGATAATGGCTTTCGAATTATACAGCTGCAAATCATTGACGATGAATTATTTCATATCACTGATGACGTTAAAAAATTAAAATCTATACATAAGTGTGATTAAGTTAATTTTATAAGGCATAACCGGTTCTACAGACTCTACATTGGGAACTAGATCAACAACAAAAATGTTTTATTTTAATATTGATATAAATTAATTAGTTATCATTTGTATTGCATAATTCTAAAAGATTAAAAGTGCCTGCAATAAGTATTATACTTCATATTTTGGGTTAATGACCCCTATGAATTTGTCAGGTTTTTAAGACAAATTAGTTTCATTGTGGGGACATTTTGTTTTGCTCTCATTTTGCTCAGGGATAGGATGAGGCGTTTGATATTTTCCCGGAAAATCTAAAATATCAAAGCAGTATAGTTTGTTTCCCATACAAATATGTTTTCTTTTATTTATTAGGGAGCAATATTTTCTAGCTTCCAAATTTTCCCAACCACCCTTGCGGGTACCATTATTAGTAATTTAACTATGCACAGTCATAAAAGATAATATATCTTCCGCATTTTTCACAAAATGTGTTTTTGGTTCATGACGAAAAATAAATTAAAAATAAGATTTTATTTCATTTGTAATAATGTATGATTAATAAGACAATGTGGATACGATTACATGCGAGGTTACCACAATCCAAAAACACATCTAAATGACAGGACGGGGACAAATTTTCACAAAACCCCGATCGGAGTAAGCTACCGTCGAAGCCATCATTACAACCCGAGTCTTCTCAATCAAAATACGAGCACATTCGAATACCCTCCCCTTGCACCCAATTTCTCTCCAGCGAAATCGGGAAAACAACTGCAGAAGCTTCTTAAAGCGAAGGTAAAAAAAGGCGGCGCCTTGCACTCGGGCAATCTCGCGCCCCGTCCGTCACTTGCGCTGCCGCTGGGAGAGGGGGAGGGGGAGGGCGGGCCGCGCGCCGGAAGCCGGCGGCTAACAAGCGACAGAAAGATCCGGGGCCGGAGGCGGCGGCCGTGAATCACTCCGGGAGGAATGTAGGCGCGGGGCGCGCGCGGGGCGCGCGCGGGGCGGAGGCGGCTGCCGCTGCTGCTCCGGCTGCAGCTACCTGGCGCGGATTATCTCAAGAATTCCGGCGGCGGTCGACACGGAAACGCTCTCGGCCGCCGGCCGCGCGATATTTCACTTGGGCGGCTGGCGCGGGCACGGCGCCGGCGGCCAAGGGCGGAGGGAGCTGGGCCCGCGGGGGAGGCCAAGTAAGCAAAGGCGTGGGAGGGCTGGCGGTGGCTGCGACAATGATAGTACTGTGGAGCGAAGAGCCCAAGGCGGTGCGGTTGAGTTGGATTCACAAAAGCAAAGCAATAGAACTGTAAAAGAAACGGGCGACGATGAAAGTGTAGGAGAGGCATAGCGTGAATAGAGACGATTACGGAAGCATAAGTGGGAAAATGATGGGACTCCAGGCAATATCAATGGAGAATCTGGATGGGTAGGAACTAGCCGAAAATGTAATGTGTGGGAAGGGAGACAAACAGTAGAGGCAGTAAAGGTTAATGACTCGGATAACAACAACTCAGGAGAAAGAATAGTTGAAAGGTTGAAGATTGTTACTAGAGAACAGAAAGTCATAGCCGAAAGATGCAATGATGGAAGAGGTGGCGAGAGAGGGAGACATTGACAAGTGAGGGCAGGATGAGAGGATGCCGGTAGAGCGACAGTGACCGATAACTTTAGAGTAAGAACAGAGAGCCAAGTAAAAGAAAATAAAAGTGGGCCGAGAGACTTTTGAAGGTGTCAGTGAGATATGAAAAAGAAACAGATGTGACGAAAGCGAAAGGAATCGCAACAACCAAAGCAAAGCTACGGAAAACATCCAAGGAACGTACAAAAATACAGGATGAAAATAGTATAGAGAAGCCTCAGATAGAACGGCTGCATGGTGCACATGGTGTCGCATGGTGCACATGGTGTCGCATGGTGCACATGGTGTCGTCGAGGAGAGAGGTGTAGGGCAGGTATGGAGCGGGGCGGGGCAACTGCGTCCATAAGACGGAAACGTTGGCTCCCGGGGCGACGGCAGAGGGTGGGTGGCGGGGGTATCGAGGGAGCGCAGTGACTGGGAACGCACGCACGAAGCAGCCATCGCAAGCGATATCGGTGGCCGTGCGTATCGCCGCGCCGCCTTCTACACGACTTACGTCTTCATCCCACGCCGCTCCCGCGCGGGGCCACCGCCATCTACGACTACGGAGCGTTGACCCCGCCACGCAACAAAGGCGACCTTCGAATAGGGTACAGTCGCAGACAACCCACACGCGACACCGTCTTAAATACAAGAGAACCCCCCGGCCGCTTTCGGATTTGAAACGCATGACACTACGTGTATGAAAATTAATTATTGAACAACACTCCGTAAAAGCACTATAATAAAGGGTTTTCAGAAATTTTTAGGAAATGGGGCTTATCATTCTGCTTGAAATTGATTATTAAAAATGTTCTCGTGAAAGTGTAAGTACTGTACAAAATTTGACTCGTCTTCATCTCCATGATCTCTTTCGCATCCGACTTCAACAATCGATAAGTTGTAGAAACCATGGTCAATACATAAAAAGTGCGGAAGATCTTCATTTAAATCTGAATATCATAGCTTCAGAGAATTTGACATTATCATTGTGAGTTGCCTTGATCTTTTCCGTCATGGCACGGGATAGATTACAACTCTTTCGTAATGACCTGCGATAGGCAATCCGTTTCAGATCATTAAGAAAAGTTATTTAATAAGATTATCACTGCATAAGATTGTCACTGTGTAACGACAAAGACTTAATGCCAAATTCTCTCTGTAGAAAATATCAATAATTGTGTACGTCAATAATAACTGATGTCAAGAAAAGCCTCATGATTCCTTCAAGTATATCTTCGTTTTAGTTCTGGAATTCTTTCCCAGCTTATTTGGTATATTTACCTCACCTATGATACTCACCAATTCGCATTTCATTTCAATTTTTCAATCTCAGAGCACACATATGAGCAACAAAACCTGGAATTTAGGTTCCAATCTTTTCATCTCCATTTTCCTTTAGAAACGAAATCCACGAATACTTCACCGTCCAGTTTCTTTTTCGTCCAACACAATAATTCCAGAAACATTTGTTATATCTGACGTTTGTGAGAGATAATCCAACATAGCGCTACAAACTTCTTCACTTCCCTTCTCAGCACTTGCCTTCTTCCGTCTACATCATCACGTGTCCCATTTCATTTCCGCAGTAATAAATTCCCATGTTATAGCAAGCCCAAAACATGATGTAAATGAAACATTTTCTCCAGAGGCAACATTATAAACCAGGTTTGTACTGAAGTATGTATAGTATCACAAAATCGGCAGAAAACATGGTAAGTTAGGTTTACCACTTTAGGTTTACCACCAATGGTTTATCCGCTCCCAAAGAGAACTCATTTTTATGGTCCACAGGTGCTAATATTTAAACTTCTCCAAAATTATTATACTCAAATCGTAAGTAAGAGTGTTAGTAAAATCAATGTCACTAAAATTAAATACTGAAACTCAACTAATATTAGAAACTGAAAAAGTTGCAAAACAAAGATACATTCTAGGTGATGTAGTTCGAACAATTTATTTGTAGTTTTCTTAATTTATTTCATTAATTAATTATTATTTTATATTAAAACGAACATATTTTTGGAAACAGTCCAGAAATAAAAAAGCACTGAATGACTCTATCACCCGCCATTACTGTCCCAAGGGGAGATTTTATTTCCAAGGAAAACATGAATAAATGTTTCACCATAAAATGGCAGTTAATACCGCGATGTCGTTCGTGCTTGTCGGAACTTCCTTCTCACAGAGATATCTATTAAAACTATTATATTGCTTCATCTGACTCATAGAAACAACAGAACTGAAACTTTTTCATCGTTTTATAATGAGAAAAGTCTGGTGATGACCGAATGCGGTAAACAAGTTGTAGAACTGCAAGGAAGCAAGTCGATAACGCTTTCTAACTAAACTCGAAATTGAGCGATTCGCAAATGAAAGCAAATTATGACGATTAGTTTATTCTGCGATGAATCGCTCCGGGAACTCGCTCGTTAGACTTTGCAAAGTTTTCTCGACGAAATGGAAATGAAACTCTACGTACTTTTTGTCCGTCGCGAAATCAGTCATTTCTACTTCAAAGTTTGCGCGTAATCCCTCGTGAAATTACTTCAAAACAAATACATATCCGTCTGCAGGATCATAAAATGTGTCTAAAAATTAATGTCATAAATTTCGTTAAATTACATTCAGGCATGCAAAGTCTTCTACAATAAGGCAGTGTATTTATTTTTCATTTCATTTGAAGCAGAAAGGATTTACCAGATGTCCCTGTCATATTCAACCAACATTTAACTGATGCACGTTTTAAGTTAATTTTTCTCTATTTCTAAGGCAGCGAAATGGACCGACACTGAGTAAACGACAATGAAAAAATAAAAAGGATAAGCGTGTAGAAATAGTTTTTCTATTTAGTGTACTGAAATGTCCGGTCGGTGTCCTTAGCCTTCGTTTATTTTCCTCTTTCGAAAAGGATGGTTTTTCGGAATTGATACGTCGCAATCATCGAATAACGTCACCAAGCTGTTCATAAATGCACCGGAATTTCGAAATTATTTCGAAATTAAAAAGCAACTGTTATCAATCGTCAATTTGTTTGTTCTTCAAATACACCGTCTATCTGTAGTTATCCGAAGCTGTAAGATGTAATTTAGATTTAAAATGAAGTGTATCAAACGTCTCCCAAAGATAATGAAGGTTAAATGTTTGAGCAGTTTTAATATCTAAATAACCCACCTCACCGAGAAATGTCTGGAAGTGACATGTAGCAATATTTCCTATGTACACACACACACACACACACACACCAACGCTTCTTCAAACTTCTACTGCTATTTTAATGTTCCCTTTTATTACATGTATTATTTTTTCTTTTGTAATTTTCAACAGCATCGTCTATCAGGTAGAGCATCCATTATCTCACTAATCCATTATCTAACTTTTTTTTTACATATTTTTAATGGGTCACATTCAGCCTTTTTCCCAATCAGAAAGCGGCATTCCCAAAAAGAGAAGATATTGGTCGCGTGCAGGGGCTCAGTGGAGTCCTATTAACAGCGGTCCTAAACGTCGAGGTCTCAGCGGTCGCGGTTGCTCTTGTGTCGCGCAGCGGGCCCTGCCCCTCCTCGGTGGTTGGGGTGGTGGCGGCAGGGGCAGGGGCAGGGGCAGCGGCGGGGGCGGCGGCAGGGCCGGCGGCGGCGGCGGGGCCGGCGGCGGCGGCGGGGCCGGCGGCGGCGGCGTCGGGGGCGGGGATGGCGCCGGCGGCGGGGCGGCAGGGGCGGGGGCGGCGCTGGCGGGGCGGGAGCGGCAGAGGCAGGGGCAGCGGCGGGGGCGGCAGCGGCGGGGGCGCCAGCGCTGGAGGTAGGGCCACCACCCACGGAGGGTGACCACGCCCGGATACACGGGCAACCCGATAGCGCGATGGTGCCGCTGGTGGGCTAGTTGTGTCGACAGGTCGCCACCGCGGCCACCTCCCGCTCGCCACATGAGCACGCGCAGCACACGTGGGGCGCTGCGTTTAGGATCAAGTCGCGTCCTCTGCGTGTCACGAAAAGCCGTGCTAGTGCGTCGTAGGAATTCCAACAAAGTATATCTTTTGAATAAGGATTGATGTTAATGTTAAGGAGAAATTGGCAGATTAGTGATCAAATGATATTATTTTCTTTAATTCAAATGAAAAATTCCAACTTTTCAGAACAAAATGTACCCGGCGTTTACAGTTTAAAATTATACTTTAAGTTGTATATTACTCAAGGCTTAATAATAATAATAATAATAATAATAATAATAATAATAATAATACTTTTAAATAGTAAACGACATCATTTTACAGTACGTAGGGCTTACAAAAAATTTAAACTAATCAGATGGACAGGAATGTAGAAAGAGCCGAATCTCCGATTCCTGCTCGCAGTTCACTTACCCCTACTCCGTTGAAAGAATAAATTACTGACTGGATTCTATAACAATTAATTATTCATATAATGTAAAACACTTCTGTTCGTACAAAACTAACACTTTTATGAATATTATCATTAATAATTTATAATACGTTAGAAACCCAAATTGAATAGTTGCGTTTGAAAAACGTCTTCAAACGCAACCCTATAAGGATAATTTAGAAATCACTAAAGTAGTTCGCAATAATGCATTGCATTCATTCAACTACGGACTCCTGATTATCTTAATAAAAACTTGAACTTATAAAAATATAGCAACAAATAACTTAACTTCTCGGAAGTTAGTTCGCAGTTCATTCAGTCCCAGTTGAAAACAGTCACAACTCTCGGAGCGCGAGGCTATTAACGCGTTGCATTGAACACTCGACTAGCTATGCGTGGGCCGCGCGGCTAGAGCGGCTAGAGGTGGTTCGCCTTGGGCGTAGACGGCGCATGCAAATCCCGACTGCCAGCGCCGGAAAAACGCCCCGATAAGAAATTTAATCCCCTCGGACCGCGCGCCCCCCAACCTCGATAAGGCGCTAAGAATTCCGGGACGCCCGCCCATAAATTGCAGACGCTCATTAATCCGCTCCCCCTTCGCCCTGCGCGCTCCGGGCCCCTGCCCCGCCTCCCCCGCCCTTCGCTTCCCTGTCCCGCCCCGCCCAGCCCCGCCCCCTCACGCTCCGCCCCGCTCACGCCGCCGCAGAGAAGCTTGCCCACCCCGCGCCCCGCCCGCAGTACAGTGTTTAGAAAGCTCAAAACCATCTGGCAAAACCTTTTGGTCATATTGTCGTAGTAACCTCGTAAGTTTCAATGCCAGAATCACTCCTCCGCACTAAAAACTGTTTAAATTGTAAGGTTGGATCAAGAGGACACATGGCCGTTGCTATAGGTGCCACCCAAGGATTACAATTCAACCGCTTCACACGGCAATAAATTAATTAGTTTTAAATAAAGACACAATTGTATCCCGCCGGTAAGATATCGGCGAGTTCAGTAGCGCACTAGCTTCCTAATTCAGTGTACCGTGGTTTAAATAACAGTGAAAATTTGTGTTAAGCAAAGGAGGTCCGCTGCAGGCTTGCTAGAAATGTGTCGGTTGCCGTGTCTCTCAATCCATCACTGCCCCATCATTAATTTGATCTTCATGATTATTATCTACTTATTAACTCATTCACTATTGTTCGTGTAGTTCTTTAATGACTTGGGTACAGGGAATCGTATGCAAATTTTGAAACAAAAAAAGGAGTCTTTCTCATCTTCAAGGATTTGTTTCGGTACAATTCTTATGAGAGCAAAAACAAATTTATGGTTCCGATCTCTGACATCTGAATGTTGGAAATGAAAACTGTTCAGCTCTGCTTCTTGAGGTGTTCAACACTTCTACTGCAGTTTTCTAACTCAGGAGTGGTTTCGATTGTGGTAGTACTGCATTTTATTGAAACATTACAATAAAGGTTTGTATTACAAAAGACTCTCTAGTTGATGATGTGATTTTTATCATCCCGATGGACATGCGAGACATGTCCAAGTGATAGTGTGTATCACCTTCTGATGAGTTTTCTCCCCTTCAGATTTTTTTCTTCAGCTGTTCCATATGGTCTTTTTCCCGCGGCTTTGATGAAACTATCCGGGGGTGAATCCGAAGGGTCACAGGTAATATATTTTAGATTTACAGTGAGTGGCCTATTAATAAAACAAATGTTGAAGATGATTCTGGTCAATCGAACTGTCCCAAATTTACCAGAGGAGTCGAAATATATCGAATCAATGATCACCGTGTTAAAACCTTAAGTCCCTTTCGGAATTGTAACTTTCTTTTAAATCCAAAAATATTGGTTTAAGAGAAATATAACAAATTATTTGAATTACTTCTAAATACGTATCCTCTGCTCTACTTGAGCATATCCTCTGATGTATTCCAGCAACAGCTAACGTTCCCGTTCTACTAAATCAGGCGAATGCTTATATACTTATGACAATTTTCTTGAAAATCTTAAGTCATACAAATATGACAGATCTGTTAGTTAGTTTAAAAAATTCTCCTTGTGTGCTCTGTAAGTGCTTAATACAGAAAGTGTTTCTTTGGCATTCCTTCCAACCCTTCAAACCGACCACCCTGCCTCCGCATTAGATATGTCTTCTATTCAATGCCAACTTTTTTTCATGAACTTAATCGGACATTCGTAATTGAAGAAACGCAAACTTATTTATTCCCTAAGACATACTACGAAAATGTTTTAAATATCATCCTTCTACATTTCAACAGAAACACGCGGTAGACGTCTTTTCAACGTTTCTCACACATTGAACATCACACATACTGTAAAGCGATGGAATGTTTCTAAGATGATGTGAAGATCACATAATAGAAATATCCACAATTTCTAGAACTTGAAATATCCATATGAACCTTGTGCAAAGGCGGATAGCAATTTTTTTTAAAATTAAGACTTATGAAAACATATATGGATCAATGCACTCACCCAGGGCGTAGATTCATTGTTTTGTCACATGAAATATGAGGAGCTAATGTGAATGTTGTAGAAGTTTCAACTCACCTGAAAAAAGAAAAAATGTATTAGAGTATTTTATTAAAAAATAAATTTCGCTAATTTTAACGTTTACAAAGCTTTAAAACGAACCAACATATATAACACCGCATTTCTCTAACACATTTGTTACACGTGAATATTCTCTTGATCAACGCTGAGATACTTAATTTCAAAATAACATGTTTACAATTCTCTCTTCTGATTACTGTGGGAACAGAAAATTTCATTTGAGTAGGGGGATATAGAAGTCTCAACATTTTCAACAAATCTCTTCAGATAATACAGTTGAAAAAATCTGTATTTCACAAGACTATTATTGAAGAGAAGTAATCTAATTTTTTGAAGACTAATTGTGGGGTTTTAGTCTCTCTTGATACTTTTTATTTGTACATGCTTCTTGCGAGTATGTAAAAGTAAATTATTTCTCTTGAATCATTACACCCACTTTAAAATGGCTACCTTAAATTTTCACAACTTCCAACACTAGTTCAAAGTGAAAACGGAGCAAATGCAGACTAATGAAGATTTTGCAAGTCCATTCCCACCAATTATTATGTACTCCAAACAATACAAGGAAATAGTAACGAAAGATGGTTCTTCACCTGGAAATTTCCAATGCACGAGCTGTATATAATAAAAACATTCCACGAATGAAATGACCTCTAAAAGAGTAATAACCTCTAACATATGTAATTACTCATAAACTACTGAAACACGCTTCAGTGCACAGCGCCTCCTATGAATGATGCGCCTCAGCTTTAGCCAGTGGAAAAAAAGTGGTATGAAAAATCGAATGAAAAATGTGATTTTTGTATACAACGCCCTGATTGTAGCCTAATGAATGTATTGCCAAACGTTTTTGGAGTTCAGTTCATCAGTGGAACAATGAGCAAAATTGCGCAAGGTAATGTCGGTTATCAAAAGTGTGAATCCCTAAAGTTGCCTCCCATCTTCCACATACACTCAAAATTTAACACAAAAAAATCAAATAATAAACAAATAATTATAACAAATAATAATAATAAACAAATAATTGAGTGTAAAAAATTTTACACTCAATAAATCTAACACAATGACACAAATCCAAATCCCAATGGTCCAAAAATCCTTTCGTCTCACTAAACCGGCTTCCTCACCCAGTGTGCCCGACGCGGCGCAGCAGTGCGCTATCCCAGGATCGACGGCTGTAGGCTACCGTGGCTCCGCGCGGCGCCGCCCGCCACCCCGTAAATTCGCCCCGTTTCAATAACCGGCAGGGGGGCGGGGGGGACCGGGGCGGGGCGGGGATGGCGGCGGTCGAACACAGCATCGCGTGACAATTAACGAGCGGTGTTCATTACACGCGCGAGCGGCCGCCGCCGCTGAGATGTATAGTGGCTGGCGCACGCCTTGGGGTCGTTTGGAGCGACGGCTACGCCAAGGAACTCCCTTCCCCTCTCTCCGCGGCAGGGGTCGCGGAGGGGAAGCGCCACCGCACTGGAGTGAAGGAGTGTTCTCCGATGCCGGAATATTAAGGCGGTGAATCTGAGGGTGCGTTGCGCCAGCGATCCCACGAAAGAGCGACTTCCGGCTTCGATTTTTGTTTGCGTCAAGTGGAAGAAAAAGTTTTTGCTGGGGCAGGAAAGTATTAAGGACGCAGGAAAGTATTAAGGAAGAAGTACAATATCTGAAGGAAAAGACAACCATGTTGAGAGTGCAGCCTTGTATACATGTGATAGAACTGAGAGGCACAGATGAAGTAGTCCTATACCACCTCAGACTGAAAAGGAATTTTCAAGCTAAAAGGGTCTCTATTACACCTTTATAACTACCTATAATAACACTAATGTAATACACTGCCAATTATGAAAATTTAATACCACGAATTTACCGACCCAAAATTATCCTAGAAACGGAAAAGTGCGACTGTTTTCACGTTTTGATTTTTCATTTAATTCTTGCTGACATATTAATTTAATTTCTGCCTGTGGTATTCAAATAGATTTGATTCCCCATTTTCTTTCAACTTGTTGTACAATGATAATTCTCCTTACATTAAATTAAAAATCGTATTTTGCAAAAATACCATATTTATTAAAGTAACATTTTATTTATTATTTTATTCTTTAATATTTTAAATGTGTGTTTTGTACCAGATCTGATGATGCCTACGCCGAAGATTGCTTTCTCGCATAACAAGTTAAAATGTCGGTAATGACAACACCTTTTATTCAGTGTAGCAATTTAGTGCAGATAATACACTGATTACTCAGAATAAATTCTACGAACGTCAAGGGCACGTACAAGGCGTCAAGACATTACGTATTGGCCAATGAACATGTGATGCAAAATTTCAGTGAAGGAAAGTTACACATAAGACAATAGTTCCCGATTGCCAGAACACATATCATGCACTAGTGTTCGGCATGTCACGTTGTTACGCCGGCAAAAAGTATTCAAATACCTGTCAAATACCAGTGCATGAGAAGCTGCCTATCAGGGGCAAATGCCACTTGTGTAATATCTGAGTATTAAATTTTTCATCATATGCTCATTAGATAAAAAAAAAATAGTATCTACGACCTTCTGCATGCTCTTCAAGCTTGGAACATTTATTCTGAGGCACCTCCAAAATATTTAATCTGTAAATTTGAATGAAGAATTAGTAGTGGTGGTAGTAAAGACTGTGCTTTTTTATTTTTTTTAAATTTTTTTACAGCTGGCACCGTTTCTTGCTGCCTAATAAAGAATGTCATTTTTAGAAAAGTAAATCCTCTTAACACCACTATCCATTTAACATAATGTTACCAAAACGGGAGAAAATTATTTAAATGAATTACAAAGACAGGAAAGCGGAAAGTGAGGCTCATATTAATCCTGCAAATTATTTCCTCTTTCACAGGAGAGCTGCTAAGAGAACACAAAAATCTGCCCGGCCACACGGTCCTTCACAAAGCAAGAATGTGTGTCAGAGTGCAAGCAATCCCCCGCACGCAGAGCAGGGAAGCGCCCAGGCGACCCTACGATTTAAGCCCGCGAGAGCCCAGCATTTTCGTTCCTCGTCCTTAAAATTAGCCACCCTGTTAGTAATTATATTTGCGCCTTAATTTAACAAACGCACCGCCTAAGGGGAGAATTGCGAGCCGGGTCGCAAGCCGCGCGACCCGCCACCACCCACGCAGAATCTCATGGATGCCGGCCCCTTCCCTTCGCGCCCCGTCGCTCCCTGTTCTCCCCTCCGCGTTTCCCCTCTCTGTTTCCTTCCCTATGCTCTCCTCTTGCAAGTGACTGTTCCCCGTTCTCCGCCCGCTCCCCGTTCTCCGCCCGCTCCCCGTTCTCCGCCCGCTCCCCGTTCTCCGCCCGCTCCCCGTTCTCCGCTTCGCTCTCGCAGCTCAGAGCGAAATCTTAATATCCCTGTTGGGACAAGCTGATCAATTTCAATGTTAAATATCTGAACATGGCACAAAGATGTAGATAATATTCTGCATCTGGCCGTGCAGTGGGGCCAATTATTAATTTCGGACCCAATGTGTGCTGAGTCCCCAGTGCGAAAAAAATTGTAAGGCTCTCGAGATGATTTTCAATATTTATTTTTAGTAAAGAAGAACCCATTTTCAAATAGTACTTTTTTTAAACATAGGTGTCTATTACAATTGGTCGTAATATTCCATCCATTAAACTGTTTCGCTAACTGTGCAACATGTATTCTCGCCTTTCATCTACTGAGTCGAAATATTGTCCCACCCTCCTCCTTTCTCGTTATACCCTGCCTTCATTCCCTTTGTTTAAGGCAGTGTGTTCTTACGTGCCTTCGCCCGACCCCGCATCCCCGAGCTCGTCTCTTGAGATTCAAGGAAAGAGGGGAATGGAGGAATGAAAGCGACAGCGGTGGTGTAAAAGATAAAGGCAATTGTTACAGCACTAAAAATGCTGACCGCGCGGAGGCGATGGTGATGATGATGGTTTTAGTGGTAGCAATGATAATGACAATGTCGCAATTGATGGTGACTGCATTTGTGATGACAATGACTGTAGTGGTGGCTTTATAATGAATGAAACAATTTTAGTTAACTTCAATGATAAAACTTACCGCAATAGCTGAAATGGCATTACTGATCTCTGGTGACGTCAATGGCATAATGACGGCGAATGTGGCGCTTGCATTCGGTCTGAAACCTTTGTGTAATATGTTCAATACGACAGAGAGGTTTGTCTACGTTGAAGGAATTACGATCATACAAGTGAAGATGAATGAAACTGAAGGTGTAGGAATCTGTAGAAGTAATGACATTCATGTCGAGGTCGCTGAGAGATGCAGGCCCTTGGCGAGACAAGGAGACACAATGAAAATGAGAGCGTCAATTGATTAGATAGAATCATTAACGAGAAATTATGCCATGAAGTGGAAGAAGTATTTTCAGAATTGAAGGAGACAGTACAGAAAAAAGAACATAAGACAACAACACAAGAAATGGTACATGACAGAAACAAGGAAGTCAACGATTGGTGGAAACCCAATCGGGCCACTGAGAGCTACGGACCAGATGATTGCAAAAGTTATCGAGGCAACGGAGACAACTAGAAGGCCGCGTGGCTCCGGAGGCAAGGAAGTGACGAGGGTCACGGCGACGGAGGAGGCAGAGAGCAGAGGCGATAAAGGCGACGGCGGAGGGAGGCGCGGTAGGCTCTCAGGGCCCATAAAAGCAGATTTGCGCCGGAGCCAGGCGGCGGCGGCGGCGGCGCTATGCACGCAGTGCGTGTACGCGCGCGCGTCCCTCCTAAGGAGGCAATTAGGTTGTTACCTCACCCCTCTTCACCCGCTCCGCTCTCAGCTCCTTCCAGCCGCCGCCCCCGCCCCGCCCGGTCCCGGCTATCGGAAAGGGATAACCGTTAGCGGCAGAGGCGCACGCGTGTTTATCTGCCTGTTTTCCGCCCCCGCTCGGGTCGCGAGGGCCGCTGTGTAAACACCCGCGCTTCTCTCCTCCCCGCCCCCGCCCAGCCCCGCCCCACTCTCGTCCCTTATGTGCTCGACCAGCGCTCGCCTACGCCTTGTTCGGCTGCTCTTGTTGTCGCATCTTGAGGTCGAATAACGTATTATCATTCGCTTTTCGTGTGTGGCCTGCCTCATTTCAATAGATACTTAACACAAAAATAAATATGTATATATTTACGAAAAATAAATATGTATATATTCCGTGATGTACACTGTTTCAGATGTTAATTTTGGATTGAGCAATAAATTCATTATTAATTTCACGAACGTGTATTTCAGATTTGAAAATTCGTCATCTCTTATTTCAATCTTAATACTTAAGAACGTTCATACAGTTTTATTAGTAACTTTTCACTTCTCCTTCACGAAACCACAAGTTGAGACTAACTACTAAATAATTTTCAAGATTCTGAGGTACAGAGTAGTATAGAAATCCGATAACACTTCCCCTTTCCAGTTCAGTACACGTTGGTTCAATAGCGTACGGAGTTGGAAGTCCGCGAGTTAAGCTTCGAAAACCGAGAGGACCTAGGTTCCAGTCCCGGTAGAAGACATTCCACACTAGACAAGTGGAAAGATGAGATGATGCCACTGCCTGCAGCGCAATTCTAGAGGACAGTTGCTCTGTGTCTTCGATTTCCTCAGAAGTATTTCATACGGATACCAAGGTGTTCATTCAACAAAGGCCCGCCGACCGCACGATATTGTTATTTCCCCTTCCTCTCCCCATTTTTGCCAATAAGGGCGGATTATGGATTTATGAAGAATGATCTATAAATACTTACGCATCAAAACTTAAAATTACATTGATTTTAACAATAATACTTGTGCGTTAGTTAATTAGCTAATTAATTAATTAGCTAATACTATAGAGTTCTCATAAGACTCAACTCTTATCACAAGTTCGTTAATCACCCCCTTTCTCGATCAGATTTTCGTCCAATTTCCCTTGATTCAATGCACAATCTTAATATGACTCTTTCCATTCCTTCCAAACATAAATGTAGCATATCTACCTACGCGTGATTCCTAGAGCTCTTTGTGGGTGATAGGCCTAGCGCGCACTGAATCTGTACGGCACAGATGGATAGTACAGACGGGATTTTTGACAAGTTGATTACTTTGTTTCCTGGCAATGTATGCGCACTAGACTGTCGCGGTCGTGACGGGTCTATCCGCGCCTTCCGCCGTTTGCATTAAGGCCAAAGGCATGATCTTTTGGGCATTCAGTTGTGCCGGTTCATTCAGACCGATGGCAACATCGGCATGTGCACAAGGTCCGGACGTCCTTGCCACCACTTCAGTTGTGAGGTTACATGAAGCGTGTGGAGCTAACATGGATGTGTCTAATTTGATTATTGTTGATCCACAATTACGTCAAGTTGTAAAACATGATATTAAGTTTTATTTAATGTATTACCTGACACCCGGAAATATCGCCTAGGTACAGATAGCTAAACTAGTTACGTATCATTTGCCAAATTTAAAATACTAGATATTTATGGGAAGCTGTGAATTATTAGTGAAACTGAGTTCATTTGTGTACTGACAATAAATTATACCATATTTTGATATAATCGGCAGACAGGGTAAATAATTTACATTGATTATTAAACTAATGTATCATTCAAGCATTGGTTTAATAATCAATGTAAATTATTTACTCTGACTGCCTATTATTTTTTTAAGTTTTTAAAAATAAATTAATGCAATTATCATTCTGTCCCTTTGTTCAACATAACTGTACACGCAATGTTTACCTAAATATTTATGTATGTGTTCAAAATATCCAGAGAGCTTCAAACCCCTGGAGAAAATATTCGAATATTACATTACTAAACGGGAGCGAAAACAGATTGTACTTCTTCCCCGTAAGTCGCATACTGCTCCAGCTGATTTTGACTTGAAACAAACGCCTCCCAGCGTCATCACTCTTTCGGGGCGTCCCGCCTCTCGCGCGACTCGCAACCGTCGTCGCCGCCGTAATTTGGACTAAAAGTCCGAGAGTGTGCGCTCTCCGGCAGAGGCAATGGATCCGCCCTTGCCATTCACTTTCGGAAACGCGACCCGTCCAGTCCGGCCTCACCCAAGCGGGGCGAGTGCTCGTTTTTTTTTTTCATCCCCCCTTTTTTTTTTTTTACCCCAAGCACTTCCTCGTTCAGAAGCGTGCGTGTGTGTGTGTGTTTTTTGCGAGCGTGAGGCTACGAAGTCGTGTTTAACAACGATATTTTTCTCTTCGACACTTTTTTAAAAGCTATCGAGGCGCTCTCTATGGTCTATGCATGAAATATTCAAACGGCCTCCTCGCAATTGTCGTGAGGGTGCTTTATGGTGCTGGACGCGCTCCAGAAACGAAATTAAATACCAATTTGGAGGAGCGTAGCCCGGCGGAGGAGCGAGTGGAGCGAAGTGCGGAGTCACGGATGGAGGCAATTGTCGGGAGACGCCAATGATGGATGGCCGACACCGCGCCCTCTCCACCTATCAGGGCGAACTGCGTAGTGCTACTCAATGGTTAGGTTATTATAAGACATACAGAGTTGACTCTGGTATAGTCATCTACAATGGGGTTGCGCCTTACAAAAGAACGCGAGTGCAAGGTGAAATTCTTAAACTTCATTTTTTTCAATGGTAATAATTTTCACAAGCTGGATGAATATGAAGACGGCGTGAGTAATAGTAATTGAAATATTTTTTTCTTTGTCGGCAACTCTGGCTATGAACAGAGACAATGAGCAAACTTGAAATCGGAAAAAATCATCTTCAAGAAAACAGTAGCTATTAACTTTAAATGTCATTAGTGAGAATTGAAACTTACTGTACTGCCATATATATTTCTGCAAAATAATTTTTGTACATACGGCCAATGTCTTTAATGCCTGTCTAATCAATGGGTGTTCATAGCAAAACTAAATAATCCACTGCAACAAAAAACACACCTTTTATTTCATCCAATTGTTTTCACTTGCCCAACATAATAAATTGAGTCAGTAATTGTTAAGTTGCACGGAGAGGGCGGTAGCAAATGGTGGTTTCTAGGCATCGAAGTTGACAGGCTTTATGGAGCTAAGACACAAGATTGTACTACTTTTTATAGGAAAAAAATTCGTAAAGCGCGCTTTAGTAGTAACAATTAGCTCATAATTCCGCCATGAAAGTTGTCAACCAATGTTACCGATTATCTCCAACAACGCACGCATGGGAGCGCGACACGAATTCGGGCTTAATGGGTTTGTAGCACAAGCAATAGGAATACATTGCCAAGTGTAGCTCTAACTTTCGTCTGGAAATGCGAACCGATGAACACTAATCAGCACCACATAGGGTATTCAGAATAAGAGAAAACTTGATTCATAAAAATGGAAACAAAACACAAATAAACATTCTCTCCTCTACATTCGAATCCAAAGTAACGATCGGCGCCAAAAATGAACAGCGCAGCACAGGTGAAGCCATTACTCGTGCGGTCGACCAGTCTCTCAAGCGCGCGGATCGACGCGAGGACATATCGATAGCTCTCGCGCGCTCGTTGGGCACGCGGAGAAGCGCTGCGTCGACAAGATGCAAATAAGAGCGAAACACGCGTCGCGTCGCGTCGCTGCCGCACGTCACGGCATCGACGCCGTCACGCTGATGACACGCATCGCAGGCGCGCTGACGCCATGTTGGACACGGCTGGCAGATTGCGCCAGCAATTAAACGGGAGGGTAGCGGCGACGGGGTTGGCGGGGAGCAGCCACGGCGTTGGCGGAGGGAGAGGCGTAGGCGGGGGGCGGTAGGCTAGTGGTGGTGGAGTGGTGGTGGACGGCGGGGATTGTGGGAAGCGACCCAGGGGAGAGTGTGCTTTTGCACCAAACTGGAACGACGATGAGATCGCAAACCACGGACGTCGCGTTTGGACGCTTTTGCTTCGCGTGCGCTTTCCATTACGCGACACATGGAGTGCGTTTGTTCTTTAAGTATGGTGATCACCTTTTGACAATTTGCAGTGGCTTTCCGACTCTGCAGGGTATTTAAGGAGACAATAAATGGCAGAAAAGGCACTAACATAAAAGTTCAAACAATATAAAATAAGCAATATCAGTGTATTGGCTGATTACAAATTATTATCTGACAATTGTTCGTTAAAAAGTGTAAAAATTCACATAAATTCACACCTAAATAACAGAAGAAAATAAACAAACACCTATTTCTCAATATAGTGTTTGAGCGATCTTTGTATTGATTACTATAAATATTTTGTGTTAACTTATGCTATAAATGCATAAGCACTCACATACGTATATACGTTTATGATAAGGTTGAATGACAGTCTTCATTGCAATTTATAATGTAAACAAACTGTCAAACGTAAAAATTTATTGAATTTGCCGTAAGGAAAACATCACTATTTAACGAAATACTTCTTTGTTGAATTTATTTTACAAGAGGGAAAACACTGGAGCGCTTGTGGATTTTTGAGTGGATTTTGATCACTGAATAACGGTCTATCAGACTTGATTTCATTTGAGAGAAAACCACTTGATCAGTGACGGCAACAGAATTCCACGGTAACTCGTCAACTTCCGAAGAGTATGATATAGAATAAAACTAAACTTCACAAGCAGAACAACGCGATTCTCCAAAGAGGAATAGAGCCGTAAGTACATTGCGATCCACAAATTGATGTGGATAATTGTAGAAGCGCATTCAACAGAACTTTAAAGGGACAATAATGTATACGAACAAAGACACATTTTACTTCCATGGAAATATCAATGTAATCAACAAAAAACCATTCACCAGGGAAGAAGTACGAATCACTGGGTGTTAGATCAGTGCAATCAACGCAATACTGGATCGCGTGTATGATTTCCAGGCAAGAGCCCACTGACGTCGTACGTGGAATACGGGCCGCATGCACTCCGTCTTCAAAGGCTGTTCATTCCGCTGCCAGAGCGGCTACGTCTCTGTCGACAGCTCCCGCCCCCGCCGCTGACGCCGACAGCCCGCCCGCTCCCGTCGCTCCCGCCGCCGCCGCCCCCGCCGTTCCGCCCGACCGCGTGCCGCCGCCGCCGCCGCCGCCCCCGACGGTGCCGGTGCCCGCGGCCCGGAAGCGGATATAATAAGCGCGCTCGCCAGCTGCAGCGATGGCGGCGGCGGCGCGACTGGGAACGCGCGGGACGGGTACGTCGACGAAGACTGTGAAAAAATGAAGTGAGGAGGTGAAGATTCAGAAGGTTGATGGAATGAAGGGAGAGCGCGAGAGGCGGGAACGTGGGACTCTCGAGACGAAGGTGCGACTACTTTGAGGATGTAATGAGAGAGGATGTTAATGGAGAGGTGGGTATGGTGCTGGAGATAGTCTTGGAAGGACGCGGTCGCGATGCTTTTGGTTGGGGAGTGCGTATATAGGAGCGGGACGGCAGCAGGCCAGACGACTGAACAATTGGGAATTGGCAGGACGTATGAGTGGCAAGAGGAAAGACCGGCGGAGATCGACTGCAGGCGCTTCGAGAGTGACGAAAGTGCCAAGAACGTCGGGCGCGTCGAGAATGGCGGGGGCCGTCGAGAATAGCAGGGGCCGTCGAGAATAGCAGGGGCCGTCGAGAATAGCAGGAGCCGTCGAGAATAGCAGGGGCCGTCGAGAATAGCAGGGGCCGTCGAGAATAGCAGGGGCCGTCGAGAATAGCGGGGACCGTCGAGAATAGCGGGGACCGTCGAGAATAGCGGGGACCGTCGAGAATAGCGGGGACCGTCGAGAATAGCGGGGACCGTCGAGAATAGCAGGGGACGTCGAGAATAGCTGCGGACGTTGAAAATAGCAGGGAGACGTTGAAAATAGCGGGAGAAGTCGAGAATAGCGGGGACCGTCGAGAATAGCGGGGACCGTCGAGAATAGCGGGGGGACGTCGAAAATAGCGGGGACCGTCAAGAATAACGGAGACCGTCGAAAACAGCGGGAGCCGTCGAGAATGGCGGAGCTGCATAAATACTAGGAGCAAAGGAAGCACACAGGGAAGCAAATGGCGTTGGACGGGGAGGAGCCGGTGAAGTTGGCGGCAGAGGTGGCGGAAGGAGCGAAGCCGGAGGTGAAGGGCGGCGAGGGCAGGGGCGGGCGCGCTGTCGGAGTGGGCTCCTCCGAGTTCCGTGCGCTCCGCCGCAGCGCGTAATGGAATTTCGGCCATTTACATATCGGCTGCGCTCGCGCGCGACGGCCGACGCGCCCCGCCCCGCCCCGCCCCGCCCCGCCCCGCCCCGCGCCAGCCGCCTCTCCCGCGCGAGGATGACGACGACGACACGAGGCGACGTGGACGGCAGCAGCTGAGAAAATGACGACCATGATGATGACACCTCTATCGTCATTTCGTCTCCGTCTCAATCACCTCAGGCTCGCACTTCCCACGCATGGATAGGAAGAAAAGCGGACGAGGTTATGAGGCGAAGAGGACGACGATGAACCTAATTTTATGGTAATAATACTCATGCCCATTTTATCTCCAGTGAAATGTCTCGTTCACGTCTTACCATCTGTCTCTTCCTTTTTTCTCTTCCAATTTCTACGTTGTGTCAATTCTGTAGTTCGAGTTAATAAACGAATCGCTACGGTACCTCAAAACAGCGGAAGTAGATGCATGCAAGTCAATTTGTATTGAAAACAAAGCAATCTCTTCATTTCTCCTTTATATTAACTACATCTTGATCAAAACCTATCCCGTCTTCTCAAACGATTTTTTCGTGTCTTGGACTATATATTTTTCCCCTTTTTTTCAAACCCTCGTCTGTTCGTGATCCAGATTCTTCTAGCTTCTCCCCTTTAACCCCTCCAACCTACCAATTTCTGTTCTAGAGATGCTATGAAACGTGTAGTCTTCTCCTACCCAACCCTCAGAATCGTTTCAATTCTCTTGGTTGGCAGAGTATTATTAAAAGTCGCTATCAGGCAACTCCATTATTAATCCTCCCTCTTATGTTTAGCGGTCTAATTACTTCTAAAAAAATGGACTTGCAATACATTGATTAGCCTGAAAGATAATTATGAAACTCACTGACATCAAAGGATAACTCCCTCGAGTTGAATGAGATGGTTTGATTTAAACGAAAGTCGTATTGGCCACACGTGGGGTGATACACCACAGCAGTGCAAAAAGGCAGGGGGAGGGAAAGAGAGTGAGAGAGAGGGTAATGGAGAGGAGCATTGACGAGAATACTCACCACACACTACGACGAACAGTGTGAGAAAGTATAGTCTCCAAGGGAATCAACTACTTAAGTCATTGTCTCGCAAATGCAGAGCATATTATATCTCAGATTGCAGCAGTGTTCCTCTCTCGCTGGAACTTAAGATCCAACACCGACATATACGTCAACTTGTGGGACTTTCCCTACAGGCTTTCCCCTAGCGGTGCCCTGTTCAAGGGGACAAGCTCTAAGCTCCCAGCTTGTGTTGTAGCTAAGTGCAAGTAAGTTGTGTCAGTAAATGGAGAGGACAAGGATAAAGAAGGGAAAATCGTGCGTGATTCGTGGCCTGTTAGGGTATTGCCCTAACGGCATTCGATGTTGTTGCCCATAGTGCATTCGCTGGGTATTGTTTGAAGAAACCACGGAAAACTACCGACTAGAGCTGCTAGATGTCTCTTGCAGACAATAGCTGAATTTCATCTAGATATACAATCGATGTCAAAAACCCGCCTCCATTGGAACTCGAATCCTAAGACCTCCTGACATGACACGGAGTTGTGTTGGGCTGTGTCACATATTAAAGAAATTGCAGTTTTCTGGCGGACGATAATATAACTTTCTCTTCTTACGAAATATTCGTAAGGCGAGAATGTAAAAATATAACCAGAACTAATGAGTATAGTCAAAACTTACGAAGTATTAAGTTACGAAATGTTTGGTAAGGATAGTCGACTCTTCCTCGCAAGCCGTAAAATCAGTCAAAAAATCATTGTTGATAAAGGGTTAGTAGTCTGGCGTCTGGGGTTTATGGCCTGCGTCACTCCTCTCAGCTCAATATAATTATAATAGGACAATGGCCACGAGCCAACAATATCTCTGATACTCTCCAGTTTTAGAGCACTAATTCTTTGCCAAGCAAAGACGTATCATTGATTATCAGGAAAAGAAGAATTCCTGACGGATGGTAGTAGCTGGTACTGTTAATTCGCACGCACCCAGTCGCTTTTGTAAATGATCACCTCAAGATTTCCACAATTCAGTTTCTGGGGTCTCGAAAGATATAAATCTCGTTTGTCTTTGGTTATAAATTCCTAGAGTTAAAAATATCTAGACGTGTTTTAGGGATATTTTTCCGAATACGATATTCTCTTAAATAAGTAAACGATTTTGAGAAAAGTACTTCCGACAAAATTTGCAAATGTACAAATTTTGTTGGATATTTGCAACATTTGTTTATAAGCATACCATATAAACAGGGTAAGAAGAAATCATTTTCGTCCTGACAAATATATTTAATTTCATAGTACATGAAAAGTTACGAAATAAGAATAGAAATAACTATGAAAATAATGCTTTTTTACTTAATAACTTAATCACCAGAAAGGAATGCAATACATGCAATTCAACATGCGTCATAAATCGTGCGTCACATACGGAACGGTTTTAATTGGTGTTTACATTAGTCGTTCTGAGAAGGCTTCCACGAGCTTCCATAAATTTCCCTTATCTAATGAGGAGGAACCGTACGAGATAGCGCGGGCAATTAGCCTATCTTCGACAGGTTTCGAACGGGGGTCGCCTCCGCCTAAAAAGCAGACAGCTCACTCTGTTCCCTCCCATCGGTTCGGCTTCCTACTGCGCCGCTTAATGTCCCGATAGTGAGGAATCCCTATTCAAAGGCGCCGACCACCCAGGTCAAAAAGGGACTCCGAAGTTAGGGTCTCTCTTCCTCCTGCAGACCCTGTCCACCTCGCTCCCTTCTGCAACTTGCCTCTGCTCACCTCTGTCGGCATTCGGCGGTCGTGAGCCAAGGGTTCAAATTTGGGCCCCTTTATCAGGACACTGAGTGAGACAACCTTGGTTTGCAGTAGGCGGTTTAAATCACTTCCATTTTATTTCATTATCTTTTTCCTTTTTTGCTCATAAATCACCAAATCTACTATCATTTTCGTACATATTCTTTCAGAAAAACCATAAATTTCGTTTATCCAATCATGACAAACGAAGGAGAAAAGAGTTCAAGAATGCGATCATCAAACTATCTCCCTTCGTATGGACTTCAAAATTAAATAAATAAGACATTTTAGGTTAAATATTATATATCTAACTTGTACAAATTCGTCAAAAATAGCACAAATAATTCAAAACAAAAACTAGGTGATGTGTTAGGTCAATGATAGAACGGTATCTGAAAAGGACTACACAGAAATAGGTGTATTGTAAGGAAAAAATAGAAACCCAATTAAAAATTTAGTTATAAGAAAATAATATTTACACATTTCAATTAAGCAATTTATAAATGGCCCCGAAATAAAATTTCCTCCTAAATGAATGCTTACAAAACAAATTCGTGTATGTTTATTGTGGATAGCGTGGAGAAAAAAGCCTAAGTTAACTAAAAAAATATTAAAAAAATATCTGCGAGTTCTACGTCTGTCCGCACGTGTGACTGCCTAGGCCAAGGACCGAGAATACGCGGCATGGGGAGGCCCTGGCTCCTCGGCAGCTGTCCTCCACCTCCTCAGCACCTAATGCGGTTGGACGTTTTTGGCGCGACGCCCGCCCAGCAGCAGCACCTCAGCCGAACGCTTTCCCAAGCAGCGAGATGATGCACGAAACAAACGTCTCGGAATTAGAATAATTTCATATTTGTGGGTGTATAAAATAAACTCTCTTCCTGATCTTGAGCTATATTTTGCAAATAAGGATGTTTAAAATTAATATTTTTTCTTTGATATTGGCCAACAATTATTTCGTTCAGGATGCTCAATAAAAATCGTTTGTTTAGAGAGAATTAAGTGACAGAATACATACACACATGTGACATAAAATTAAAAAGCAAGCAAAATTTTATTAGTGCTTTAAAATTGTAATTTTTTAAAGTTAAAAAATACTACCATTTGATCCATAATGCGTGTGTACTCCATGAGTTACTGTTTACCAATGTCTAAACAACACGATCATAAATTACAAGTTCACGATTTCACGAAGTTATACGTACGTATTAGATCAGACGTGACTGATCTATAGTTTCTGACTCAGGCTTTCCCATTTAGTGCACTACTTTGTACATCTTCAAGGAAATCGGGGACCAGAATCTACGACAATCTCCGTACAATCTAGAATCCTGGAATAATTTAATTTTAATTATACAGCGCAGGATAGAAACAAACATAAATTATACCCGGCACTCCATACTATTAATGAAGCAAGTGCTTTTCTGAAGTAGGGATTCCGACAGAAGATACGACCGATAAAAATGTAATATAGTATTATCATGTTAAATATTGATGCATAATATTATTACTGTACAACATTATGGTTATTAAATCACTACTACCTATAATTCCATTATTTTTCTTTTTTTATTCAATTCTATTTTAAAATATCGATCACGTAAACTAACTTTTCGCTCTTTCTTCATTGTACCATCTTCATTATTCCGTCGACATACACCAACATTTTTATTCCTAGACGATTCCTCGCCCCCTTGCTGACGTCTCAGCTGCAGTCTGAGTTTGTGCGGCCGCGAGCCGTCCCTCAACTCCTCGCGTCTAATGCGGTTGGACGCCACCGCAGATGCGATGGCGCGGAGCGGTGCAGGGGAAGGAGGGGGGGGCGGGTGCGTCCCGACGCCGCGGCGCCCAATGCGGGCGGACGCCCCGCGGGCGGGTCGCCTCGACAAATGCGACGCAAGTGGGGCGCCCCGAAGGGGCAAAAAACGCAGCGCTCCGGAAACGACCGCGGACGCCGCCGAAAGAACCACGCCCCCGCGCCCGCGCGCGCGGCAGAATCTGGTCGCTGGAAATATGGCGCCCGCGTGGGCGACGGAGCGGTAGCCGCGGGGGAGGCGGGCGATCCTTCTGGAGAGACGCGAGGCGGGTGGGCGGACGAATGAGTGGGGTGAATGGGAGGAGGGAGAATTGATGGGCGGTCGGACGGACAGGCGGGCGGATGGGTGAAAGGGTGTGTCGCCGGGCGGGCGGGCGGGCGGGCGAGCAAGCAAGCGAATGGATAGTGGAATGGGTGGGTTGGTGGGTGGGCAGATGGACATTAGGTGGGATGTTGGGTGGGTGGATGGGGAGTTTGGGTGGATGGGTGGGTGGGTGAATGGGAGGGAGGGCGGACGCCGGTGGTAACGTATCGCTTACATACTTCATGTTAAGGAAAGGGGAAACCGGACCCGTTTTGCCCCCTCCGCGCGTGAGACGGGAAAGAACGAGCGTTCGTTGGAATGAAAGCAGGCGAAGGATTCTGAAATGAAGGGCTAGATGTGTAGCGTCTGCAGCGCTTTAAAGACACATTAGAGTTGATGACTTGATGTACAAGAATACTTCTCGGTTCGATATCAAATACTTTTAGTGGGTTGTTCTTCAGCTATGCGCAGAGATACGATTCTATTGGATTGGAATGAAATTGAAACAATTGGTTGTTTCCAGCATTTACCTATTGCCGATGGTCTTCCAACTCACTCGTGACTCATCCTTCTCTGATTTATTGTATTCCTTTTTCTTTGGATAAAAATGAAGTAAAAATGTGATATATCGCATTCGGTTCCATTCTTCTTCACGTTAATGCCTTTTTAGACGGTTAACTATACGGAATTGTTCTGTGGATATACTGAATTTTAGTGAGACAGGTAATTCATGGAGTAATTCAGGCATTAGACATGAGCATCCCCTCATAAATGCATGTGTGTCCAAGTGCGAGGTTGAGCACGCCAGGAACCAATATTCCTATCAATTCACCTCCAATAATCTCCTCGTAAAATCAGCATTACAATGACATCAACACGTGTCATAAAAATCAAAAGCCTGTACGGCAGAAGACCGTCTCGTATTTTTTACCGCCTCTTACACGGTACACTCCAAACGCTCCCCAATTCCATTACGGTCTATCAAAACATTCTTCGCCAGTTTCCAAACAACTTCCTGGAAAGATTCCGTCGGGCGGGCGCGCGATCTGCGCGGAGGGCGTGCTCTAACTACACAGATTAGCGCTCTTCGAGGAGCTTTCACACGTCCTAATCACAATAATTCGCCTCCGAAACACGGGACGTTTAGCTCGCCTGCGGCTCATTTGGGCGATAACGATCGCACGGGGCGGGGCGGAGAGGGGAAGGGGGAGAGGCGGGCGCTCGGCGGCGCGGGGTCAACAGTTGCCGACGTGTGCGCGGCGCCCCGCCAGCTCCCCGGAGGCCTGGCCCGCCAGGTGGGCACCAGGTCGCCGCGCCAGGTGGCGCCACCACCAGGCGGGCGCCGACGGGTGCAACGGGTTTGACCCCGTGATCCCGAAGGCGCACTATGTTTGGTTGGAGCGAAAAAATGTTTTTTAATCACTTTTATATCTGGACGTTTCCTCGATGAGTTACGTTGAACTCTCCGGAAAATATTTAGGTCATCACCTCTAGCCAGACACCCCGAGCACCGGTTGGTGCTCCCGTGCAATGGCTTTGACTCCGTGACCTCGCTGGTGACATTATGTTGGTTGTGCGAAAAAATGTTATTTTTTATACTTGATGGTGAACTGTCCGGAAACTATTCAGGTCGTCACCTCCAGAAAGCTGCACCGTACGCCGATGGATGTCCCAGTGCAACAACTTTGGCCCCGTGTCCACGCTGGCGCACTAGGTTTGGTAGGAGCGAGAAAATGCTTTTTATGTTTTATACGGAGCGTTTCGAAGAGTCGTATGTTGAACTCTTCGGATATTATTCAGGACGTCACCTCCAGGCTGACACACCCCGCGCCGATGGGGGTTCTCGAGCAACGACTTTGACCTCATGACCCCGCTGGCGCACTCCTTTTGGTTGGTGCAAAACAAATGTTTTTAGTTGTATACGGACGCTTTCTCGACTAGTTATGTTGAACTCTCCGGAAAACATTCAGGTCATCACCTGATACGTGCATCGCGCGCCGATGTGTACTGGGCAATGATTTTTAGCCTGCGAACCCTCTGGGGCACTAGTTTTGTTTGGTACGAAAATATTATTTTTATATGGACAGCTCCGATAAGTCTTGTATTGAATTCTGCAGGTAATATTCAGGACGTCACCTCCAGGCCGGCACACCGTACGCCGATGGGTGGTCCCATGTAACGACTTTGACCTCGTGACTACGCTGACGCACTTGTAATAAAATGTGTTATTATATTTTTTATATCTGGGCTGCTTCGATGACTAGTATGTTTAACTCTCCGGAATATTTTCTCCAAGCAGGGAACCCCCAGGCAGGCACACGGCACGCCGACGGCTCTCGTTCGACTTCAATCGTGTAACCCCCGCTGGCGCAATAGTTTCGTTTGAGTAATGCAAAGGGAATATTTAAAGTTAATTGTTTATACTGATTCTCTCTCCTGTTCACCACTCCGGAAAATATGACCTGGCAACACTGCCTAGAAGGCACATCGCACACGGTTCGATGTTTCCGAGAAACGAAACGAAATTTTTGCCCGTTACACCCGGTGGCGGACTAGTTTGCTTTTGATAATGCGAAATAAATATTTTTGTATCTCTTTTTTTTATCTCTACGCAATACCAACTCCAAACTGTTTGTATGCTGATATGTACATCGCTCTGGGAAATGTGTGTAGGGCATCATCACACTGAGCAAGTTCACGATTCCGAACTATTGAGCAATAATTCTGATTTCTGAAATCGACATACGTCCTTTTCTTTTTTCTTTCTTTTACATAGTGCAAAGAAAAATTTGTCAGTTACTTTTTTGTAGGTTTCAAAATTCCTGTCTCCCGGTAGTTTTTATATCGTCCTATGCACCTCTGGAAAACATATCGAGTTAATGTAAAAAGTGAAGATATATTGTTCAACACCACGAATTTCTCTTGTTTCATAACTCCAAAATGACTCTTTGGCGTTTGTACTCGCAATACACATTGAAAGCCCTCCAGTTTACCACACAGGTATTATTTTGCTTAACTCCAGTAATGCAAAACAGTCCAGTAATGCAAAACTTTTTATGTGTTCGTATTTCTCTTTGCGAAACACATTGCGCATTCAAATTGCTCATACGATTAAACTTATATATACACACACATGTATAAAACGTTAATCTTAAAGGCAAAAATATAGCAAATGTGTTTTGTTCATGGAACTAAACACATGAATATACTACATATTTTACACATTCCTGAAACTTGTTGGATTATATTCTACATAATATTTTCTTAGACTTTCATACCACTTTCATGTATTTTGCAATCTACAAAGTAAAAGTATTACAATGATGAAAAGTAGTCCACGTTCAGACACTCAACGCACGACGCCACCCCAATGAACTAATGCGCTTTTTATTAAAACGTTCCAAATGCATAAATAAAAGTAGATTAAAGGAGGCAATCATGTCTTCACTTCCGGCCACCTCTACCGCTTTGCAACGCACCATTCGCTTCCTGTAGCGCCGGATCTCCCCAACGATCGGCAGTCGCCCACCGCCTGGCTTTTCCTTGCCGCGCCGCCCCGCCCCCCGACTTCCCCTCCCCCGCCCCCACCCAGACTCCACCCGCCGCTTTCTCCTTAAATTCCCCCGAAATTAACTTTCCGCTGATCGAATTTTTGAAACGCGGTGCATCAGCGAATCGGCCGTCCCCTCCCGCCCCTCCCTGCCCCGGTCGCGGCGGCTCCGTTTCCGCTCGCACCGGCGCGGCGCGGCGCCGCCGGGGCGCTCGGCGACTGAACTCGCGACGGGGAGACACTTCGAGCGGCCGTGAGGGCGGCCGGCGCGCCGCGGAAGGAGGCGGCTTGGAAATAACCTACCGCCGAAAGCCGTTGTTGTAATTCACCGTTTTCATTCGGTATTTTGGCACCGGTTATAACCGGTTTTTGAAAAAAGTCCGATGCCCGGGTAAAACTGGCTTTGTAAAAGAGATTAAGAAATTAATATAATTATCATTTTTTGATGTGATAAAAATTGGTAAATATTAAGTAGTACAGAGAAATTTTAGATTTCATTTTACTTTTTAGTTTTCTTTGAATTTTACTGTAAATCATTTATCATGTATATTGCGAAATACGTTGCATACATTGCATAAGCTGGTTTTTGTTTGCAATAATACGCAAAATATATTTTATTACGCAGCGCATATTTTCTTTTCGATTCTTGCCACAAACGCACGTTTCCACCTGTATTCATAATTCAACTTTTATATGGGTAAGATTAGGGATCCGAGAATTTAAGAAAACGTGCACAAAATACACTTCTCCCCATAGCACGCCCCACACTGCTTTAACTGTTTTACACATTAAATAAATAAAAACATAAATAACAGTACGAATTATAATAGTACAATACATAAAAATAAAAACAAATGATAGTACGAATTATACTCGCAAATTATATTGCTACTTTAAGAACGTAAGTAATAATTTGCGTGCCAATGTTCCTGTACAAAAAAGGATGTTTTAAAAAGCTATTATTCTGTGCGATTATAACAAGGTAAACACTATGTAAAAAATACTGGCTATTTTTGTAACAACCGCCAATCTTCAGAGGAGGGAGATAGTGGAAAGCCAAAGTGGCGCGCCCACTGCGAGACGGCGGACACGAGGGAAGGGGTTCCCATTTATAGTGGGCAACCGCGCGTCCACGGCCGGAGGAATAGAGGGTCGCGCTCCGGAGGACGTTTGCTGGCTGCGCTCTGAATGCTGCCGAGTTCGGAATTGCCAACGGCGCGACGCGTCCCCTCGTTGGACATCGTCGTTCGCTGAATGGAGCAAGTTGGGTTAGCTGTAGACCGCTAGGAATAACCCAATGGTCCAACGACATTACTGTGGCCTAAGACGGTTATCTAGGAAGTTTGTTGACGGTAGTAGGCTAGCAAAGAGGAAATACCTGATATCACAATTTAGTTATTCTTAATATCATGCCTTGAAATAAAATAAAAAATAAAGGCACTTCAACTTAAATTTATATAGTTCAGCTTAAATGTTACGAAAGATCAATCGGAAATTACTTTCGGTAATTCGCTGCGTAGAAGCGAATCTCATCGTGTTTATGAACGGTTTTACTTAAGGTACTTTAGCAAAATGCTTCTTTTGCAAAAGTTAAATGGATGGGAAAATAATGATCAGATTATGACTCACAAACTTTTCTTATTCGTGGAGATCGGAAGAAACGATGAAAACATTTTACAACAAGTACCAAAAAGCCGCGACTTCACTCACCACGGCACAACAGGTTTCGTCGGAAATCGCCCTTCTAGTCAGCTTCCCTCCATGCGGCACATTGTCTCAAGAACACCCGGCTATCGGGGTCAGTTACATACATTTATTTTGGAAGAATTACATTAATATTGTTCCTGAAAGCTGTAATTCATTCCTTCCTTTGTCTCGACATCGCATACGTTCCAGGGGAACGGATACACGACGCATAACGCAAGTTTCATTACCGGTGAACGCAGCCGACCTGAAAATGACATGAAAAAGTGACTGCACCTGAGTGCGAGTCTTTGGATGCCGGGCGAGCCGCACGGACACAATTAATCAAAAGAGCTGAATAAATAATAGCGTCATCTGTGTGTTCCGGAGTTCTCTCATTACTACAGCTAGCAGGTGTGCAGCCCTCACCTAGTTACCCCATCCTTCTCTTTTATGTATCGCCCCTCATTCCCCTTCCGAGCTCCGGGCCAGCGTTCCCCGCACTCATGCGGACAGCATTGGGGCGGGTCGTGGCGGAGACGGAGCACTGGAAGGGCGAAGCTGCCGAGAGCACTGTCTAGGAGGAAAGAGGACGTGCCAATGGAGGAAGTGGTGGCGGTGGCAGTGACGATAGAGATAGCGATAGCGATAGCAATAGTGATGACTCCAAGACGGTGGGATTCCCTCTAATTTTTCTCGATAACGGCGGCTATTGAGAAGCGGTGATGGAAACGGTGAAATGTGGGAATGGTGTAGATGGGAAGTGCCAGACAGCAGGACTAGAGACGAAGCAATGGAGGCGGAAGGTGCAGTGGCGGCGTGAGAGGAGGCAGGAAGCGGCGAGGTCAGGAAAGACGCACGTGGTAATTGCATCAGCGGGCTCTTGCCCACCGGCACGGTGCGGCGGCGTCCGGTGCCGACCCACTCTCGGCTCACGTGCAATGTCAACACTGCGTGATTGCCCTCCGTCGGCTTCATTCCCCCCAGCCATCCCCTAAAGCCACTTCTTCGCTCCTTCCAAGTCGCGACGACTTCGCACCAATGTCGCCGCTCTGTCATCTTCTTATCATCCCTGTTCCGTCACTGCAAGGCATTTACCGAACGATCACTGACAATTCTGTATTTGGACATATCCATGTCGTAAAGCTTCTTGAAACAAAAATTAAGTCACGATTTATATATAATGGCTTTTAGATTTTGTGTATGTAACTAAAAACGTAGCACAGAATTAGTTTTAAATAAAAACAAAGGAATTTGTTCATTTCATTCAAAAATGTATTCTAATTTAATTTTATACATATGTCTTACTTTCTTGGTTTATCGCACTAAATTTTGTTTATTTTAACACAATTTACAAAGGGATGAAAGAGCCTCAGTAAAGAAAGCAAAAAGGATTGTGATTTTATATTGTACATTGTAAATTAATAACTTTAACGACATTTTTATTTCTATTTAAACTTGCATTGGAGCCCAAAAGCTGAGAATAATTGTAATTAACACAGAATATATTATATCAACACACACTATTTTAACAACCCTTCACCAACAGACGAACCTTTCGACGTCCTCCGTCATCCCCTTTGACTTCCACAATTCTGTAACTCGCCCAGCTGACCGACATGACGTGTTCTGAAGCAAAACTCCGCTTACCGTTTCCGCTATTACGGTGCCGCTCCCCACCCACCCTCGCGTTCGACCTCCGACCGCAACCCTCGACAATCGCGGGGCGAGCACGCGAGCCCACCGGGCCCCTTTGCCCTTCGCCCGCGCCGCGCCGCGCGTCCTCGTAACCCGGTTTCCTCGACTTGCTTTTTATCGTTTGGCACGCGCGGTTTGCTTCTTTCAGTCGTGCAGCCCCAACCGAAAATTCCTGCTTCGTCGTAATGCGCCGCGCAAACACGAGTCGGTTTCGGGTGACGTTGCGAAAAGCGAGCAGTGGCCCCTGCCCTCCGCTCCCAGCCCTGCCAGCGCCGCCGCGCCCCGCCCCCTCGCCGTCCGCGGCGGGGAATGCGCAGAGAGAATGTTAGGGTAGGTGTGGGAGTCGAGATCCAAGGGAGTAGCATTGCGCAAACCTCAGCAGTGCAGCCAATAAGCGCTCGCGGATCAAATGACGAGCGTCAGCCGTCATTGGGGGGGGGGGGGAGAGATTTCGAAAGGAGAAAGGCTATTCGTTAAAACTATCTAAGTTTAATATTTGAACTCAAATTTGTGATTTTATTAGAGAGGTTGTGGTGTAAATGGTAGTAACTGCGGGCAGACAGTTTTCCTTCCGACACTTGCGTTGGGGTTTGATCCCCGTCTGAGCCAAGTGCAATATGTGGTAAACAAAGATGTTTGGCAGAAGGTTTTCTACATACCCTGTCTTCCCTATCATAACCCAATCCAGTAGTTATCAGCTCATCGTTATGCCTGAGCACGGCAATGGCTGTCGACTCCATGCTCATGCATTTGTAGTGTTGATCTCTAGAGTGAACTATAATTAAATATTTAGAAATTAATTATTTCTTATATATTCCCTAATATATAACCATTAAATCGATTCTCCTTATTGCCATTCACCGCGTATGCTACGTAGTAAAAAGCCAATGTGTGTCTAACGGAGAATCTGGCCCGAATCTAGATCGACAAAAATGTACCCCCTGAAATTGAAAGCTCTAGTCAAAACAAAAGTAGTGTTTGTAGCGTAATGAGATAAGATTACCTCTATTGCGACTTATTTCCTACGTTTTTGAGGCATGAGGGCACTTTTTTCTCAAAAACTAAAAGAAATTCAAGACGATAACAGCGGATTAACAAATTTGCCGTAATTCCCAAGTTTTACAATGTAAATATAATCATTGGAGAAAATAAAAAGCTCGCGATCAAAATAAATGAGATGATATTAGGAAAGACGAACATTACAAACGAATGACTGTAAATGTATAAATGTACACATTGGTAATGGTACAAATGAACATTCATTGGTCATGATTAACGTTGACAAATCAAATTTTAAAATGATGAAATGTTTTTAATTAATATATTAACTGATAATATTTTCAATGCTTTTCATGTCACTAAGCACACAAATCTCCCTCTATATTTTCAAAATGAACCATTACACCTAACGGATACCAAAGTGCCATACAAAGCGTATTTCTGTAGTAGATAATTCCGTATTTAGTTTTCTCGGAAAGAAAGTTAATTCAGCAGCACCGTGAAAATTTACTGCACAGTGAAATAATCCCTTCTACAAGTAGGAAGGCAAAACAACTCACTGGACACTTGAATGGTCGTGTTTTTCGTTCCGAGAGTTAATCAGAATTAGTGGGAGACTGAACTTAAACTGAAGACAATTTCTATTAATTTCAAGAAGCGCAAACGAATGACGCTTCGTTAGGTAGGGATAGTCGCACCAATTGCGCCGGCAAAGAGACCAACCGTGACTCAAGACCCGCGTTCCGCTGTTTCTTCTTGCTATCTTCCTCCGTCATTTGCAGCTCGCGACCTTCGCGTTCGCCGGCCCGCTCCCACTGCACGGGGCGAGTAGCGGATTATTAGCAAGTTATTGCGCCGTTCTCTCGGGACGACCTGTTCTACAGTAATCTACATAACTTATATTCTTGCTCTAAGACAATCCGTGCCGGGCTACAATGTATATTGCTGGAGCACTCAGAGGAAATGGCGCGATAACTCCACAAAAGTAATGCTTATAACAACCCACGAGCCTCGCTAATTATAACGCAAAGACCGACAAGGATAGACTACTCTTCGCCTTTCACTCTCTTCAGATTTTAAATTTACACTGATATCCACGTCATTTCACAGGTGAATCCAGATAAATGTGTTTCCCTGGAAATACATTCAAGAAGCCAATAGAGATCAAGAAGAAAGAGTCAATGCTGCTGAAAAACATTGCTCGACATTATGACAATGTTGTCTGAAGATGCTTATCATGTGCATCTATCAATGCAATAAAGTATTCGTCGTCTTTATAGTCTTCAAGACCTTTTTCAAAAAAATATTCTAACTGTATCTTACATATTTGTTTCAGTACAGCAAAACATAGTCTATATTTCTTTAGTTCTCGATGCTGACTGATTCATTTATTAATATAAAGAGAAAAGAATATTAATGATTTAAAGAGTAATCGCAAGAATGTTTGATAAAGATCAGAGAGAAATATTAAAAAAACATTAATTATTAATAATTTCTTTAACTTGCGGCTTTCCTGCTTATTTCATGCTGGTCAAAAGTTTAATGTTGCATTTCATTCCATCCATTTTATAAAATTTGAACTGAAGAGAGAGTGACCAAATGCTCCATTACCACACTGTTTATAGCGTCCATTATCTTTCGTAAAAATTATAGGAAAGAAATATAATTCTCAAAAGTACGAGAAAGAAACCAAAGAAAATACAACCTAAATCACATAGGCAAGCTTACAAAAAACAATTAGAAAAGAGTGACTTTTATTCTGAGGAGCATCGACTATTTCTATCAGCACACTTCCTTACGACACACTTCAAAGATCCTTACATGACCCACCCCTTCACGGCGCGCAGTGACAAAGCTCTCCATCATGGGAGTGCTCTAGCATTTCAGCCGCCCGCGCCGTACCGTGTGCGCCAAGCATCCTCTATTGATAACTAAGCGCTCCACTTCTCACTCGCCGGAGTGTCTGTCCGCACCGACTAATCAACGTTAACCTACGCCCGTGCTGCAGCGAGACGCAAATGAGATTGCCCGCCCCGTCTCTGTGAGACAAAGCGGCGGCGGCGGAGGCGGCGGCAGCGGCAGCGACGGCGGCGGCGGCGGCGGGACCGCGCCCGCCGGCTGCCTGCGAAGTATCGAACGAAGAGGCGGGAAACCCGTCTAATGAAGGAACAGAAGGTGAGGAGGGCTCCTCGCGCCATAGAGCGACGGGGCACTTTGACGGCGCCTAAGAGACCCGTGCGTGAAGGCCCAGGCGAGGCGGGGCGGGATGGGGCGATGGAGGCGCTGGGAGCGGCGGCGGGGGCTGCTAAATGGAGGCGGCGGCGGTGACGGCGGCGGCAGATGAGGACCGGGCACTGCAGCGAGGCACCGCGCGAGGAGTGGAGCACTCCGCCGGGACATCACACGTGATCAAATGTGAAGGGGGCAAATAATTTGCCCCTTTTTAATTACAGTTTGACTAAAACGTAAAAATGGAACGAACATTATTAATATTACAGAAAAAAGTCTGCTAGGGGACTTTTTTGTAAGTATACGCGTAGTTACAATGATCTATATGTACATATAAAGCTTGTCAGATTTATGATGCAAGGAAATGTGCGTCACATATCCGAAACTGAATAATTCACAATACTGGAAAGTGCGGTCCTAGAAATTAACAAAACAGTACCGTGATGTGCATGAAGATGTATCTATAGTACTAGAGAGCAAAATATTTTATTGAAGAATGCTTTCCTTGGAGTGCAATAGTGGGAGCTCGACTGGCAAGCTTTTTGCATTAGCATTTGCCTTAGTTTTATTACATTGTAAATAATTGTTAACTTTTCTCAATATTGTATAAAGAAATTAAATGTGGTGGCAATACCATTCTTAGAAACGTTTTAGCAATTGAAGCGTGATTTGTAATTCTAACAATTCGTAATATAGCCTAAGACGTAGAAATTAATTATACTGACTCAACTAATGTACTGTATAATTTAAGACAAAACTTAGGACATTCTAAACTCCGTATTTCAAAGACGTTTCACGCAACAAACACGGATGCGTTCCATTTCATAGCTAAATGAGACCTTGTATGCAGAGCCTTAGAAACCATTCGAAAACAGGTCCTTGGCGACCGCGAAGTCCGTCCACCGTTAAACCCGCCTCTGGTTATGACGGCGGTGCTGACTGCAGCGGTGGCGACGAAGGGCAGCCTGGTGGCATGGCGTCGGGGGCGGGGGCGGGGGCGGGGGCGTGGACGGAGGCGGGGGCGGAGCGGCGAGTATTAAGCGGCCGGTAGCCGGCTCCCCGCCGCCAGCTGTCGCCGCCGCCAGCTCCATTGTCCGGCCGCGCCGCCAACTGCGGGGGAGGCGTACAAGGGGCGGGGGCGGGGAGGCGCGGCGGTGTTGGATATCGCGCTACCACTGCAGGCGTCGTTTAGCTGCAGCCCACCGCTTGCCCGTCTCCACCCGTTATGACCTCTTACTCGGCGCCTTCACTCGGCCTTCCACATGCTAATTCTCGTGATCAACACGCGTATATACTTGGGTTTTTAATTCTTGCTGCGTGAGAGCCTGTCTTCGCGATGGAATATCTCACGGTATTTTGCGTCATTCTCGGTGTCGCATGATCACCAGCACTGCTCGATACGGTCGCGATCATACGGCATTTAGCGGCACGACCGAGAAAGTTGCGAAATGCTGTGAGATATTCCATCGTGACAGGCCCTCATGCGCCAAGAAACAAAAATCCATGTATAGGACATCTGATAAATGAATAATATTTTATTTATCAACACGTATCCGAATTAAAACTGTTTGACTATCAACAAAAAATTGAAATAATTACAATGTCATGTTGCGGAACTTCAACAACTGAAACATCTAAGTCGAGTGCCCTGTTAGGCGGTATTTTGTTTTCCCCCTTCGTCTTTCTAACACACATTCGTGTTAATTTATTTCTCTGAGGAAAATTATTCAAAATCCGAAAAGGAGTAATAAGAAACGTAGCAGGGTCCTGTATAATGTGTATGCATTGAACCGTAACCATACAAAGCCAAAATTCCCCTAGAAATACAAAAAAATACTTTTTTCAATCAAAATTGATATTCCACTATAAAATTATACATTTATTAAGTCAAAGTTGCACTACAATGCACAGTGCCACATCTAAAAAAGGGGGAAAATTGAGTATTGATTCAATTCGTTCGTCTACAACTAAGTCACATTTAAAAACTATAAGCAACTTAAGCGCCCTGGAAAAAACTCGAATGTTGAATAGATAGACTTTTCTATTGAATTACAGATAAAATTGGTCAGGAAAAGAAGAGAATGTAAAGGACGTATGGTAGGACTTGGACAAACAATAGCTAAACATTCACAAGCATGAATTGTGCTTTTATAGTTCTACATCATCTACACAAGAGTGCATGAGAGTGCATATGAGACGAAACTCTCATGGAAATGTCTTTATTAAAATTCTATTTTATTTTCTCCCAAGCTCTCTGCTCTACTCAATCCTACTTGTCGAGAATATAAAATTCATATGCCATACATCACACACGATGAAGTAAACACTTGCTTCTATCAGATAAAAGAATACAATACAACAAAACCTCAATCTTTTTGGCTGTTCTCTGGAAGATTAAAAGCATGTAAAGAGAAAAAAGGATTCGGGAAAGAAAAGACCAACACGATGAAGCTGATAAGTTGAGTCAGGTCGAGCAAAGAAGTGGGAAATAACATATGAAGTTATCACGTTCTGTGGAGAGTTGCTGTCACATTTACCAAGAAGCAAATGTCAAATCAACATAGAATGTGTATACTACTAAAGAGCACGGTAACATGCGCAAAGAATTATCTTAATGGAAATCTCATCCTTTGCTGTAACGAACTTCCTTCCTACTTCCTGGTCATAAGATACTAGAAGAATTCTTTTGCGCGTTTCTGACTAAAATTATTCCGGGAGATTAATCATAATGCTCTTAGTTGCACTATATAATGATATTCTTTAATGAATTTGTTATAAACTATACCTTGTTAGTATATTGATTCTCACAAGGTCGTAGTACAAAACCACACACGTACAGTATATACTGGTAATTATGGTAATTAAATCACCAACAACAATTAGTACCAACAGTTAAGCGAAATTCTCTGCAGCCTCCGTCAATTTCATATGGTGGTATAAAAGAATTCAGAAGTTTCCAAATTATTTTCTAAGTTCATATCACTTATAGGCACAAGTGTGATTGGTCTTGAAAGGCGAAAATCAGGTGGAAACAATTACTATGGTTGTTTTTATTAACAGTGACTAGTCTAGATAGGATTTTCTGTATCTTCTTCTTTTGGATAAACATTAATGAACGTTGGCCTTCGTACGATCCATTTCTCTTTGTATTTCTGATGTTTTTTTTAAGAAAATGGCTGTCTTTTAATAACAAACTTTAAAAAATTAACTCTCTTTTTTATCTCTATCGTCACAGAAGAGTTCACTGATCCTAAAAGAAGTGTGTCCGCTGGACGAGCACAAAGCCCATTTCAAAGTGGCGCAACACTCGTCAGTGATACACAGGTGGTGTATCATAGCAGTGTGACGAGGACATCTGCATAGCAACGACCTCCAGGCTTTTGTCGACGGAACGTGTCACAATGTTCCAACTTCTGAATCTGTTGCTATTTCCGTCACAATATCACGGTATCCAAACAGTTCATAGAGCGCGGGAGTGCATTGTGTAGCGCGTTTTCTACACGCCCCAAGAGAACACGGAACTCCTCCAATTTGAGGCGCGTACCTCATTAGACGCTCGTCGCAGGCAGCGAGACAACGCGGGCTCTGCACGTCACGCGGGGCGCCCGGCAGGTGGCCCGCTCCGCCTCCCAATCTTCTCTGCGTGGTCCTCCTCTCCCGCTGCTTCATCATCGTCATCATCCACATCGATCACCGCCTCCACTTCCTTCTCCGCCCCTCCCACCTCCTCTGCCTCTTCGCCCCTCCCACCTCTCTTCCTCTTCGCCCCTCCCACCTCTCTTCCTCTTCGCCCCTCCCATCTCTCTTCCTCTTCGCCCCTCCCATCTCTCTTCCTCTTCGCCCCTCCCACCTCTCTTCCTCTTCGCCTCTCCCACCTCTCTTCCTCTTCGCCCCTCTCATCTTCTCTTCTTCCTCCAGTTCAATTTCAACTTCATCGTTCCGATCTCCGTCCTTATCCTCTGCTTCAACCTATGCTTGTCGACCGATCCCCTCTGTCCCAGAGCTGTTACCCAGTCCCCTCAACGTCATTGTTTCTTCTCCGCAGCCAAGTCGTCGTCGTCGTCGTCGTCGTCGTCGTCGTCGTCCTTCTCTGCAACTCCATCGCCGCCTCCACTCGCGGGCCCAGCAACCGCTCCGCGCCGCCGCCACCGCCGCCGCCGCCACAATTTCACGCGCCATGAAGCTCGCCAGCGGGACCGGGGGCGTTGGCGGCGGCGTCTGGCAGCTGCCCCGCGGCGCTCGGCGCCTCCGCGGCCGACGCGTCGCGTGCTGCTCTCCCCGCCCCCCCCCCCAGCCCTCGCCGTCACCGGCGCCGCCCCGGGGGAGGGAGCGCGAGGCGGGGAGAAGGGGCACTTAGCGCGTGGGGTGGCTTCTCACTACATATCCCACTCCCCCGCACCTCTTCAGCTTTCTCTAAAACCTTCAGTTTCACTGCCGGATCTGACAACTTCGCCTCGCGATATTCTTACTCGTCTCTTTGCGTCCCATTCTGTCCCACCCGTCAAACTACTTTCAACCTAATGGGTTCGTTGTCGCATCGTGCACACTCATTGGATTACATCATCCTCCTCTTTCTATTATTTTTCCCTCACTAGTTTATGAGTTGTTCAATGCTTCATACTTGTACACGGAACACACATTCTCCTCGAAACAACACTGGTCTTTAATCGCTTATTTACTATGTACCAGATTTTCTCTACACAGCCTATTCATTTTCATGACGGTTCTTTCGCGTATGCCGCTTCATTTTCTACCATATACTCCACGCCAAGTACTAATCGTTGACAAGTTGTCCTTCTCTTCAGAATTTTCAGAATTTGCTCTCCAATCGCGACTTCTTCGACAAGCCGAAGCCTCATGAAGCAGACCTCTCCTCCATTAGCTTGGCCATGCTCACTACGCACTGCCAGTCACCGACAAACTCACCACGTATGCTTAGTTTTTTTTTATTCATTACTGATTCCGGCCGCGACAACTGCCGTCATTAGTCCCGTAAGTGTAGTGCATGATTTTTTTCCTCGGGAGGTGGCGGTGATCTTTCCCCCGAGATGGAGAGATCTGGCGCCGATCCACCTGCCTGCTAGCAGGTTTTTCAACCAGGTATCTCCCATCAGTGGGGCACCGCCCTAGCCGGGGCAAGCTCTAATCTCCCGAACGGACTTCCGATATGTACGATAGTGTGATGCACGAAAGTGTAAGTGTGGATAAACAAAAAGTGAAGATAGGACTAAGAAGGGAAACAAAAGATCGTATTTGGCCCGTTTGTTATTGTACTGCTACGGCATTCGCCTGATATTGATCGGAGAAACCACTAAAAACTACCGATCAGAGCAGCCGGCCGCTAGAATTCCCTAGACAGCGGTTGAATTCGACCTAGCTACTTCACTAGAAAATCCTGCCACCGTCGGGACTCGAACCTTTCACCTCCCGGAGAGAGGCACTGTAGGGACATCAGTTGATGTCCTGAGCCACCTCTCCCGGACGCTTCATCCCAGCCCCCATCCCGTTCACGACGCGCGCAAGTGAGACGAGCGCGGTGAGACCTCCAGCTCGTCTCTGCCCCGCCTCGCCCCGCCTCGCCCCGCCTCGCCCCGCCTCGCCCCGCCTCGCCCCGCCTCGCCCCGCCTCGCCCCGCCTCGCCCCGCCCCGCCCCGCCCCGCCTCGCCCCGCCTCGCCCCGCCTCGCCCCGCCTCGCCCCGCCTCGCCCCGCCTCGCCCCGCCTCGCCTCGCCCCGCCTCACGTCGTCCTGTCCCGCCCCGCTCGCACTCCGCGACGGTCCGGGTCGGGCCGCGCCCTCCCTGCGCGGCGCGGCGTGATCAATCAAGCGCCGGGAGGGCACAAAGCGCGGGGCCCCGCGCGGAATCGCCGCCAACGCCAGCGCCGGCTGCAAAGACCGGTGGGTCAGCTAAATTTATTATTGTGGGCGAGTGCGAAGCGAGTGGGCGGGCGGGCGGGGAGCATAAGTGGCGGGAGGGCGAGCAGACGCGCGGGCGAGCCAGCCCGGAACATCGAAGAGAACGAGCAGCCGAACGGGGGAACGAGCGAGCTTAAGTCGCGTCAAGTTTGGGAGAGGGGCCGGTAGAATTTAAGAACTGCAACGCCGAGAGAATAAATCGCAAAGGGATTAATAGGTGGAGTCGCTGGACAAGTATCAGAGAGATTGAGAGGTAAAACAAAGGGTAGGAATACCGAGATCTACGAGGAGAGACAGTAACACGGGTATCAGGAAATATTCCAGCTTGATAGGACGGTGAACATTACACAAAAAGAGAAGAAAACGGTAGATGACCAGAGGCCAGAGGGCAAATCTGATCACTGAAGCATAAAAGCCGAAATTCGAATATCAATGTACAAAGAGTTATCAGGGTAAAATGAGAAAATACATTTGAAGAAAGGATAAGGTAAGGAATGAAACTCAAAAAAATTAAACGCATCCCTGAGAAGCAATTTGGCAATGGTATTCGTATAATAAACTGAAAAGCATAGAATAAAATTAGAAAGCGAAGTATTAGCATAACAAATGACATCGTTAGCAGCAACAGAGATAAAATAGTTCTTTAGTTAGCACCTTCTTTTACGTGGTGAGATTGGGACCATCAGACCCCCCCCCTCATGCCTTTTATGCTTGAGGATCTTTTATATGCAGTAAATCTACAACATGCGAGAGCTGACTTTACTTCCTCTCTGAAGCATTTTTTTCGCACATAAAAATCCACTTTTTTCATCGCATTTATACCCACAAACTTGGGTCTTTAGTCTAATATGCTAACCGTTATAAATAAAGTAGGAATTAACATCAAACGAGAAAAAATGTGAATATTTCCAGTGTAGAGTCGGCAAACGAGTACCTGGACTCAAACAGCTAAACGTGTATGAACGAAGACATAATGTAAGTAATCTCAACTAAGAAGTTAACTACTGACTCAGAACTAGGGAGATAGTAAACAAGGCAAGGGAGCAAGTATTGACGCGAAAGCCAGAGAATAAAGTAGCCCGAGTTGATAAACAAGGGATTAGGGCAAATAGCGAGGGAGAGCAAAAGCGAACCGTTAAGTCAGCGGACGAGTGGGCGCCCAGAGCAAGAAGCGCGGGCGAGGGGATCAGCATGGGCGGTGGGCAGACAGGGCTACCGGCGGGCAGGCGGGTGAGCAACGCCCGCCAACGCCGCCGCCACCCCACCGCCACAGCCGCTGCAGCAGCTCGCGGATTCAATTTGGCGCGGGGAGGGCGCGACCGGCAGAGCTGATCCGGTGGAGACCGCCTGTCAATACCGGCCATTGTCGCTCGCGGCCTGTACGCTCGCGGCGGCGGTGGCGGCGGCAGTGGTGGCGGTGGCCGCGGCGGCGGCGGCGGCGGCGGCGGCGGCGGAGGGCCGAGCGGCAGCGGGGGCGGCGGCGGAGGGCCGAGCGGCGGCCGAACGGCACGCGTCGCTGCCTCGCTAACTTACCCCCGCCCGCTTCACGACGTCCGAATGGAGGCACCCCAGTGCGAACCCCTGTTTCATTCGCATGAAGACGCCCTAAACGCCCTTTCCTATGCATTTCAGCAAGGCGTTCCTTTCTTCTATAGAAAATAAACTGGTGATATCGCTGTGAGATTTAGAGTGATTCTTTAGCTGTGATGTTTATTCAGATTTATAAAATTACATGAATACGATTTTCATCATACTCTTTCAGAATTTGTTGTAGTAGTCACTGAACATTTTGTAAATTATTTTAATAAATATAATAATAAACTTTCAAGGATAAAGAGGCATCGCGGCAAAGCGCATAAAAATTATTTTCAATATCTGAATCAGCAGATGAATAATCACAGAAGTACATAAATTAACATGTGAATTGAATTTTTAATATTATAAAGCCACTGATGATGGGAAAAACATTACCGAAACACGTGTATGGCTGAATTTTCAACACATTAAAAAATTTTAGTCTACTATTGTGGTTGATACCTCTTTATCCTTGAAAGTTTATCATGGAATACCAAAAGATCTCTGCTGCCACCGCAGAATTTAAATATAATATTTTTTCTTCTGACTTTCAGTAAGTGTAAAGTATAATAATAATAATAATAATAATAATAATAATAATAAAAGATGATAAATGCCGCATTTGTCAGGAACACGTAGAAACCATCGATCATATTGTCTCAGCTTGTCCAATCTTAGCAAAGACCGAATACTTGAAAAGACACGACAGGGTGTGTAGCTACCTCCACTGGCAGATCTGTACCGCCCTCGAAGTTCCGAACACATGCCCCAAGTGGTACGAACACTCACCGAAACCGGTGACGTGTGTTGGATTGTGTACGATATTGTACGACCAACAAATTCAAACTGATCGCACGATAGCAGCAAACAAACCGGATATAGTCATCCGGGATTTGGAGAACAAATCGTGTTTGCTTGTGGATGTTGCTGTACCTTGCGATCAAAACGTCGTTACCAAGGAGGCAGAGAAAAGTCTTAAATACAAGAGTTTGGAAATCGAGATCAGCCGAATGTGGGGCGTAAAAGCACAGGTCGTACCGATAGTTATCGGAGCTCTGGGATTTGTTCCGCAAAATTTGAGTAAGAACTTGTCTAAACTCCCAGGTAATCCAAAAGACTGGGAAGTGCAAGAAATTGCTTTATTTGGAACAGCCCACATTTTGCGCAAAGTATTGTAGAGGCACCGACAGTCCCTAGATCTGCTCCTTAGGTAGCTGGTTGCAACCTGGAGTAGATTTTATATTCAGCCGACACATAACATCCTAAGTCGTGATTTAGAGGAAAAATAATAATAATAATAACAATATACCTAATAATATACCCGGAATAGAAATGCTGCTTGAATTGATAAATTGAAGTGCAAATTTAAAACAGAGCCACATGCGTTGAATCTTTACGAGAAATATAATTAATCACAAAGTATACTTGAATCAGAAATCATTATTACAATTTAAATTCCGAGTCATCAAGATGAAATAATCGTTTTGAGTCTCATATTATTGACTCATCTCATTAACGTAAATAAAATACACAAATCAAACATTTAATAATACAAATGCTATAGTACAAGCAAGATAAAATTAGTAACTGGCATTTCGGATAATGCTACTAATTCGAAAGTTCATTCAAGTTTCAGGCAATTTCAAAACTGTAAACACTTTTAAAAAAACATACATCAAGCAGCCACCGAAATTGGAATCAACTGAAGGTTACTCATCGGAGTCATTGATAATCCAGAAATTATTAGTCTCCACAATGGTTCAAAAAAGGGTGACTCATGCATAACACGGAAGATCAAAATCTCCAAATAAGCACTGTGCATCCGCGCGGCGGCTCATTATCAAAGCCCGTAAAAGTAGGTGGGCTCGCGTGTGCAGCGCTAATTTCCGCCTCGTGGCATTGTTCGAATTAGCCCACTCTTCCCGCCGTTTCAGCAGGTGCATAAATAGTTCGATGCGTATCTGGCACATCCCCTTTTCTCCTTGAGGTGGCCGGTGCGTGAGCGGTGGAGCGGTCAAGAAGAAAGTTTCGAAAATAATCCTCGAAAGTCAATTTTAAAAATATTAGTCCAAGGAATCGATTAATTATGAAGTAGGAAGTAACCAGGACATCTGATGTTTTCGCCATTAAAAAATATTAGTCTTATTAACAAATATAAAAGTGCAAATTTATTGAAATTAATGGTATCTGCAAAACCCTATTCGCGCTTCCTTAGTATTTTAATGATTTCTAAATTCTGGGTTCTAAGCCCAGGACCGAAAGAAACCACTGTCTAAGTGAGCATCCGACAAGTCTTTCCTCTAATAGTTCGCATTGTTTCGCCCAATCATTTGCAGGGTGTTGCTGCGAAAGTTCATAAACAATGGGCTGATAAACGTTTTCCTTCTTACATTGTGTTTCTGGAAGTATTTTTAATAGTGGATATAAGTTTCCATTATATATTTTATTATTATTATTATTATTATTATTATTATTATTATATTATTATTATTATTATTATTATCATTATTATCATTATTATCATCATTATTATTAGTATTATCATCATCATTATTATTATTATTATTATTATTATTATTGACACAAAGAATAAGACCGTGAAAAAGGAGAAAAATAATTAACAACTATTTTGCATGGACTTTAAAAGGTAAAATCAACCCAGAAGAAACATACATTTTTTGTGACATAAAATACGTTATTAAAGCACGTCATGTTGCTATAATAATTCTCCCACTAATCTAGCATTCAGAAGTTATGCATCGGCCTCACGTACTACTCCGGTATCTTTATTGTCGGCGGGCCGCGCGGCAACCGCCCGGCCGGGCTTCGAACCCAGGTCCAGGGGCCGTGCGCGGGTGAAGGCTGTGCGACTAAAGGCCAGGGACAGCAACGGCTAAAATCCAGGCGCACGTCCGGCTCGCGCGGGTCCCCTTGCATGCCGGCGCGCCGTTTGGGCGCGGGGAAAACCGCCCGCCCGCGCCACGAAGAATCGGTAGAGCACAGTGGCGGGCCACAGGACGGACGCACCGGGCGGTAGTTTTAGGAGGAGAAATAGAAAATTATACCTTACACTGTTGAAGAAAATAATCTTCTGTTAAGACGTAATATAAATTAAGGAAAGTATATCAATAAAAAGTACCCCTCCAATTTTATTTCTAGACAGTTGAAGAAAATCATCCTCTATTAAGTTATAACTTAATTTGAGAAAAATATTTCCATAAGAATAAGCGTTCTCGTAGAAGAGGTGAATCTTGGGGGGGGGGGGGGGGACCGACCGCCACGAAGAATCGGTAGAGCATGGTGGCGTTGCTTAGTGGTGTTCTGGACGGCATAGTTTTAGGAACAGATAAAGAAAATTATCCCTCTAATTTTATCTTAGCACGGTTGAAGAAAGTCATCCTCTATTAAGATTACATAATTTTAATTAAGAATACATAATTTTTTTGTTTTAAATATTTCCGTTAGAATATGTTTCCGCATTGAAGAGGTGAATCTGACTTTAACACCTACACAGCTGTGGTTCTGAGGTCCAAAAAGTAATACGGCCACAAATGATTTTCAGTGTTCAAACAGACAAATAGCTTGATAACAATGAAGTGAAAGAGACAAGTAGTTAAAACTGTCAAAGTAGTAAAGTGCCTTTTTAATATACTATTACTTTTCCCAACATTTCTCTGCATGTAAGCGCTAAAGTCGATTTGGCCACATATTGATTCAGATTTATAGCTCAATTTGATGACTGCCTTGGTACTCCATTGAGATAGATTTTCGTACGCAAAGAGCTATTCAACCTACTAATAAATATCATTGAAAAGATCCATGGTTTTCATGTCATTTAATCTCATCTTCATCCCGTTGTTAGCACATTTGTCAAATGCTGGTTTCTATTAGCAAAGTTCTGTTTACATTTCAATGGCATACCATACCACCAACGGGAAAACTCAAACGGTGCCATAATCATAAAATTGCGAATTTTGCTGTTGTAACTCCTTTCCATTGGAAGTACGATATCATATCATCAGCAGCTCCCCTGCATAATTGTCTCCTTGCTCCCATGTCCCTTGCCTCTACAGTTTACTCTTGGCGGCTTGCCTGTATGTAAGGCAGGCCTGCTCAACGAGCGTGATTCTTGACAGCATAACCTGGAAAATGGCGAGAGCATCGTCAAAGCCCTCTCCTCCTCTCCCTTCGCCTCTTCCTTGTCCACTGCGAGTGAACCACCGTTTGACACGAAAATTGCATTGAAATCACTTCTTTTCCAATTCGAGGAGAGAGAGCGTTCCCTGTGCTCCAGAGAGCAAGCTGAAAGAGAATGCACTGAAAAGCTTGCAAACAAAACGAGAGAAAGGAGGGAAACAAGTATTTGTTGTCCAGTAATTAGCGATGCGAACACAAGACAGAAGTTGAATATTATTTTCCTGGTCTGCCGAGAGCAGTTCGGAAAAGTGCGTTGGTTGGGTCGAGGGTGAAGACGTGGTCCCCTCTATGGTCTTGTCTTCCCAGAAATGACGAAGTAATGTGCGAGACCCGGATAGTAACTATTTGTCCGCAGCTGACCTGGGCACTGGTCCTAGGATCAGTGTTTCAAGCAGGCGGAATCTAATCTGTGCCACCATCAACTCTTTCACATTCTTTTCTCCCTCGACATAACTTTTCGGGAAACTTCAAGGATGCTATCTTGGCCCTCGAAACAATTGCACTGCCGCTGTTCGAGCAATTTCTCCAGGCGCTCCATACGTGCGCTGAATGCGAGGTGCACGTGCCGAAGTGAAAGTAAAATCGAAGTGAAGGATTGGCGCTGACCTTATTAAATAAACGGTGTAGCGTAATAAATGATCGAGGTCCCCAGTACAGTAGGAGATCAACTGAAGCGATAGGATGATTAAGTGCGAGAAAAAGTGAAAGAATTGATCTCCGAGATGAATAACAGACCGGTGAAGAGATAAAGTGGCGGGGGAGTCAGGCACATTCATCCAAGGAGATTTCGAGGCGTCGATAAAACTAAGAGGGAAAACTCGCACCCTGAATATATAACGATTATGATCACTCGCCCTCGTTCAATCTTGGCAATGACCAATTACTAACTTCCGTAATTTCGAGCACAGATAATTCCCGTGTAGGACGCTTTATGGAAGAAAGTAAATACGAGCATAGTTCACACATATCATAGCCTATTCCAATCCGTCAAACAAACTTCGCGAGACCGGTCGGTCCGCGGTGTATGTTAAAACTTTTACTCCATTCACCTGTCAACCAGTAAATCAGCCGGGCCAGCTCGAGTCGAGAGAGGCCTTCTCCACAGCCCGAAGAAGCTTTTGCTGCAAAATTCAGTAAGCTATTTCGTTAGCAGTGACAAACGACAACCCAAAGAGCAGAGCGGGCGTGTGGTGCCTTTCGTCTCTTCCCCGAACCCATCTCCGAGCAAGACACAAGCGACAGCGGCGCGCGGCGCGGCGCGGCAAGGAGACGCAGAAGAGGGCGAACGCTCTTTGCGGGGGCGGCGCCCGCCCTCGAGTGAATGCGCTCGCGCCCGCCGCCCGCCGCCCGCCGCCCGTTCCTCCTCCTACTCCCCGTCCATGCGTGTTCTCCCTCCAGTCCGCTCGTTCGTCCTCGGTCTTCCGTGCGGTATCCTAGAGCTTGGCAACGTTAGGAAGGCGCTTTGAAGGGTGACTTCTATAGCGAGGGAACGTGTCAGAAGTGGCCGAAAGAGATCGATGAAGCAATGTAGTTTTCCAGCAGATTAGGGTTCTCATGCCATGAAGCGTTTCCCTCTCGTGTAGACTGATGCTTCTCAAACATGCAGTGTTACCTCGTTAGGTCCAGTGACATGGATACATACGAGCTAACAATTCTTACCGCCTGCCAAGAGCCATGTAGTACTTATCACAAAAGAGATCAGATTATGTTGCTGCGATGATTACTTCCTTTCTGAAGTGCAATATCCACTGCATTAGATGTGTAAGTTACCTTTCTAGAAAAAAAAGGTGAATAAGTTAAGGTCACGAACATGCCGTATGGAGAGACATGGAATTTTATTGAAACGGAATCAAAATGAGCAACCTCGTTTAACGGAAAAGAAGCTACTCTATTACGTAATATTCTCATTATTTCGAGATGATTGGGAATGGACTATTGGGAATAGAACATTTCATTACACGGCTCTAATCAGGACTCAAACCTTCCGGGGTACAAGCTGCAGCTGGTATCCCACAGGGTACCTTCTTGACCTCGCTCGAGAACACTTTCTAGAGAGATAGATTCCCCTTCCGGCTATCCCCAATCTCCTCCTTTGCTTGGCGATCCTCCCTCGACCGGTCGCCGCCTCCTGGCTCACGCGCCCCGCCACTCCTCTCCCCGCCCCGCCCCGCCACGCCCCATCCCGCTCCGACCCGCCGCGGCTGTGGCTCGTTAGCCGCGGGCGCCGCCTGCCTGTCCCTGCCTCGGTCCCCTCCGGACCCAATCTCAGGCGGGACGGGGCGGGACAGACCGCACCGCTGCACCACCGCCTGCCTCAGCATCCTCCGCCACCGCAGTCCTCTCCCTCACGCTGGGCCTCTCCCCTTCTAACTAGGCGCAGTCCGCTCGCGTCCTTATCATTCTGCGTTTTCATCAACTGTACTAATTTACGATTCCCTTTGCACTCGCATTGCTCACCTCTGTATAACGGTATGGTTACTTAACGGTATGGTACTTTACCCTTTCCCTGATGCGCATCGAATAAAATCAACATTCCAGTTTCTCCTCTCCTGGACCATACCAACTATTACCTACGTCTTTTTCATTCCCTTCTAATAGAGTTACATCTATAAGTGTTTATACTTCCTGTCGCACTCTTTCTACCTCCATCGTTCACCTACCATTCTGCCATCTCGCTTCCTCTAGAAATTCCGTCTTCTGACCACATTTTATTCTTTCACACATTGTCCACCAGTGCTACAAATCTTATCAATGCGAGAATTTACTAATTTCTTTGAATGGACGATTCATATCTTTGCTTTTCATATCTTCACCTTTATTTTTTGCTTCAATTATTCGTTTTTTCTCTTCACATAATTCGATTTATCTTCTTTTCCCAACAATGCGTTTAGTCTTTTTCTTTCACACTGACACTCACTTTTTTCTTTTCCTTTTACATACTCTTACTTTCATCGATTTCCTTATAGATTAGCATCTACAAATGTTTCATTCTAGCAACTGCGTCGCCTACGTCTGCACTGTCATTCCGCCTCAGCGACTGTCCGACCAAAATGGAACTCCTCCATCAGTCTCCATCGACAACGCCATTTGCTTACTTCTCAGATGTAGCTTCCAGCGCCATCCCAAAGAGGTAGATTCTACTATAACCACACCACCAAGCCCATCACCATCATCCCCGTGGCCACCAACTTTGCAGTCATTGTCTCGCAGCCGCAGCCACTACCGCTATTGCCGACGCAGCCGCCACCCCAGACACTGTCGCCCCCGAGCCTGCGGCGTCCCCGGGGGCGGGATATTTATCTGCCGCGAGCGGCGGCGGCGGCGAGGGCGGGGGCGGAGCGGCTTTGGGGGCGGTCAGGTGAGGGAGGCGGCGGCAGAGACGCCGGCGGCGGCGGCGGCTGCGGCGGCGGTGGCGGAGCCGCGGTGAGTCAGCGCGTGGGTCGATAGCGGCTCCCCGGAAGCTGGCGCGGACGCCCGCGGCGGCGGCGGCGGCGGCGGCAGAGGCGGCGCGCACGGCGGCGGTGCCTAGGTCAGGCAAATGAGCGCACGGCGCGGCGCAGGAATGAGGCTGTGGCGGCGCGGGTGGTGCGGGGAGAGGAGGAGACGGCCCCGCGGGGCGCACGCTCCCCTCGCCCGCGGCGACGATAAGCCGGCGTCGATGATTCGCCCCTGCTTCGCCCGCCGCAGCGCCGCCCCCGCCGCCAACGCTCGCCCCACGTCGAACGAGTTGGCTGAGTGTGAGTGGTTAATACGCGGGCGGAATGGCGGAATTTTCTGTTTAGGAGTTGGTTTCTACTGTCTGTAGTGAGGTTCGGGTTCTAATATCTTAGCCCTGCATCTTATCTGCGTGCGTATGCATGTTACACCTTAATTGAACATACAAACATCATGGCTAAGTAAAAAATAGTGTGCGAACTAACGTGCAAAAGTTTAGGATAAAAGAGAAATTGTATAGGTCCTATTTACGCTGTTCCTCTCTAGTTGTAATTTGCTTAGAAATCTCCTATTCCTCTTGTCGTCCCCTCCCTATCTGTGCTTGGTCTCCTACTTCTGTCTAGTCTCGTGCCCTCAGTCGATTAATCATCTTCCCCATTTCCCCACTCACCCCTACATATTGTGGCTCTGACACAGCTCCTCTGTCCACCTTGCTTTTGTCACCCACACTGCTATTGTTCACACTTCCAACTCAATGTAGATTGTTCTATGCATCTCCACCCTTTGCGCCTAGTCTTGTATGTACCTCCATCGTTTCAGTAGTTTCCGATTTTGACATCACACTATTAATGACGTATTACTCGTTTTTCGAAACAACTGTTTCTTCTGGTGGCGTAATTGAACACAACTTGCAACAATGCAACTCTAAACCTCTAAAATATGAAAGGAGAGAAGTCATTAGTTATTCCTAATATTCCTTACGGCTGAGAGGCGGAAAAAAGTACTACGCTTTCTAACTCAGAGGTAGCCGCCACCAAAATCGTTCCCATCTCTTATTTATGCCTCTAGACGTTCACCGTTACAAAGAGCGTCGTGCCGCATAATTTGTACCCCTGGGGATATTCTATACTCCCTCGCTTTCTTTAACCGCCCGCACCCATCAAACTCGGTTCCCAACTCCTTGCCAAACATCATTCCCCGAACACGGCCGTAATAATCCCACAAAGCGTGAAGTATTCAATCTTACAACAGGCTTTATGACAACCTTCGCCGCCCACCGGGTGAAAAAAGGAAACGCCAAACTTTACAGAGCTAGCTTTAAAAAAAAGCGACACAAAAGAAGAAAGAACACGAAAGGACAGGAGATGATGAAGTGTAGCAAATGGCGAGCTTAAAGACGGATGCGAATAATACGAGGGACGCATGCAGGCCGGCGTGACGCACCGCGGAAACGGCGCAGCGGCCGCAGGGAGCCAGGGCGCGGAGGGGGGAGGGAGGGCGGTCGCACGGGGAGAATAGCGAGCGCGCGGGTCGGAATTTTCACGGTAAATATAATCTATGTCCGTGCCACAAAGCGACCGGGGGATCGCCCGCCGCCAACGTCACGCCCGGCGCAGCGTGCGGCCACCGCCGCCGCCGTCGACGGCGCCACCGTCGCCCTCGCAGCGCCGCCCACCTGGCCATTGTGGCGCGTATTTACTTTCGGTTTAGTGTCGACGCCTGGGTGATCCAGGAGGCTGTGGAGGCGACGACGGTGGCGGCAGAGGGGAGGAGGAGGAGAGCGAAGCTTGGTGGAGAAAGCCCAGAGGATGGAAGTGGACCATGGATGCGGATGGTGGAGGGTGGAGGATGGAAGTGAATGACGGATGTGGAGGGTGGAAGTCAATGACGAATGCGGTTGACGGAGGATGGGAGATGGAGGATATGAGGATGACGGATGGTTGAGGATGGAGGGCGGAAGTTGATGACGGATGCGGATGACGGATGGAAGATGGAGGGTGTGACGGATGCAATGGTGGTAGTTGGAAGTAGATGACTGATGCGGATGATGAAGGCTGGAGGATGGAAGTGGATGACGGATGAGGATGGTGAAGGATAGAGGATGGAAGTGTATGGATGCGGATGACGGAGGTTGGAAGATGGAGGGTATGTCTGATGCGGATACGGGGAGGATGGAGGGTGGAAGTGGTTAACGGATGCGGGTGGTGGAGGATGGAAGTGGATGACTGATGCAGATACTGGAGGGTGGAGGATGGGAGTGGCGAAGGGTGGCGTTGATGATGTAACCGTTAGTGTACCGGACTGTTGTAACCTAGTTCGCGGGTTCGAACACAATCGAAGTTGTGGATTTTTGAAAGCGAAAAATAATCTTTCGGACAGGAAGCAAAGCCGACTGTTCCATGTTGCAGATATACAGCATGTAAAATAGCCTCAAGCCTAAAAGAGCAAAATTAAAAATCGCCAGTTCCGTCGTCCGAGTGATACCTCCTCTCTCTGCTAAACGGTGAAAGGAGCCTAGCTGTATTTGAGTGGTCAGGTGGAAGAGCAGGCCTGATGGCCTGAGCCTCGCCACGGCTAACAAGAATTTAATTAGATTGGATTGAATTGAATTGAATTGAAAGGTGAGTGGAGGCAGATGCACATATAGGATGAAGGGTTGAGGCGATGGTGTGAGTAGAATGATAGTAAATATGGAAATGGATGAGACGGTAGAGGTTAAGACGGCAGCAAGACCGCAGCTCTGGAAGATAGTGACTGGATTGACATTAGGCAATTAATAATGACGGCGGATCAGAAAGTATACTCACCAGGAGAAGTAATACGAGAAACAGGATGACGGAGGAGCCACATTGATTCTGGCAAATACAGAGCGAGCGACTGAGGGAGCGTGAGAATGCGACGTGTAAACAGCGTATCATGTCACTAACTGCGGCATCAGCCCCATTTCTTTTTCTCATTTCATTATTTTTCTCCGTAGTTCTTGTCATTTGTGTCTGCATTAAACAACATATTTGAAAGTAAGCGATTTCAACCCTTTTAAATCATCTACTAGCAATCTAATAAAAATGCATTTTTGTGTAGTTTAGTTTGATGTTTCGTCATTTGAAATTAATAAAGAACACTATGTAATCAAAATGTATATGAACCTATATTTTAATAGATTTTAAACTCAAAATATTAGGGGTACTTTTCCTGGGACTTCTGGAAATGTGTTAAACGTTCGTACAGGTGTCAATAATTATAACAAATCAAGTGTTGAAATCTTGAAAAGCAGTCAGAGTTAGAGAGTATTAACTATTGCCGAAAGCAGCGCAAAGGAGAAATGAATGATGGAAAGTCTTCGCAGCTCGGAGTATTTTGTGTGCGTCATCACCCACATTTGTTCCAGCTTCATAATTCACCTCGTTCCCTGAATAAGCGCGCCGTCGGTGCTAATGAATGAATCAGAACGAATCCTTTCACGGCAAAGCGACCCGCGCGGACGATCCGCGAATGAATGGTGCGTCCCGCGGCCGCGAGAGCTCGCGCGCCTCGCGCCGACCGCCCCCCCCCGCTCTCGACCCGGCCCGTTTCGTCCTCCCGCGCCCCCGCGGGGCGCCCGCCTCTCGAGAGAGATCGATAATCCGTCGGTCGAGATGCAAATTTGATACGGACGCCCGTTAAACACGGCGACCTGCGCGCGCGTGCGGGCGGGCGGACCGACGGACGGGTAGACGCGGCAGCGAACCGAGCCAACGAGTGGCGGCTAAACGTCCCGCGGGGCAGCGTTCCATGCGGAATCGACTATGGGTCGATTGAAATAAGCACGGGGAAGGCCATGCGACATTTTAATCAGATCACAAAATTGACGGTAAGAAAATAGAATGTGCCAATGACACCCACACGTACCCTGGTCATTAATTAAATCATTTTTTCTCTAATCTGACCTCAATAAATGTTGCTTTATCAAGAATAATTAGTGAATTTTCGAACTTTAATAGGAACTGAAATAGTAAAACCAAATGCACACTGAATGAACCTCGAAATGAAATCGATTACCCGGCGAATGCATACATGACGACACGCGTTACACCTGGAAACCCTGGATTTACCTAATACGCTAGAAGCAATTAAAGATGTATGTGAAAAGTGAGGCCCATATTTTCGTAAAAAAAACTCCAGAGAAACTCAACTTATGAATTTCGGATTTATTTTTATTTAGCTTCTAGGCCAAGGAGTCATTCAGTCCATAAATCGTTTCAATTTTAGTATGAAAGATAACCTTCTTCAAAAACGTAGGTAAGTAATGAATCAATCAATAGAATGAAGAAACAATTTTCCTGCTTGGTAGTCATCTCATGACGATATCACGCTATCTTCCGGACTCTGTTGATCCATTAATATGCATTTGTCTTCATTTCCACATACGAGCGCAATCTTCATTTTGATGTATGAGTTGCGAATTAAATGGGAAGTAAATGAACACTGAATCAACCTCATAGACTGGTGATCGATAATCCCCCCGTTCGAGATGCAAATTTGACACGGTCGCTCGTTTAATATGTGGACCCCGCGGGCCAGCGCGCGAGAACACAGGTGCAACTAACTTAGGGACTGTATTCCGTGCTGTGTACAAAGGCAAGGGCGAGACATGGTGTGCAATTCAACGACATGAGCTTAGAACGAGACGTTTTAGCTATCTTCTACTCCGTGTTGTTCATTCGTTAGTACACACTTACTTTGATTCTGCATAAGAGTAAGTGCAAATAAAACTGCGACAACTATAGAGGATCGCTCCTTCGACTTGAATATGATGAAAGAAACCAAAATATGACGAATTGTTTTATATCTAAGGGTACCCTTCAATTGGTATCACAACTTAATAGAATGCAACTTCCCAGCATTTAGATTCGTGTCCCAAAAAATTCAGACGGATAAAATGATAGGGCTTTTGCTTGATGATTCAGCTCTGTCACAAAACATTCTCAAAGAAATAATATAAATACAAATGGAACTTTAACGTAGAGTGAACATTACATATGGAAACAATGCTATTCACCATTGATAAAGTATGCTACGCTTTGGCGTGTTAGAAAGTGGGATAAGGATACAACCTCCAAGGACTGCAGCCCAGAGGCCATGGTGTAGGTACTTTACAATATTTCAAATTTTGCACTTATGCTAGCGGAGTGGGCTAAGGCACATCAGAGAAAATGTATAAAAATGTACTTATATTGTGAATTGACAACTTAATTCAACATAATATGATCAAAGAAATTCAAATTCAAAAAGGTACATAAAATTAGATAAGGATCTGGCTGTCTCAGAGTGTAGTGTCTCGAAGTTTCGCGGTAATGCCAAGTGAATCGACACACTCTTGGAAAACAACGTATGTAGCAATACACAACATTTTCTTAGCACAAAGCTCCTTATTATGGTTTATCAGACAAACCTAAATTTGGGAGTCATGATTTGCTTCATATTTGTCCGTTCAGTACTTACTGAGAATGACCATTTTGATAAATTTAAAGTGTTGATTATTTTTAATCTATCAGTTCACCCAGTAATCCATATCAGTTCATCCAGTATTTATTAGTTCACTCAGAAACGCAGTAGGGTCGGTAAGCCTGGAGAGTACTTTTTCCTGCTGATTCGCAGAATGAACAGCAAGAACAGCAAAATGAGAACAGTACTCCAACTGCTCAAAAGACACTTTCACGCGTTACGTGTTACCAAGTTTGTGGCAGAGTTACGACTTCCAGTATTTCTTAGAGTATTGAAATGAGTTTCGTTTTTAGCACACTTTAACTGCTGTGTAACCTTCGAGCGACTATTGGGCAGTTGCACGTAGCAGAAGACAACTGTTCTTTATTTTACCATTTAACCGAATATCCACTCATGTAACTCGGTGAAACTTTATTTTCTAAGTTTCTTATATAAAATATATGAAGGCTTTCGTCAAACACATAAAACGAAGCTTATGGTCATACTGCCATTGAGTACATATCATGTAATATACACCGGGAAACCGTTAATATTCATGGAACAAAACATGGCCTTCTCTGATAACAGTTTTAATATTAATTTAGAATCAATGTCAAAAAAGTTAACTGAGTATGTTAATTATAATTACACAAATAAACCCAAGAAAACTATAAACTAATACTTGATGTCACCAAAATTTCACGACTGTGAGAAAAATACAGAAAACTTTAAAGATTTCTGAACGGTCTTACTTTCCAGATTCGATCTTGCAGGATCGTCGTAGGCTGTGAAATCTCAAATCATCTACGATCCTCCCAGATTGATATATTTACAGACACGTCTAACAAAGAAAGATCACAATATTCCCTTCGCTCATAAAACCGTCAACATTCATTCTCGTCAGTTCTCATCAAAGCGCTAATAACTGTCAGCTGTCGGGATCGTCCTAATCCTGACGGGCGACGTTCCCCTTCAACGCGAGCGTGCGTCGTCGGGTTGCCGTTTGCTCAACGTTTCAACGGCCTCAAGAACGGGAGCACGGTGACCGTGCCATTGTGCCGCGCGGCACAATAGCGTCTTTGCCGGCGGCGGCGGCGCGCTGCGCCGTGCCCGAACGCGCGCTCGCCCGCCGCCGCCGCTCACAGACGCAGTCTTGTGCAGCTCGCCGCGCGCCCGCCGTCCGCCGCGCCGGGCGCTCGGGCCCCCACCTGGGCGCCAGAGCAAATACTCGCCTCGCCTTTGCTCGATCCTTCATTTGTTCCCGGCTGAAAGAACACGAGGGACAACTTAAACAGCGGCGCGGCTTCCTCTGTCCGCCCCGGTGCCAGCGGAACAAAGTCTTTGAAAAAGCGGCGCGCTTGTGGTTCATTATTGTATCAACACCGATGTTGCTCGCTCGGCTGGCTTATTCGCTTCCAGATGGAACCGGACGCGACGTTGGCCTTAATTAGACATTGTTTTGGTTGAAAGGTATCCGCAATGTAAATACAACTTTTGTGAAGGCGGTATTAAGATAAACAATTATGATAACCTTCAGAGGTTCTATAATAATTGAACGTTTTGAAGAGTACAGTGTAACTTATTCATGAATGCACTTTTCGCCTACTTCTCCTTCGAAATGTTCATTTTATTTTATTGATTATGAAAGAATGACAGAATTGTGCCATGATTTGTGAAATAATGCTTTACACTTTACACTGAACCTCGGTCCCTACGCTTCCCGGTCACACGTTTCGGCTGTGGTAAATAGTTTTGGTGAATAGGTGATAAATGATATGATTTGAACGAATAATGGTGGAGCAATAATGGAATGATAGGCAGTGGAAACGGGAAAATTGCGAGAAAATCTGAGAATCTGTGAAGCTGCTTAGTCCAAGGAGATTCAAATTCTTCAAATTCTAAGGAGAGCTTCAAATTCTAAGGAGATGGGGGAGGGGAGGGGGAAATGCGAATCCCGTACCCAGAGATGGACCGGCCATCATGAGCGGTCGGGTCATCATGAGTGGTCGGGCCATTATGTCCGCTTTCCACGACTTTGTCATCCGTACTTTTCAGAAAAAGTATATTCACTTACTCTGGAACATTCGCATTATTCTTTTTCGGCCAGCCCGGCACGAAGGCCAGCGGAATGTTAATGGGAGTTTGGCATATCCGAGGGACATCGGGACACTCCAGCACCAAATCAATCGCGCGGAGAAGATTTCGCACTCCACCGGCTTCCAGATATCTCCCCCAGTGGGGCACTGCCTAGGCCGGGACAAGTTCTGTTACACTACACAATATGTGTGATGTAACGCATGTAAGTGCGTGTGACAGGAATAGGACAGAACAAGGAAGAAGTAAGAAAGATCTCACACAGTCCGTAGCCGATGTGTTAAGGTGCTGTTCCGGCATTTGCCTAGATAAGCCATTGCAAATTGACGAGCAGAGCAACCAGCCCCTAGAATTCTCGTCCAAAGCGCAACCTAAAGGACTTCTCGATCTGAACCAGAATCAGCGGCAATGCTATCTGAGTTAAACTCAAACGCAATTGATCAAGGGGATGCGTAGGCTTCAAATTACATGTTTCTGAGATTTCAAATTGTTACTGCATGAAAAGAGAACTACTCAAATATTATGTTGTATTAGAAAAGATGTGATAGTTATTTTTCCGACGTTATTGATCGTATCGCCCTGAATATGTTAACTTGTACAGTATTTATTTTTGCAGAGACTAAGTTCGCAGAGAGTTCGGCCTGGGCGTAGGCGGCAACAAAAGGGCAACAAAGCTGGTGATGGCAGCCCTTCCAGAAGTTGGCAACTCGTAAAGCGCACACCGTGTGCTGAAACAGCCCTCGCGGCCGCCCTCGCCGCCGCCCGCGCGGTCGGGGGCGGCGGGCGAAGCGGCGCCACGAGAGGAACACTAGTCCGGGTCCCGAGTGCGAATTCCGGAAAAAAGACACAGAGTCCGGCTCTGCTGTGAAAGGCGCTCACAAACGGACTGAAGTTAGCAAGATTGGAAAAGAAAAGAAAATAGAAACCGACTGACCCACGGGACGCTGTTAGTGTTTTGGTGGCGATTGCACGAAAAGCAAGATGAGTACTAACTTTACCCTTTTTCGTCGAGCAAAGAGTGAATATATGACTCTTTATCTATTCACTCAGTTTATTACCTCAGAAATATGTCGAATCTGCTAATGTAACATTTGAACAAAAGGGCCAAGTAAACAATGAGATATAAAACGTACGAAGGTCAACGGAAATGTCATACCCAGGAAACGAGACGAGCTATACAAATATTTCCATAGCATTTCAAATCATCAATGAGTTCACTTGAAATCTAAAAAGGATGCTGAATTTATGAAAATTCAAGTGTGCCTCGCACGAGGCCCTTGATTCTCGTTCCAAAATGATAAAACGGTCAATCTCAATTGTTTTCCTCGATATTCTGAAAGGTGGCAGAAGGCTGGCATTGTTCCTAATGTATTAGGACAATCAAGTCTCAAGTTTATTGTATTTCTTACGTAGAATCCTTGAAAGGTAACAGAATACGAGAAAGGGGGAAACCCGAAAGAGTTTACCATGCTTAAACCGATCACTTCCTCTCAACGTTCGGAAGTAAATGTTTATTCTGAGAGCCAGACGGAATACCAATCTTAAATAAACGTTCGATACGATTCGAAAGATGTAGCCACCAACTGGAGACTTCGCGAAAAACGCAGTTCTCAGTATTATATCTACCAGAAAAGATAAATAATTAATTGAACGTGTCTCACAACTTAAAACGTAGTTTTATTCACACTCTATACTTCGATTTAAATGTAGTATCCCTTGAAAGTCACAAGCTGAAAGGAGAGATGGAAACTCACTCAACCGGGAGCTTCAAAACCAAAATGTTAAGTAGTAACAGAACTTCCGAATGGCTGTTAAGTGTCTCCAACTCCTTCCTTTCGTGGTCTTGAAACGACACAACATTTAAATCGGAGTACAAGCTCTAACACTATTCTATCTTCCTCAGACAGACACATCGAAAATCAGTTCTCCAACGCCGATCGAACCCAGAGCGCCGCGCGCACCAGGCCGGAACCGCGCGGCTCGGTTCCGCTCGGCTGCGCATATGGAAGCGGCTTGGCCAAAGCCAAGGGAAATCACGGGGGCTGGAGGGGTGTGGCGACTATCGGCACAAGGGACGCCGCAGCCGCACCCGCCGCCGCGTCTCCCCTCGGGCCGCGCCGCGCCGCGTCGGCCGCCGGTTGGCCCGGCGGGCGGGAGAGCGTGCCGGCGAGCGGAGAGACGCAGGTGGAGACGGCTGCGATGTTGGGAGGCGAGGGTGGCAGCGGAGGCGGAAGAGGGAACGAGTGCAGTAGCGGGCGGGCTGATGAGGAGACAGGGGCAATGGAAACGAAGGCGTACGGCAGAGAGGCGATGGGGAGGGAGCGTAGAGATAGTGGGAGATCGGTGTAGGCGGGGTTAGAAGGCGCGTCTGAATGAGGCGGGAAGGAATTGTGCAGGGCGGGAGAAAACGGGGCGGGCGAGGTGGGTCGGACAGAGGTGGGTGGGACGATAATGGGCAGAGCAGGGCAGGATGGGGAGGATCGGGCCGAGACGGGATGAGCTGGGGCGAGTCGGAGAGAGCAGAATGAGTGTGGAAGAGGCGGGGCTGGATGAGCCACTACGGGTGGGGAGCGGTCGGTGTGTCTGAACGGGAGAGGCGCGGCGACTGTCGAGGGGGCGGGACGAGCGAGCGAGCGGGCGAGCAGATGGGCGAGCACGGGGGCGCGGGTGGGCGGGCGGGCGGCGCGTTAATTTGGGCGGCAGGCGGCGCGTGAGGAGCCGGGGCGCGGGGCCGCCATACGGCGCCGCCCATACGGCGATAACGCGCTATCTATCGACCGGCGTCGCTCCCAGAGCGCGCTTATCGCCTGCCGCCGCCAGCGCCAGCGCCCCAGCGAGGAGTCGATCCTCTGCCCGCGCACCCGCCGCCGCCGCCGCCGCCGCCGCCGCCGCCGCAGCCGCAGCCGCCGCCGCCGCCACCACCACCTCTGGGGAGAGCGTTCGCCTTCGCAGCTCCAACGGCCCTCCCGCGGACCTTCAGTTTTACGTAGAAATATCACTCCCACAAGAAAAATGCTAACAAATATCGATTAGGTTGAAGTAAAATTACATTCAAGATGAGTGTCACAGTTCATTGATCATATGTAATCCGTTCAATAAATGTGCACATTAAGAGTAGTGGACTTCGTTATGTTGGTAATGATATTTTTGGTGTTGCATTTACAATTTGAACTAGATATTTCTCCTTCCTGATTTCACATGCAATCAATTCTGTTCCGTTCTATTAATTCAAAACAAAAACAAAACCACAATTGCCTATTTTCACGAGTTTGGTATTACAGTAATTATTTTTGCCATTTGCGACATTCAACTACAAATCTCAGCGTTTCCGTTCGTTCGACCTTAAAAAGTTTTTATATACAAGATTGGGCCTTGCAACATTCCATACGCGTCTCTCTAGTTTTAAAATAAAAATAAATATATATTTTGCTCGAATAGTGTTACTTACCAATCAATTATACACCAAGGGGTCACTTGCACTTACAGGGTATCTCACGAGAACGTAAATTCTCGAGCTCTTCCAGAGGCCGAATTCAGCGCCGCTACAAACGACCAGATTCCCGGCCCCCAAAGCTAAATGAACGGATCACCGCAAGCAGCGTCAGAATCGGGGCGTGGAGTGTGGCGGGACGGGATGGAGCGGGGAATGGGTTGGAGGCACGGGGCGGGATGGGGCGGGCGGCGATGTACGCCCTAATCCCCGGAGCATGTGTCGCCGGTCGACCCGCCGCCCGACCTGCGTTAAGTCGAAGGCTTACCCTTCACCCGTCCCGAGGCGCAGCCTGGCGCTGCAGGCCACTTGTCTTTTTGCACGCATGTAATGCACGCCGAGGGCCCACAAAGAGAAGACGGAAAGTGGCGCATGCACACAAGCGGGGGAACGCCGGAACGTGAGGACAAAAGGAGCAAGGGGGTAGGGAGAAATTGAGCTTATTTAGAGAAGAGTGGGAGTTCATAACCAAGAAAAGATGTGTGTGGGTGTAAAATGCTGAATGTTGCTGATGCATCAGATTCAAATAAATAACGATAGAATATTTTATTAGTTACTCTTTAGAAAATACTCAAAAACATTTTTAGCTTTTTCTAAAGCATTTTTAGTGTACCTTTGCATTGAAGTTTATGAGCTCCACAACTATTTCTACATCGCTTTCATTTCAAAATTACAATTTTCTCTGTTTATTTATTTGGTGTAATGAAATATTTTGTTTATTTGTTTGAAAGATAGATTTTACGAACCGGTACTGTAATTTAACGGGTAAAATATATGTTACAGTTCTAACAGCATACAACACATATAACCTGAAGAAGCACACAGGCAGCGAGAATGAAGGTACATACTAGTGCATAATTATTCGGAAAAGCAGGATTGCTTTCATTAAAGAACAGAAAAGCAGGAAGGAAGGAACATGGAAGTGAACTGAAAACAAATAAATTTGCACGCGTGACAAAAAGAAAAATAAATAGGAAGGACAACTGAGCAGCCGATACAATAATGCAATTTTAAGTTTACTTACGGATAAACGCGTAGAGTGAATATAGAGATTTAAAAGAAGAATCCCAGTTAACCAAATGCAGGGGCAAAGTGCAGTGTATGGGAAGGAGACGACAATGGCAAGGAAGAAATAGAGACAGAGGCAAGGAAAAGAGGCAAGCGAGACACAGAGGCGAGCGAGAGACAGAGGCAAACGAGAGACAGAGGCAAGCAAGGGCCAGAGACAAGCAAGGGCCAGAGACAAGCAAGGACCAGAGACAAGCAAGGGCCAGAGACAAGCAAGGGCCAGAGACAAGCAAGGGCCAAAGACTAGCAAAGGGCAGAGACAAACAAGGGACAGAAGAAGCAGAGTCAAAGAAGAGACAGATACAGAGGTGGAAGTAGAGGCACCTGCCGAGAATTGAAAGCTGGCGCGCGTGGCGTTCATCCCGGCCCAATTAGTAGGGCCGCCCCGGGGGAGCGCCTCGCCGCGTCGCGTGGGGCACGTGACGCCGACGCGGGAAGGAGCATCCTAGTGGCTCCACGGCGACGAAGACGCCCTGGCCTCCTCCGGCGCCAGCGCCCGCAGCAAGAAGTCCCCGACAAGGGGCAGCACGAGCGCGCCCCGCCCGGCCCCGCCCAGCGCCGCCCCGCCCGACAGGCTTTTTCCTCGCTCCTCCGGCTTCTTTTCTCTTTTTGGCGGCGCTGATAAGAAAGACGAAAATGAAGGCGGAGGGCCCCGAGACAATACGCACGAGGATCAAGATCCTCGCGATACGCCGAGGGGACAAGGTGACGAATACGAGCGGAAAAGAGGGCCTAGCCCGTCGCGGAAGTGTCTCGCTGGTGGGGACGTCTTCCTCCGCAGTGACGTGCCTGCGATAGGACAGCGTCCGGGCGGGCAGGCGGAGCTCCACAGCTTTGGAAATGACTGACGTCTGAGGTCCCCGCGCGCTGTAAACAGGGCCCAATTTGTGGAAATCCGCGGGTGGGCTGACTTGCAGCCCTCCTTCCTTCGTTCCGCGTTTGCTGGAATTTGGGAATTTCGAGGGGTTGCTAATGAGAGGGTGGGCGTCTTTCCCGGGGACGGGAGTCTTGGTGACGCGGAGCGTGGTCGGTTGAGTATTCTCAGTTCGTCTGTCTCGCTCGGCTTTTTTCCTATTTTGCTTAATTCCCTTCCCGCTTGTTTGCATTTCTCAGATTCCGTTTCTATACTCTCACTCCAGATCCTATTTCGGCCAGACGTTTTCTGCATTAGTGATTTTCCACTCATTAGTGTCATTTCACAGAGTTCTCTTCCTGCTTTCAGTTCGATCTACGATCATTATTTTTTCTCCCTGATTTCTCTTCTCTCTTTGTTTTCTTTTCGACGTGATTATTATTCACGCAACATCGTCTTCATTCTCCTCACCGATTTCTCTTCTTGTGTCTCTTCATTACATTTAAATTTCTTCTTGCTCACTTATTTATTGCTTCGTTATATATATATATATATATATATATATATATATATATATATATCCATTACAACATTACCCATTCCTAACGATTTCGTCACGTTCCCAACATAAATGTGCAATAACAATTTTGCCATTATCTTGCCAAAAAAGCGTATTGACTTTATAACGATATTACATGAAATAGATAAAAAAACTACAAATACGACACACGCATTTTATTTAAGTTGTCTATATTGGATTATTCCGAAAGGGGCATGTGAATGAAGTTATTGAGAAAATGAGAAATATTTCATCATTCATTTTCAGTGTATAATTTACAAATTCAGGATTTTAATGCACAATCACACACTGGGAGTCGTGGGGAAATGAAGATCGGAACACCGATTTTATTTTCAAATTCCTTGGATGGTGAAAATGTCGCGGTCCTCGCGTTTGGTGAGACCAGGCAGTCCGACGCGCCTCAGCCTCCGTCTGCGTCTGCGTCTGCGACACGAGGGTCAGGGGAGGTCAAGTCCCCTCCGATGGAGGCGGTGGAGGGCGAGCGGTCGCGTGCGGCGCGGCAATTCGCGCTGGGCAGGGCGGGGCGGGGCGGGGCTGGGCGGGTGCGACGAGGAGGGCGAGGGCGCGGACCAAGAGCGAGGGGCGACCGCGTTTTTCGGGAGGGCGCTGGGCCACTCCAATTAACGGCTCGTCCGTCCAGCTACCACCAGGCCGTCGCGCATTCACGTCCCCGCTTCTTTCTGCAGCTCCGGAGCCGTGTCGTGCCCCAGGCAGGAGCTGTTGCCACCACAGCGCTCTCAAAGGACCTCCTAGAACGCTAGGTAAATGTTAGAACAAAAATTCCAGGAAAAACCGGAAATATTTTTCAACGTCACAATAATCCCTTCAAAGAATTAAAATGAATATGAATGTACAGATTAACATAACGTTAACATTCAGTTCCCTCCATGTATATCTGCTCGCAACTCTGTTCTACGTTTTCCTTTTATATAACGTGTGTCTACGCCCGGTTAATAGTGTTTTTTTATGACACAATTAGTTAGCTATCTGACTTTATATTGCTTTCGAATAGAAATACTAATAGCAGCTTTGCATATTTACTTCAATGTTGAATATATTTTCATTCGGGGCAGAAACTAGTATCATGAAAATGTGAAAAAATAATTATGGCATTGACAATGGCTAATAAGAGAGGCACAACGAGAACGATGCAAGGAATTTTAAAAATGTATCCTACCGCCGCTGGTAATAAATTAGAATGTGAGAATGCGAATTAAGGAATGAAAACAAACCAAACAAATCTATCAGTGAAGTTAGCATGATGAGAGAAAGACACGGACGAAGAAACATTGGAAAAGTCTTGCGTTATCTGTAATTTGCGCATTTAGTTCTCCATTCTTGAAGTGTTCAAATCTATTTCACAGCATGCTTCGCATTTTTTTGTAAGGAAAAGATTTTCCAAGAGAAAGATCATGATCAAAAGTGATACTCCAGGACATGATGTAAATTTAATTTTAAATTGCAGTGAATAATTTAAGATGTCCAGGAGATAAATATCACTCATTTTAAATAAACTAATAAATATCTATGATGCGAAAGAATCCCCCAAGAGACATAATGAGACAGTGGTTAAAAGTTGCAACAATCTCCAATACAATCATTACACAGATGAACCTAGTGTATATACTCTAGTATTCAAGATGGAAGGCCGATGCAATCCAGTACACAAGCACTGTTACAACGATTAGAACTACTTAGTCCTTCTCATTACAGTGTTAATCTTTATATTTTACATTTACCAATTTACTGTGAATAAAATCCACCCACATAGTTCCAGGTTTTTGAAGCAAACCCATGGAAATGGAGACAATAAAGTAAAAACGAATTTGCATTGTATATAACTGATAAAGAAGAAAAATTTGAAATAACATTATCTTGTTGTCAAGCATTTCTTAGGGTGCGTTCTGGAAGTTTGCAAGTACTTGATACTTCTTTAAAATAAAAAATAAAAAAGGTACATGTTTTTTAATACAATTTGAATTAAAGTCCTTCTTGCAGATACTATAATGAAAAGTCACTACTCTTGTGTTTATTACGAGTATAATCTAATATAATAATTTTGTAATACTATTTCATTTAGTTGTGCTAATATTAAAGTAAAATAACGAATAATCGCTAAGAACCTTGGGTAGAAGAGACTAATAAAAATAAAGATAATTAAAATTTCCTTAATTTATTTTCACAATTCCCTTTTTAGACCCTTGTTAAGGAGATACATGGGGCAAATTACCCCAGCAGTCCCTTCTCCCTCAAGCCACAAGTGAAGGCAAGCCCTCCAAAAAACACGCCCGCCAGCGTCCCTGCCTTCTACCTGGAGGAGCGATGCATTCAGACGACCGAAATTTTCACTGGCTACCACCAGGCTGCGTGAGCGGCGCGGCGACCGCCAGCTATTAAATTATTTTTAATAACACCAAACTCCAGCGTTAATTAGAGCGTCCTTTCACTAATCCTGAAATTCGGGTTCGCTGAATGGGCGCGACGGAGGGTGAAGAGCCTGAGAGACTTCACACCTCAAGACACCTCGCCGTCGAAGGCTCAGCCCCTCTTCCAGGGAACCCCCAGGTGCAAGTGGAAGCAGCGGGACCAATTCGTGACGTTGTATGATTGCCAAAGCCACGAAAAAAATACGAAATACATAAATATACTCGACAAGCAACAGAGGAGTTTGAAACGGAAAACGAAATGAAAGTGCAGTTATTGAGAAAACCTTAAAAAGGGAAAGGGAAAAAAAACCTGTTTCATTATGTTTTTACGCACAGAGATCGTGATAACGAATAGAGCATTTCCTAAAAATTAATATAAAGTTAAATTAAGAGAAGCCATCAGCAACAATACATGAAAGTCAAAAAATGTTTAGCAACTTATTCTAATAAATTTGTTGCTGTTCAAGGCAGTCTCAATATACATATAATTTGTTTCTTATTTATTTACTTTAGGTCGCTTTTCAGCCCGAACAATATACATCTTAGGCATACGATTTAATCCGAAACAAATCCCAGCATTTGTGTAGAAATACATTAACCATTCACAGAGAAATCTCACTAACTTGATTTATTAAAGAAATGTGTGGCATTGTGTACTGTTAACAATGCTCACTAATATTTTCAGCACACTTCTTTCAATTTTGAATATTCAGTGTACACCATTCAGTATTTTGGGATTTACACGTTGCAGTCCTCTAATAAGATCTCACCACATGCATGATCATTGTTTGATGAGAATTTCGACGACTTTATCCTCAAAACCATTTTTAGAGATATAATCTTCTCAATAACTAAGTAAAATGTGTATTAATTAATATACATCATCACTTCAGATTCAAGACATAAAGTGTTTTGTGTTATAAACCAGTGTGCATTATAATATGAATCACCCGCTGTTCTCTTCACTGAAATAGCTCGTTTGAACCCTGCACTATTCACACCGCCACCCTTCTCTCCCGCCACCACCTACCACACCTCGGCGCTGTTCCAGCCGCCTGCGGAGCCACCGCCGCCGCCGCCGCCATCGCCTCTAATTGGGCCGCGCCGCCGATCGCCGGGCGTCGAAATAAAAATATTTCCCCCACCCCCACCCCTCGCCCAATTAGCGGGGACCCCGTGAAGCCGGGCGCGTTCGGCCCAGCACCCGCAGCGCCCCTGGTGGCCGCGGGCGGAGATGCGGGCCGAGCGATAGGGCGGGCGGAGACCGGAGCGGAGCGGCGCGGCGCGGCGCCGGAATACATAAAACAGGGTTATTAATATATTTATTGTTATTGCTCAGGCGGCGATAGTTTGAGCCCTAAGGAGCTTACCTCCGGAGGTGCAAAGTCCTGGATTCCAACTTCCACGTTCGTTTAAAGCGGAGTATCTCGCGGAGATAGGAGCGTGAAACGCTGCTTGGATTCCGCGCCAGCCCGGCGGCGCAGCGCTGAGAAACAACTAATTACCGGAGGTAAAAATGTTGTATGCGCGCCGTGAAGTATTCCGAAGATGAGGAGCGGCGTTTCAGGTCTAGGGAACGCATTCACGCTAATGGAGTGAAACGTGATGAACATAACTCTCAGAAAAACGTGCAGGTGATAAGTAGAGAAAGATGCCGCTAGATATTCAGTGAGGTCTTTAGCGCCTTCAAAAACTGGGTGTATTTTGGAAAGTCTGTGGCATCTGCTCTAAATACCTCTGGTCCCGCAGGTTAAAAAAGTGAGGAATTTTTCGAAAGTACTTTAGTTTTACCTTTACAACATATTCCATTTAATTTATTCATTCTTCCTTGTTTACACATGAATTTATAAAAGTTAATTTTATTATCAAGCAAAAAAAGTTTTACTTTTTAATTATCCTAAAATTATCTGCAAGTGAAAAATGTTGGACCTTCATCTATCGAACAAAACTATCTCAACCTCACACTTTTGGAACATCTTCACTCCTAATCGGTGATACAACAAAAACGTTATTAATATTGTAAGGTATATCGCAACTTTCACCCAGCAATCTTTAATCAGGAAAATAGACTCATCAAAATACCTGGATTCAAAAATTCAAATCCTACGAGAAAAGTTAACAAAGACGCCATCCCACCCCCAGAAAAAAGGCCGTTAAAAAAAATCAGAATAATAATTTTAACAAAATGGAGCACACTAGAAAGGATATTACAAGGCATGAATTTGAGAATACGCATCACATAGTTGTAGAATAAGTGATATGCATTCTTAACGAGTTCTATCTTGATTCGTACCATTTTTATCGTGTTCTTCCTCTTTGCAATACAGAAAACATTTATAAAATAATTTGATCATTTCCTTCAAATACATTCAAACATTTTCTCTTCCTTCTGAAACCAACAGTAATTCAACAGACAAACTTTTCCAACAGGCGGAAAATCAGGTCCCGTTTACTTCATCGCCTCTGCCTCGCCGACAGGAAGTCTCGCGAGAGAAGCAAATATTCGTCCAAGCGGAATTGTGTATGCGAATATTTCCCTGGCAATATTGAATATTCCGAGGGAGCTGGCATTCTGCGGGGCACCCTTGTTTGGCTACCTTTTTAAAATTCGAGCACAGACGTCCGACGAACGATATTCAATGACAAACTGTAACGGTGAGTCTCCGAACAGAATATATTAACGGCAATCTGGATGGAACGGTCACTGCTGTGCGTCCATAACGAGAAGAAAGACAGAATTTCGAGGTTTGCATGTTCATAGGATGGGATCATGATAACTATATGCTAATGTAATAATATAGGTATTTCGACCAAAAGCATCAATATTAGTTTATTTGCATATTAACAGTTTGGGCAAATTAACATGCTGATACTACAATATTATGAAGAGCTTGTAATGAAGCAAGATACGTATATACTGACTCAGTATTTATGATTACGATCTGAATGTTTTTATTGTTCGGTGTGACGTCACATGACATTCAATTTGCATTGTACTAACACTACGCAGTTCTTTTAGATTCAAATATATTTTGTTACGTGTTATTGTGTTATTGTGTTATGATAAAAGTTTCATAAAATATACAGCTTTCCTAACTTTCCACAGAGTAATATTCAGTTTTTATACTCGTAGAAAAATCAAGTGTTATATTTGTAGTAATATACATTATCCGACAGTAGAACAGTAAACGGTAAAATCAAAACACGAACACACATAAAACATCAGCGATACATCACACAATCGGTCATCTGACTATGCCAGAGGATAGGCAAGGTCCAATACACTTTCAGAGCACATACTAAATAGTGATTTATTCCACGCTTGAATGCATGTCATTTGAATTGAAAACAGACCGTAACTAAATATTTTTGATTGACGAACGACAGTGTGTCATGGTATCTTCTTCATTCTATTTACGAAATATGATTATTTCGAGCACGTTTTCGTAATTTTCTTGCATGTCAAACAACTTTCAAAATAAAGCAATAGCACCAAATTCTATCAATTGCTTTATTGAGAATATTCAGACGTTTCTAATGGAGAAATTTACAGAACACTATTACATTCATCAGTCTGATTCTCCACATTATCAGACCCACTTTTCTGGAATTGAAAGAGCATGAATGTTCGCTTGTCAGTCACCGTCTTTACCGGTCACTTTCCGAAGTAATCAAAAGGAATCATACATGGGAGATTTCCAATGTATAATTAAAATCTTACGTTATTATTTAATATTTCTTTCTACAATGAACATTTGACCTTTCTAAAACATCTCCTTTGGCTTCCTTATAATTCCTTTTCATGTCTTCACTCATCCTCAGCCATCAACTGGATTGGAAACTATTTTGTTACATACCTACTTCCGACAACTGCTCTCGGATGACCAGCCCCCCCCCCCCTCCTCGGATTTTGTGAAAGGAAACCCATACGATTGCTGGACCTAATTGCTGAAGGCCAAATAGAAACGAGTTCTGATGATATAATCTTTTTTTTTTTCAGTTTTACATAGGTCTATTCTTACAGACACATATCAAACCTGCTGTCACATAGTGTTTAAGAATTTAGTTTCATCTATATTAAACGGTATTCGAAAATCGTTGAATCTATCTTGAACTAGGAGGCAGAATGTGAATAATTTCGTTCCTGGAATACGGTTTCTTGGTGATACATCACTTCGAAAATAAGCATTTCAAGTTTACAAAGAAGGCCAGAATCAGAAGATTACATTTTCTCATTTAACGGAGTAACAACTCGCGTAGTATGTCCCTAAAAAAACAAACTTATATTTGAAAAGAACATGCAACATTCGACAAATATTATACCCAGAGAGGATAATGGTAAGAAGACGTATTCATTCTATGATACTACAATGTACTAGGCAACCCCATTTATAGTTAATAAATGAAGTAATCTGCATCGGCATACGCGAGTGATGCACATTACTTTAACGTCAATATTACTTGGCGCCGTGCTTCTGGCAGGGGCTTTCCCCGTCTCGGCGCGCCTGACCCGGCAGCCGCCACAGCTCGTAGCCGCGCGCGAGCGGGGAAACGCTGGGAGCGGCGAGGGCATCGCGCTCTATTAGACTGGCTCCCAAGGCCCAGTAAACTCCGCCTGGCGGCCTCTGCTACAGGGGGCCCAGACGCCGCCCGGGGCTGACGGACGGCCCCCGGCGGCGGCGGCGGCAGGGGCGCGGGCGGGGGCGGGGGCAGAGGCGGGGGCGGGGTAGCTGACCCGGCCGGCGCCCGCGCTGCTACGTCACTGCCCGCCGCTAATGTCCCCGCTCCGCCCCGGCCCTCCCCGCCCCGCCCCGCTGCACACCGCCGCGCCCTGCCCCGGGCCGCCCTAATGGGCGCTAATTACTCCGCCGCCTCCCGCGTCGGGCGTTATTAATCCGCGCCCGGCGGGCGGTTGGGCTGTTGGTCGGCCGGGGTAAGGCGGGGCAGAGCGGGCGGTGGTCCGTGGCGGGACGGCGCGGGGCGGAGCCGACTTTGGCGGGGTGACGCGCGGTAGTGCTTGGCTTGGAAGCGGGGCGGGGCGGGGAGAAGGGGTGCTTGGCGGGGCTGGGCGGGGCGAGACGGCGCTTGGCGAGGTGGGGCGGGGGCAGTGCTTGGAGTGGCGGGGTGGGAGGTGACGGTGCTTGAAGTGGGGTGAGGCGGGGGCGACGACCGAGATGCCCCGCGACTAAGTCAGAGCCGTGGCGTGGAGCAATGTCGGTGACAGACCTCGGTCCGTTCGAGGTATCCCGTGTGAGGGACGCACGCGAACGACGAATTTACAAACTGGCGTAAAAGGCTACAATCCGCTTCCCCAAATCTTTTCGAGATTTTGTGTTCACCTTTTTTGTATGTTGTTTGTTCCCTTGGCTGCCCTTCGTCACAGGCGTTTCAAAAAGTTTATGTAATTAATTTAAATAAAACTTTAAAAAATTAGGGGAAACGTAAAAATTATTGATATAATTATTAATCATTTTTTGTAATGAGACATATGTTACTTCACAACTTAAGTAATGAAGTTTTCAATGTGCTGTTCGTCCTTCCTTGAGAAACTACACTTTTTAATGAAACTTAATACTTTCGGCCTTTTTATTATATTCCCTACTTCATGAAATGCACATGTTAGCCCATATATTCCCATTGCCCCAAAAATGGGGCAGTGTATTTTCCTATTAATAGTTCATTTCTTGAAAGGAATGAAGATGTGTTATATACCCTATGTTGTTGTGTTGGCAACAATGAATAAGATAAAGTTCACTGGATTACTCTATAGCGTTTTCCATTGTTGTGAGAGACCTTCGTATAGTGCCTGCATTTGAGCATCATGTCGCTTCACGAATCGTAAGTACATTACTTAAATTAATGATTATTTTTATCGTTTATTTTGTTATAACACAATTTGGTGAAACTTATATTTGAAATATATTTTACATACAAAAGATTATAGCTTTTATTTTAGCGGCAAATTACAATAAAATAGTGACGCCCCTTTATTGGGGCAATGGGAACGGGAGGGTACAGGGTTTTATATCTATTGTTAGCAAGTATATTTTTGACTTTTGAGTAAATATCAATATTTCAGGGCGTGATTATATATTATATTCGAATGTTTAAATATTTTTTTTCTATTTGAATTTCATTTGATTCTCTTATTATTCATTTCAGATTATCCGTTAACGAAATAATAAGTTTATTAGAAAGTGATGATTTCACAGAAGCTTCTATTTATATCTCTGCTCCTGAGAACCATCTTCTAAGTGATGAAGACAGTGGAGAAGATGAAATAGAAGATGGTGATGTAAACCATCTAACTGGAAACCAGCTCCGAGGCCTAGGAGAACTGCAGGCAACAAAAATTACTTCCTCCGGAATAGAAGAAATTATTTTACCATCACAAGAAGTAACACTCGATGTTATGAACCAGAGGACCGCGGCTGAATTGACCACAGATTCAAGGAAGAAGAAGGTTCGAAACTGGATAAAATCGGACATTATACCTGTCCCAGAACGTACTTGGGAACAACCAGATTGGCTGAATAAAAAAGAGTGGTCTCCTGTTGATCTGTTTGAATTATTTTATGACAGTGAAGTATTTGATTTGCTGGTTGAAACGAGTATGAAATACGCTGTTTTCAAAGGAAACACTAAATTTCATGTGTCGCTATGTGAAATGAAAACTTTTATTGCTATTTTGTTGCTCAGTGGATATTGTGGTAATGCAAGGTACCGTCTATACTGGGACACTGGAATTGACACACATCACCAAGGAGTAGCAAGGGCAATATCTAGAAATAGATTTGAAGAAATTTTAAGGTATTTTCATGTCTCTGACAATAATAACCTAATTAAAAGTGATAAATTCTCGGAAGTTCGACCTTTGTGGGCAATGATAAACGAAAGATGGCTCACTTTCTTTCCCCAAGATGCGAACTTGTGCATCGATGAAACCATGGTTCCGTACTATGGTCGTCACTCCACGAAACAACACCTACATGGGAAACCAATACGTTTTGGTTTCAAGGTATGGTCCCTTTGCACTCGATTGGGCTACCTTGTACAAGCGGAACCGTACCAGGGAGCTTCTACTGGGAACGAAATGCCAGATCTTGGTGTGGGTGGATCAGTAGTTATGGACTTGCTCCAAGAACTACCCGAGAAGAAAAAGTACAGCTTATATATGGACAATTATTTTACTTCCATTCGTCTTCTAGAAAAACTAGGTAACATGGGACATGATGCAACTGGTACTATCAGGAACAATAGAGTCGAAAAAGCCCCTCTCATAGAGCCTTCTAAAATGAAAAAGATGCAAAGAGGTGCGTATGATCAAGTGACAGACCAAGAAACACAGATCAGTGTTGTCCGCTACAACGATAACAATATCGTAACTGTTGCCTCCAACAAAGTAGGAGTATCTCCTCTAGGAAAAGCTAAACGCTGGAGTTTATCTGAGAAGAAGAAAATTGAAATTCTACAACCTGCTTGCATTTCTGCCTACAATTTGTATATGGGAGGGGTGGATCGGCTTGATCAAAATGTCTCATGTTACAGAACAGCCATCAGAATGAAAAAGTGGTATTGGCAACTTTTGATGTTTCCCTTGAATGCATCCATGAATAATGCATTTCAGTTATACCGTCTCACACCTTCTGGAAAAAGCGTTAATCATTTAGATTACCTACAGTTTATCAGGATAATAGTTCAGACATACTTAGGACAAAGCTTAGAGCGAAAAATAGGCAGATCGCCAAAGGTGGTAAAAAAGAGGATACCAGAAAAAGTGAGACTGGATGGTCGTGATCATATAATTGTCAAAAGTGAAACACAAGTCAGATGTGGCGAATGCCATAAAAACACCATGAAGAAATGTAAAAAGTGTAATGTCGGCTGCCATGCAAATTGCTTTGAGAAATTTCATTCATAAGCACATGTAGACCAGAACATAAGTTACTTCGTTTCAATCAGTGTCTATCGAACATTTCTCAAACATGAAATGCTAAAAAAATTGTTAACACGTTTATTATCATTAAATAATTTCTATTTTATAGCTTACATATATTTCTTCATTACTTAGTGCAAAAAAATAAACATTTGCTCTTGAAAATAGGGTTTTCCTGCTCCTAAAAACACTGTACCCTCCTGTTCCCATTGCCCCATTTTTGGGGCGGGGCTCCTACACAATATGAGATGTCAAATTAGTGAAAATAGAAAAAATGCATGTAAATTAGACCAAACAAAAAGGGAAACTTAGTGTCATCATAAAATTCTAAAAAAAAAAAAGTTGGGAATATATGGGTTAGGGTTATTACGCATGAGAAAATTTTAAAGTACTGAGAACAAATTTAAAAACAAAACAATATTGTTAGTAAGTTTCATACGTCATTTACATCCTCTTAAAGTATGCTGCATGCTTAAGGAAATAGCTACGAATTTAAAATTAAAGTTTTCATCATACAGAGATAAAGTTAACAATTAAAGAATGATGGAATTTAACTCTCGTTATTTTTGAGTGAAACCAACATATGTAATAAATCTCTCAAGAGTCAATTATTTGTTTTGAAAACATCTTATCGGGTCACTCAAAAAGTCGTCCCGAGTCCCCTACGGCAGCATCTTTTCCTTTACTGGGAATCCATTCTCCTTTCCAACATAAAATCTCGCCGATGTTTGCTCGGAGGCATAGATAAGGGACTCGAGGGACTTCCCTGAAGGGTGGCCTGCTGCACAAGAGGCCACAACCCGTAAAGAAAAAATGCATTGGTTCTTTCGGGCGAAGCGATCTTCAACCTCTCTCGCGCGAAGAGCTCTTGCGAGAAACAACTTGACCTCCTGAATGCTTTTCTTCGCAGCCATTTCTTTGAACATTTAGATCTACCAGCATCAATGCTCTAATTTAATGGAATGTTAAATGTACCCACGGCAGAGGTACCGTAAGATGAATAATTAAGGTTTTTCTATGGAATCTTAATTATTAAAAACATATTTATCAACCTTTTGTAGATCGTGAATGCGTATTTAAACCATCCTGCTTTTCAAATATAATTCTATTTCTTCCGCTTTTGATTCACAATCTTATTTGCTATCAACACTAAATTTATAATTCTATTTCTCACAGAGGTAAATGATCTGCGCCGATTTTGAAAACGAACTTACCCGAAATATCTATCCTTTTTCAGGTTTCAAATACGACATATGCACTACATAGCATTAGAAGATTGAAAAGAGATTTTTTTTTACCGATGACCCATATCAAAATATTACAGATGTAACAAACTATCATCTCGTATTTCTTCTTTAACGATGAAGGCGCAAAATTCAAGAAATTACATTCAAAGATATGTTTCATTTGAGGCAAATACTTGGACCGCAGAGAGGATTTTAAAATGATATACGCGTGGAAAAAGTCGGATGTTAGATGATACTGGCCGCTCTCCAACCGACATACATGTCGAACAGATTCATTCTCCCTTCCGATAGTGTTCGATGAGCTGGAACGAGTCACACGAAACAATCTAGAATTCTGACACGGTCGTCCGCTTCAGGAGGAGGATGTTCAGTTTGTCATTCGAGAAATACCGTTACTTGCTCCGCCTCACGGGTTCACTGCAATGTCGTGGCAGGTTAATGCACCGGCGCGGAGAAACATGGTTGTTTTGTTGCACGACACGAGCTCGCGGAGATGTCTTCGAGACCACAAACCCACGCGTTACTGCTACGTGATGCGACTTGGAAAGATAACCTTGTATAGCAAGTGCAATGGCTGTGCACAGAAACATGCAAGTTATTGATTAGATTTTAACAATGTCAAATACGCAGGACGTAACGAAACAAATTAATTACATAAAATATAATTTTTTTCATTAGTTGGTTGTATTAAATTTCTATTACATTATTCTCTCAAACAAAATAACATTCTGTTGCCTCGAATTTCAGGAAACAAACCTTGGTATTTCGCCATTACCAATGTTCGTCTCGTAAATTAAAAAAAAATGTTAATCAACTTTCTCACGAGTCCATAAAGTACGTGCATGTATGTGTACGTGTGTGTGTGTATGTGCGTGCGTGTGCAAGAGAGAAGAGAGAGGAGAGGAAGAGGAGAGAAGAGAAGAGAGAAGAGGAGAGAAGAAGAGAAGAGAGAAGGGAAGAGAGAAGAGAAGAGAAGGGAAGAGAGAAGAGAAGAGAAGAGAAGGGAAGGGAAGAGAGGAGAGAAGAGAAGAGAGGAGAGAAGAGAAGAGAGGAGAGAAGAGGAGAGAAGTGGAAAGAAGAGGAGAGAAGAGGGAGAGACAAAGCATTGTAAGAGATAAATAAACCACGAATTTGAGACTAGTAGTGCTAAGATTTCAGTACCAAGTAAGTCGGCCTTAAGCAAATACTGAAAATTTATGGAGATCAATTATCATTTCCGTTACCAAAAAAAGCCCAATCGCATATCATTCTTATGTAATTTGGTATTTCTTGCCCGAGAGCCGCGTGTCCGCCCGTGATGCCATCGCCAACTCGCTACCTTGTGCGCTCGGGCGAAGCCAAAAGGACACTGAGCGCCACAGGCAACGGCAAACCACGTCGGCCAACGAGTAACTCGCGCGGTCCCCACGGGTTGCGGTGACCTCACCCACGCGCTGCCCGGCGCCGCCTCGCGCCTGAGGAGCACGGCGCGCGCATAAAATTTCGCGGCCGTCGGCGGGGGCGTCGCGCGGGGCGTGGCCGCTGGCAGAGGGAGGCCAAGCGCAGAGGATGGCTGCAGTGGAAGAATCTGCGGCGGCGGGGCCTGTGGCGATGGGAACGGAGAGCCGGTGATGCTGGGTAGCAACGACACGGATGTTCGCGGGGACGGCGGCGGTCGCGGGGACGGCGGCGGTCGCGGGGACGGCGGCGGTCGCGGGGACGGCGGCGGTCGCGGGGACGGCGGCGGTCGCGGGGACGGCGGCGGTCGCGGGGACGGCGGCGGTCGCGGGGACGGCGGCGGTCGCGGGGACGGCGGCGGTCGCGGGGACGGCGGCGGTCGCGGGGACGGCGGCGGTCGCGGGGACGGCGGCGGTCGCGGGGACGGCGGCGGTCGCGGGGACGGCGGCGGTCGCGGGGACGGCGGCGGTCGCGGGGACGGCGGCGGTCGCGGGGACGGCGGCGGTCGCGGGGACGGCGGCGGTCGCGGGGACGGCGGCGGTCGCGGGGACGGCGGCGGTCGCGGGGACGGCGGCGGTCGCGGGGACGGCGGCGGTCGCGGGGACGGCGGCGGTCGCGGGGACGGCGGCGGTCGCGGGGACGGCGGCGGTCGCGGGGACGGCGGCGGTCGCGGGGACGGCGGCGGTCGCGGGGACGGCGGCGATCGCGGGGACGGCGGCGGTCGCGGGGACGGCGGCGGTCGCGGGGACGGCGGCGGTCGCGGGGACGGCGGCGGTCGCGGGGACGACGGCGGTCGCGGGGACGGCGGCGGTCGCGGGGACGGCGGCGGTCACGGGGACGGCGGCGTTCGCGGGGACGGCGGCGGCCGCGGGGACGGCGGTCGCGGGGACGACAAGGACAGACTAAGGAGGGGTGAGTACCAAGGACAACGCGGGGGGGGGGGCTGTGAGTGGAACCCCAAGATCTGAGAGGGGCTGACGGAGGAGGGGATGGGTCAGCGAGTTTGTTGTCGGTGAGGGGCACTAGGCGAGAGAGTGAGATGTCGCCCGCTAAGGAGAGATGGATCAGTAGTAAAAGTCACATCGTGTCCCCAGTCACGGGCTCGTTTCCTTCGCTCCCAGCGACTATCCGCGACTCGTCAGTTTGAGTCCCTGGGTGCGATGGCGCACATTCTCCTGCCATCACCTACGCTCTCCTCCCGTCGCCCATCAAAAGTCGCGCTCCCTCGCTGCAATCACGTCCACGCATTCGCCGCTGCCCCTCGTCGCAACCGCCACCTTGCATTTCACTTCCCTTTTCTCTTATCTCGTAAAACTAGCACTCGTGCCGTTTCACTGGTCGACGCCATTAACGCCACCTAACAGTTTCTCCCCCTCTTCCCCAATCCCTTCGCATCTCTCGGCGAAGTTCCCATCCTGTTCTCTTCGCCATCCCCCGGCACCATCCGTTTCCGGTCGCTATCACTTTCATCACTTTCTCCATAACCCCCACATCCCTTGTTCTCGGCAGCGCATTTCCCTCTCGTACCGCCCCTCTTGACCTTCAGCTCTTCCCCATCAGCCGCCGCCGCCGCCCCCTGCGCTCCGCCGTACTCGCCGCCCCGAGGGAGAGGCGCGAGCGCGCGCGCCACTGCCGCCAACTTCCCAACAAGCGGCAAATTTGATCCCCGCGAACCCCGCCCCGCCACTCGCTGCCGCGCGCGCTAAAGAAATCTCGCGAGAGAGCAAGAAGTCTGCGCCGCCCTCGCATCTCGCCGCATCCCACCGCCCTCGGCGCCGCGCCGTCGCCGTCGCCGTCGCCGCTACGCCTGATGCTTCGGCTTCGCGACAGAGCTCGATAACCCAACACTCGACTTCTTCCTGTGAAAAAAAAAGCGACTCCCGCGTCCACGTGGAGACAAAATAACTACGTTCATAATAAAGTATTAAACAATGTATTATACTTTCAGTCCTACGAGTCCTACTTGTATACTTGGTTTTACAAGACAGCCATGCATTGCTTATAAAAGAAGTAACCCTTTATGTCAAGTCATATTTCATTTATTAATAAAAAATGTATTTGCTCATGTTCCGATATTCTCCTTTTCCCATCATAAATTTTAGCCCTGTGACATATAAAATAATGTACATTTTCGTAAGATCTATTAGAGATGTTCAATTCAGAGGGGTAAGAATGCATTTAAGAGTTTCTTGAAAATGAAAAGCATTTAAATTGAATTGAATTAAATTCAGAGGGAACATAATTTTAGTAGTCAATAAGAACTTGAACTTTATTGTAGTATGTGAAATTTGTTTTAGTATTTACCACCACATGTGTGATTGTTAAATACTTTTTGTTAGATTTTAAAAACTTACTTGGATAATGGTTATCTACACACGTAATTGCGATTTGCAACTTGGATCCAACGTTTTACGATCAACATAAACATTTTAACTGAAGAATTGCATAAATGACTGATAAACTGCAGAATATCAACGTACGAGTTTTAGTTGAGGCCAATTGCCAGTTTCAGTCTCAAAATTTGAAATTTAGCTGCATCCTTAGTAATGGACAAGTCCAGTCAAACATTATTTAGTGAGGTTGCTCTTATAAAGACTTTCCAAATGAGCAGATACTGGCAAAGTTCAGTTGGAGAGAACAAGTTGAAGGAAGCTTCCTGTGCCGTTCATAGATACCTCCTTCGCAGAGTTGGATACCAAATTCAAAGACTATGTTCTTTCTACAACTCCTTTCATGCTACTTATGGAAGGGCAGAATATACTAGAAATACTCGTAATGAAATGACACCAAGAAGAAATTTGGTTCCGTCAACCAGGACTAGCATGCTCGATAGGAATCTTTAATTTCACACGAAAATAAGAGATCATCCCATGCGCATAAATTACTACGAATGATTTATTAGATTGCTCCATTACAAACAAAATGTTTCATAAACGGATTTAATGAGAAATAAATTGTTTTCCTCAATCACAACCAAAAATTGCACATGACGTGAAATGAATTATACATAAAGGGAAAATATTTTGACATTATTTACAAATTAATGGCCAATCATGAGCACACAATCTATTTTATGACCAATTTTATGTTAAACTAAAACGAAATATTGAAATTTAAAACCTCCATCAATTTAGAAACAAAATATAGGTCACGTACTCACATGCGTTACTTAAAGTGAACATTCTAACGACACTGAATGTTATTTTTATAATCCACGAACTATTCACCCATATCTACTGCACCTGAGGCAAATACTGATACACGTAACAGATGATGCACAAGCTTGGTGGACGGGGAAACGTTCAGTTCTGGGATGTGCCTGACAAGTAAGACACGGAAGAAGGGACTTTTTTACAATAATGATGTATTTCCCTCTTGAATGAAAAGAAAACATTAAGGAGGAAACAGATTTTTGTTCTATCAGAGAGATTTTTTAAAATTCTAATTGAAATTATTTCTAATATTAGGAATAACGATCATCAGACTAGCTGAACCCTTGCAATTACATTGCACAATAAAACAGTTGTTGAGTAACTGCAACAGGAAAGTACTATATAAACAATATAAGGAAAATCTATATTTCAAAAGTATCGTTTCATGCCTTTCGATATTTATTCTCTAAAAGTGATGAAATGGGGTAAGTTCACAAATTCTGGAACAATACAATTACTATTCATTATTAGAGTTAAACTGTTTTTCTGAAAATGTAATTGAAATGTTTTTCGTTTACCAAAATCTGTACTTGCGTATTGTAGTGAATTGTTGTGGGATATTCTGCTATCCATCTTAACTTAAAAATGTAATGACCTCTTAATCTGTACGAGTCACACAATAATGCTGTATGCGGCTCGCAAGCGGCGCTAGAGCCACCGCTTTAACTTTGAATCACAATGAATGATGCATGAAAATTCTCAAAACCCAAATTACACTCCTAAAAATACAAAAATAGTAAAAACCGTATGAGCTCTAGATTATTCGGAACAATGGATATCATGTCTGAAATAAATTCATTTCAGCACAGTCTTCACTCAGGCAGTGCGTCTCCATTGGCCCAGTTCGGAATCCATCTCGCCTCCAGACACCGATCCAGAAATTGGACGCGACCGTCGGCTCCGCTCTCTCCGGACGTCGCCTTCGGTGCGTAACGCATCGCCGCGCGGCGCACGCCGGCTGGGAAAACGTACGAGCCGATACGACAGGCGGCGCGGGCCATCTCCCGCAGCGGGCAGAGCCGCGCCTCCTAAATCGCCGCGACAGCCGACGACGCACTGCTATCGGCAGCGGATGCCGTAACGGCTCGTTACAAATGTTGACAACGACCGTTCCGCGTTCCACTGCCACTCCCGCCCCCGCCCCCGCCTCCCCGTCGGCCGCTGGCATCCCAGGCCCTGCCTGCGTCGCCCACTCTGTTGCTCAGTGGCTGCGCTGCGCCTCTGCCCTCTTCGGCCCGCAGTTCCGGCAGCCGCCGCCTGCTGCTTCACCAGCAGGTCCCTGACCTTAGCTAACGGGCAATTGTGCCAATTGTTTCACATGAAATGTGAGACAGTTTCTTCTCTTTTTATTTTTTATTTTATTTTAAGGGTGATTTTTATACAGTAGGGTCGCGATAATCTGAGATAATTGGGGCTGATGGTACCTCGTATTACGAAAACCTGAATACACACACACGCATAAAAATTCATAACGAAATTTTCAACTACAATGTAAAACGAAGTCAATTTCTCTTCAGTGCTTCTAGTTCCTCTTTGATAGAAACAAACGTCCTCTTGGCCTTTCCACTCACGAAAGAAGAAAAAATCAAAGTTTCAAATTACAGTATGCCTACTATAGTAACGCACAGTACAATGAACAACTCAAATGAGCGGGAACCGGTCACAAGAATGTAGCAGACTAACACTGGCACCGACCGCCGCACACGTGACCTTCGACGCAGTGTTGCCTACTCGTCAAGAACCAACCCTAGATTATCGCCGTTTGCCTGGGTGACTTGGCGCACATCAGGATTTATTTTCCATCTCTGACACGAAATCTCTGATTAGTGAAGCTTGGATTACCGCTACTCTACTATTCTATTGTGTCGCGAAGTATATAAACAGATCTTGTGACAGCACTAATTTAATGAACATCGCTCATTCATTAACTAGACTTTTTGTTTGCTCCAACATTCTTCCTCGTATCTTCTGCAACATCACTGCACTCTACTATTACACCAATGAAGTTGCGACATGGATTTCTACTTTCGACACATTTCAAATAACATAACATGTACTCTTAAATGAGATTCAAATTTCAGCAACAAATAATAACGTGAGACTCATTCTTTGTATTATACAATTATTCCTTCTTCTCTTAATAAAAAAGGAATAAATAATCAATGATCAAATCTTATCTAGTAATGAATGACTAACCTTATACTAAATTGGATGATGTGCAAAGTCCATCAAATTCTATCACCTTATCACATTTTTCATCCATAATTTCTTTCATTTAAATTCAAATGGGTGCTTATCTTCATCTATCACACTTAGGGAAAGTTTCTTTCTCCTCCCTTCCAAACTGCGCAAAACTAAATCGGGACTCAGTGTAGCCTAGTCACACCGTAGTAGAGTTATCCGGAGGCCTAGCCAATGACATACCCAAGAGTCATTCTGACACCGCCTCGTCGGCTCTTATCACGCCCGACATCAGTGTCAATTCTGTCAACTATGACTGCGTCAACTCATGTCCGCTGTTCTTAATCCCACTTGTCCCATCGCGTGGCTGCTTTCATTTGTCATAGAGTTTTGCCTGTCACCGAAACCGATCTCCGTTAATTTCCAGCTTCATCTCTCTCTTGTTTGTTGCACAGTCATCCACATTCGATACGCGTTGGCGTTCCTTGTCTTCAGATTTCTAGGGACCTTCGTTCTAAACGAACTATTACATCAGGGACCACTGGTATCGTTTATTGATCAACTGAGTGTTAAATTGCAGTTTAGCACAAACTCCGGAATAAACGATAGTCTAATTACAGTCAAAAATACACTTTCATGTTTCTCTAAGTAGTCGCACAGAGAGCACAGATACAAATATCTCACTATGCTTGGTCCACACAGTTGTGTGCAATGATTTTTCTGTAGTTATTCCAGTATCAAAGTGAAATTACTTGGTACTGTGCAGTGAAGCGAAGAGTGCAACACCAGTCTCAACGTTAGTGCAACCCAGTGGATGAGAAAATACATGCGTGTTAGATTTAAATTGAAACAAAATTGAAACAAAAAATCATGAAAATTACGACATTGTAGAAAATAAAAACACTGTTACTTAAATACGAGTGTGGTATGAATTATTTTTTTCAGAGTGTTAGTGTGTAGTTATATAGTAATATGTATAGGTGTGTGTGTGTGTGTGTGTGTGTGTGTGTGTGTGTGTGTGTGTGTGTTTACGAGATACCAATTTCCACCACCTGGAGGATTAAGCCACTAGCGTAAATAACGTCTTATCTTATCTAATCTTCTTCTAAAGAATCCTAAACTAAATTTCAGGTTCATATTAAATTGGTTTCTGTTCACTAGCACGTGACAGAAATAAGTAATTTGTTCATTAAAACCGCGATTTAATATTCAGCGAATATTCGCCGAACGAACGAATTAAGAATGGATTAGGGGAAAACCATGAACAAGTAGGTAAAATTTGTTTTCCTAATACTCAGTTAACTCAATATAACAGAATTAAACACTCGAATGAAAAACCAGTCTTAACGGCTGGCGTTCGTTAACGATTTTACCTGTCGCTGACCGTTCAGAACAATCCAAACAAATGAGATGTAAGACAATAAGGCGTATAATTGCCCCTTCCCAGAGAAGAAATATTTCATATAAATATTTAATATGAATATTTCTTACGAGAAAGCAATATTACGATAAGCACTGAACGACACTCGGCCAAAAACACAAATAACGGGGTTGATTGGAAACAAACCTCCGCTATCGTCTTAGTTTAGAAACTTCATCCGCATTTGTTTCAGCCACTATTCGACGTAATGACGTAACTATTCAGTAGTTCAGCATTTAGTTACGAGTAAATTCCCTTCACACCATGATCTACCCACCGTTCACCATGACCACGAATTGACATTTAATTCTACCTTTTTGCATCAGAATAACGAGTTGATTAAAACCAAACCGCTGGATTGCCCGCCCCCCCCATGGGCCAGCGTGGGCGTAGGCGGAGACGCTCTGCGGAGCGGCCGGGCGGGCGGGCGGCACCGGAATCGGGCGGTTCCCGGGAGGCCGTGTGCTCCGGGGAGGCTGTTCAAATTTTCAGAGCGCGCGCGGGCGAGCACCCGGCGCGAAGGGCGGGGTGCGGGTAGCGGGGCGCGGGTTGCGGAGAGCGGGTAGCGGGGCGGGGGGCGCGGGGCGCGGGGTGCGGGGCGGTTGGTTCCGCGCGCGGGGGCGGAGGGCGCCCGCCGCCGGAGAAAAATAGAGAAACACGGCCCGCGGGACCAGCCGCAGTCTGTCTCTCGTCTAGTCGGTCCCGCGGGACGCCGCCGCGGGAGAACCAGAGGAGGAACAGGAGGAGGAGGAGGACAAGACGCGAGTGCGGGGAGGGGGCGGGGCCTGAGGGATGCTGACGCAATGGTCGTCCGAGGCGCTGCCGTCGCCGCAGCCTTGGCGCCGGAAGGCTCACGAGACGGATGGATGGGAAGACGGATGCGGGCCCGGGTTCGAGGAAGGCGGTGGAGGAGACGTTGGCGGCGACAGCTGGGGCGCCGCGGGTGATGCAGTAGGACAGACGCACGCGATGCACATTGAAAGCGGACGGGCGCCGAGTCGCGTTTCGTCTTCAAAATCCGGCCAATTGGACAGGAGATTTGCACGACGTTTCGGTTTGAAAGCAAAGGCAAGGAAACCAGAGTGGATGTGATGAGTAGATTGCTAGAGTGGCGACTTTATGGCTCAATTTATTGTTTTTTAACATCTTGTTAGAAGGGAAGAGGAATCTCTCATATTGTTCAATGGCAGCAGGTTATTTTTACGGCATGTTGTCAGTTTTCCTCTTTCTAGGAACAATCGATTTTTAATATTGATCAGACATTTTTACAGCAACTGGAAAGGTACATTCCAGATAGGAGCCATCTCTTGAAACCAAGCTAACTTCGATAATAAAATCACAGTGAAAAGTTATGGAAGCCAACATACGTCTACATAGTGAGTGTGAGTCTATATTCATCTCCCAGCAAACATCCCGTCAATGTATTTCCTTCTCCGTAAAATAAATTCGAATCCCCTTATTCAAAACGTAAATAAATGAAAAAGAATTAAGAGCCCTTCAGAATTCAAATTTTTTTTTGTAAAATTACGGGCGAATGCAGAGCGGAGAAGTACACCACAAACCAGAACTGCACACTAGTCAAGGACTATCCCAAAAAGACAAGAGCGAGCATCCGACTAAAGGCCGCCCTCGGCAGCCGGCGCGGCGAGGGCCGGGCCGAGAGGGCCGAATAGAGAACGCTGAGGTGGCGGAAGCTGACGCGAGCGGCGCGGCGCGGCGCGGCGCGGCGCGGCGCGGCGCGGCGCGGCGCCAGCGGCGGCGGCGCGAGGGTTATCGCGGAAGAGGCGCCCAACTTCTAAGCCGCCTGTAAACGCGCATTACGCTCCGCGCGGCCTCTCAGGCGAGTGGCGGCGGCGGCGGCGGCGGCGGCGGGAGCTGAAGCGGGGGAGGGGGAGCAAGAGGAACGGCGAGCGAGATCGGCGGAGCGACGGCGCGCAGGTCGCTAGGCTGCTTCCGACAGCGCTCAGGGAAGCTCTGCGAACCGTCCCAACCCTCCGAAGCGACACACCGCTCACCGCTCACCGCTCGCCTCTGGGTCCGGAGTTCCAATCCTGGTCGATCCTTGTGGAATTTGAGGTGGGCAGAAGGGGTTCGCGGCAGGTTTTGTCGGGGTTCTCCCGTTTCCCCTGCTTCTTTTTCTAGCTTTCTCCAGTACTATCCATGTCGAATCAACATCGTAGACACCCGTCACTATTTACCAAAAGTGTCACAGCACGTTCAGAGTAGAACATCTGCGGAAAGGCGACGCCAGTGGACCAATTGCAATGGACAGAATGGAATAGAGAAAATTCCCAAGAACAATGGCTACTGGAGAAAAATACGAAAACAAATACGATGGAGTAAAGTGGGCCTACTGTTATGAAAAGATAAAAATGTTGTTGCTATTGAGATCGTGGCTAAAACTACGCGTAATAAAATTATGTGCTTGTATGATGACGCAGGAGGGCTACACTGAATTGTCAAAGGCATTAGCTTATAAATGTATAAAAATCTTTCTAGGTTATTCCATTTAAATATTGCTGCTACTTCTATATTCACACAAAGGAAACATTGAAAAGACTACTTTCGGTTTAGAATAACAATTTCATGACTTTGTCACTTGTTTCCAAAATTTCAGAAAAATGACCATTTATAGAATATATAAACTCACCCCGTCCGCTGTTACAATGCAGATTGTAGAATTGGAATAAAGCACCAACTTACCTACAACAGAAACACACAAGATTTAAATGAATTTTTGGAAGTTTGACATGGAAAATTAATGTATTGTACAAGAGTAAATTCAGCTACTCCTTACCTCGCATGTACCTGATCACAAAACGTTTTTATAATATGAACTTCCAAATTGATTATATCCTTATTAGTTATTACAAAAGAAATACAAACATTCAGCATTTTTATTAGAGTTGTCATTAGATGTGTTACCATTGAGCATGGTATCCTCTTGGAATATTAACCACAATACGAGAATTTGAAACGTTCATTGAAAGCAGTTTTGATTTCTCTAGAGAAGTTCCCTTAAACATTTGCTTCATTAATGCATTACGTTTTCTACAATGAATTAAGAAAACAGAACTCAAACCGGTTAAATAGACTTGGTGGCTGTGTTCGACGTTACTTTCATTTCCGAGCGCGGGACAACGGTAAATACAGTGAAGCTAGTTTCCAGCTTCGGGGCGAGGTAGATGGAAAGAGAAACATTAGGCGAGCTGCAGCGGGAGAAGCCCATACAGACAGAACGTGGGAGCTCGGAGAGTCGCGTTGCACTCAGAGATAGGGTATCTCAGGGCTGGCGTGGCCCAACCGTGGCCGGCAGCGCGTCGCCGAAGAGCGGAGAGGAGAGGAGAGTGGAGTGGAGGAGACGCGACTGGCAGAGACAGGTCGGGGGCGAGCAAGCAGTGCGGGTGGAGTTCGTGGAAGCCGGCCGGCCGGCCGGTCGCTCAGTCGGTCGGTCGGACGGACGGCGAGTGCCCGGCTCGAGGAAATCCCGGCGCGCGGTGCCCGAGGGCGAGGAGGTCTGCGAGGGCGGGGCGGGGTGGTGGAGGGGGGCGGACGGTACGGATCCGGGCCCGGATGAGCCAATCGATAGCCCCGCCCCCGCTCCCGGAAGAGACGGGGGGACGCGGTCCGCGATTCAGCAGCCACCCCGAGGGCGCCCGGCCCGACGACCTTCGTCGAGAGCGCAGCCTCCGCGCCGCGCTCTCTTAATTCGCTTCGCCCACTGCGCCCCGGGCCGCCCCGCCCCGCCCCGCCACGCCGCGCGCTGCCGCTCAACGCAATTCGTCCACACGTCCGCTCTTAGGAGAAGGTCGTACGTAGTTGAAACAAGTAAATTCATTGACGATTGAAGAGAATAAACAAAGATATAAATAAAGTTTTTGGTCGCCTTAATGAAATGGTCATCGTCTGAGATTCAAGCAACAACTTCCACTGACGTTTCTGATTTGTAAATAAGACTCACAGGTAATTTAATTTTGTTTAGTCAGTGAAGCCAGGAATATGAAAACACCAGTTCAGGTACTAGTAATGTGTGTTTATTTTAATGTTTCGACTTGACATTTAAAACTGAAGGAGTATACTTAAAGAATTTACAGGGGAAACTAATATTTCACTGAAATTCAAATACATTCACTTGACATGCACCACTATAAGAGAAAAATACCTCCGAGCATTTTTAGCGGAGAATGTCTCAACTCACGTCCAACACGCCCAAAGAGTAATTAGTACCAATTGTACGTATATTTCAAATAAAGTTTGCTTCAAACAAAACTTAACAAACTTTAAAAACAACCTTTAAACGTAAGTCATAGTATCTCTTTCTCTAAATATACTTATAAATCAATTGGAATAATTCAGCGCAACAGTACATATAACTACTGTAAAACTGCAAACGCGGTGAATAGTTAACAGTACTTGTGTGACAATCCTTGAATTACAACATAAAACTGGAATCAACGAGATTTGTGAACGTTCGGAAACCTGAGAATGAGCTAAAAACGCCCAGATATGAAAACAATTCAGATATAATCTAAACTCAAACAACGATGGGGAAAGGATTAAAAAATAAGTAAAAGAGTTGGCCTTGTCTAAGCAAGTACTTTGGAACAACTGAAACCTTCAAATATTTCACATTCACACACGCGAATCCAAATTAACACAAACAGAAGAAAGAGAATAGCAACTGTCACTGAAGTAAATTATCGAATAAAGGATCATCATACGCATAATACATGCAGCAAGAAAGGCAACATCTCGAACGACATTTAAATTTTATGTGGATCGTTATTCTTCAGTTCTTCAATCGCTCTGAGAATACTCGTTAAAAAGTTCTGTGTGTACTCAAGTACATAATCCAGAATGATAAAAGGAACGTTCTAAAGAAACCTTTTCTATTGACGATCTTAGATTCACCAACAAGTAAAGTTACAGACAAAACCGAAAGGAAAAATTCATGTAAAGGTGAAAGTGTAAGTAGATAAAGCAAGGACTTTTTTGCGTGCGAATGTACACCAGGTATCAGTTTTCCTCACGAAACCCGAGTGGGAAAAGCCAAGACCTGGTGCAAAATGCCAATTATCACACGATCCCCCAATAGAGAGATCCTCATCCATCATTAAACTTCATAGCAAATGAAATCCAAATACATCTTCATGCACTAGAAAGTTGATCCTGAACATGGAAGATTAAAATCAATACTATCAAATCAGACGATAAAATATTCACATTCAAACCCTATTCCCCTCCCATCCAATTAAGAATAAAAAACAATATCATTCCGTGGACCATATAATACGGCAGTTAAATACTTAGAACTTCATCTTGACACAACCCTCAACTGGAAAATTCACGTAGACAAAGGTCAGCGAAAAAATCAAAATTCTCTAACTGAAATCGTTCATAAATAAAATTACTAAACCATCTTTAAACAATGCCATTATCATATTCAAATCTATCATCGGACCCCTCCTCCTATACGCCAGCCCAATATGGACAAATTGCTGCCAAATGGAACATAAATGAATTGCAAATCACCCAAAACAAATTCTTAAGATCCATCACTCAAGCCTCCTGGTTCATCTTCAACAAAAAACTACACTCTGAATTAAACATCAAACCAATCACTTACCATATTGCCTATCTCGCCAATAACTTTTACTCAAACCTGCACTTGAACAACCAAAGCAGATATCTCAAGCCAGGTAAATGTACAGAAAGTCGAACTCGAAAAAAATTGATATCCTTTACATGCGTTCTTGAACATATTCAGAAATATAGAATAAACCAACTGAGGTGCTCTGTGCGTCCCTTCATCAAATGCAGTTCAGTAAAGTTGTGAATTAGATTAAGTTAGATTGTAAGCCCGCAAATACAAATGTAAAGTTGAACATCAACTGAACTTAGTAAATTCAACCAGAATATAAATAAATTGAAAAAAATAGAGAGAGCGGCGCGAGAAACGAATGAGTAAGCACGAGGGCGGCGGCGCGGCGCGGCGCGGCGCGGCGTGGTGGCCGCAGGGCGGGGCGGAGGGGACGAGTGGAGAGCGCAGCGCCGGGCCCCAGACGCGCGCATCTCAGGTGCGTCAGCGCTGCAAATAGCGCGATTCACGGCGCGCGGCGGCGGCGGCGGCGGCGGCGAGCGATGCAACAAAGCCGCGCCGCGATGCACAAAAAGACGCAGCAGCAGCGAGGCAGCGTGGCGCGGCGGCCGAGAGGAGAGAAGAGAAGCACGCGGGAGGGAGGGAGGGAGGGAGGGAGGGAGGGATGGGATGGGATGGGAGAAGAGACAGAAAGATGGGAGGAGTGGCAGGGTAACAGTGGCGAAAGGAGAGGGAGAGGAGAAGAGAGGAGATATGTGGGAGAAGTGTGGCACGGCGGCGGATGAGGCGAGCAGAGGGCGGGAAGAGAGAAGGTAAGAGAAATGGATGAAGCATGGCGGGGCGGGAGGAGCTGGGCGAGCGGGGCGAGGAGGGATGGGAGTTGTGATGGGAGCAGTGGCGCCTGGCGGGGCGGGGCGGGGGAGGGGGCGGGGCGGGGCAGGGGGCGGGGCGGGGCGGGGCAGGGCGGGGAGAGGCGGGGCCAGAGGAGAAATGAACAGATCTGGCATCACGAGGAGAGAGAAAGAGGTGGGAGTAGAAGCAAGCAGAGGACAGGAGAGGAGAGTAAAGGAGGAGTGGCGGGTTAACCTGAGCGGGGAGGGGGGGGGCGATAGTATGGATGGGAGTAGCGTCAGGTGGTACGGAGAGGGCGGGGCGGGACGGATCGAGTGGAGAGTCGGGTGAAGCAGGGCAGGGCGGAGTGGGCCGAGATGGACTGAGTAGGCGGAGAAGAGCGCGCTAAATGCGGAAAAAAGGCGGAGAGCGGGCGGAGTACGCGCATTAGCCGGCATGCGCAGGGGCGTCCAAACACGCGGCACTCCGACGAGCACAACGTGCGAATTCCTGCTTGCAGAGGTCACCTGCACACGAACGTATGCTTGCATTCACGTCTAAGAACTTCTCGTCACTAACTCTACAGCCTCATTTCCACAAAAATTTCGTATTTCAGCCGAATGTTATCCAAGGATATTTCATCTAACGTACTGACTACTAGCGTAACATGAGAAAGAAAATTCATCTCTGAAAAGGTAGGCAGACATGCTATCAATTTTAAATGAGATTTTTGAGAAATAAAAATATAATGTTACATTATTCAAGAAAAAGAACTTTCTCATTTCACCACACCTCTCATTTTACTTTTGCCTGTATCACTTAACACGTCACAATCTCCAATTGAGTTTCAATGACGTATAAAATGCAATTTGATTTCACCACGAACCTAAGATTACATGAAATGTTAGAAAGGCTGCTTCAGAACGAGCCTTTCTTAACGCACGGACGTAATTGTGTCGTACAGATTTATATATTTCTCGGATTATGCAATATTAAGTATTCATATCTGGATGAGAATTTTCGGACATTTCCATCTGGCAACTTACGTAAGGTAAGGAAGCTTGAAATGTCAGAAAAGGAGTTATACATCTACTCACTCATGTCTTCCACCTGTTACTATAATATGAGAGTCAATTATCAAAGTATAATTTGTTAATGCATTAAACCATTGGTAAAAGTAGAAAAATTCTAACAATGCTCTCAAAAGATATTTTATTTATTTACGTTTCCAATAATAGTTTTTGGTAGTACCCTGCCTTCAACTATAAAAGAAACTTCGAATAACTAAGTATATTCACAAGCAGAATAAATAGTGGAAGGATATATTGGGATAATATAATTCGACCGAGAAAGTTCACTTTTCAAGCAATCACCGAGAAAAAAATTCACCCAGACCATCGGATGCGTAGGTTGTTCGAATTGCAAACAGACCAGCCCCTGTGCCTAACTCGTGTACATACGGTTTCCCCCCTCAGCTTTCACATATCTTATCCGAGTATGCGCTCCATACCAAACTGATCAAACAAAACGACCCCCCTTTTCTACTTTGCTACACGTCACTAGCGCAGCGACAAGTTGTGTGACTCTTCGTGCAGTTGGATGCTTTATCGCAGTCACCTCAGCGGTGTCGTAACAGTAAAATACTAAAAATATAGCCAATCAATATTATGCAATAATACTGCTGGAGACAAAATTATTATTTTCTGGAACTGTGTGAAACGAAGATCAAACGCCACACTGGCGTTTGCTTGAGATTTTCTCAATTTTTATTTATATATCAATCAATCAATAAAAAATTACGTTCAAAAATATTTTTTGTTGAAAATTTTTCGGAGGCTCGAATCCAACACCGGAGACGAGTGTTTAAGAATGCTTAAGCCTGTCTCTCACTATTTGACGCACCACCATCAGAGGCACAGCGTCGTATTTCTGCTAGTAAACACTCCTTATCTCGCAATGGAGCTATCCTTCACTGCTTCCACCTGCTTGCCCCGTCGCGTGCCGCCCCGCCCCGTGCCGCCCCGCCCCGTGCCGCCCCGCCCCGTGCCGCCCCGCCCCGTGCCGCCCCGCCCCGCCCCGTGCCGCCCCGCCCCGTGCCGCCCCGCCCCGTGCCGCCCCGCCCCGCCCCGTGCCGCCCCGCCCCGTGCCGCCCCGCCCCGTGCCGCCCCGCCCCGCCCCGTGCCGCCCCGCCCCGTGCCGCCCCCGCCCCGTGCCGCCCCGCCCCGTGCCGCCCCGCCCCGTGCCGCCCCGCCCCGTGCCGCACCGCCCCGTGCCGCCCCCGCCCCGTGCCGCCCCGCCCCGTGCCGCCCCGCCCCGTGCCGCCCCGCCCCGTGCCGCACCGCCCCGTGCCGCACCGCCCCGTGCCGCACCGCCCCGTGCCGCACCGCCCCGTGCCGCACCGCCCCGTGCCGCACCGCCCCGTCCAGCGCCGTCCACGCTTGCCTTGTCCCGCTCCATCCCGTCCTGTTCCGCACAGTCTCACACCGCCCCGCCCCCGACTTGCGTTGTCCCGTCGTCCCTGCCCCCTCGCCGCCCTACCGTGCTACCGCGTTCCGCGGGTTTAATTGAGCGTTTTACGCCGTTCGAGGCCAGCGTGGCGCGGCTCGACGCCAGGCGAGAGCGACCGCCTAGAAGCAGTGGCCGCCTAGATCAGGCTTGCCAAACTGCGCCCGCACGAGCTACTTGCCCGCCTACGAAGCGCGGCGCTGCTGAGAGCGCGGGTCACTTCCCCTGACTTTGCTCTATTTCCTCTCCTAATCCAGAATAGTGGATACTCACGAAAAAATGTTTGCTAGATTTGTTTTGACTAGTTCTCTTGCAGGTGCTGACAGGCATGTTGTGCCCGCAGAAGACAAGAGTTGTGGGTACTTCCCATGTAAATTATTACATTGCAGTGCTTTTCCTTGCTATACAAAGACTATTATTTATGCACCAATAAAACTATATTCACTTGGAAATATCTGCAAGTTATTCAATATAATAAAAATCATTGGAAGCAGCATCCAATTTAATCGGTAAATGAATGAGTTTCTCCGGGCAATATTTAAGAGACTTTTTCATGTTAAGATGTCTGGCAGTTTTCTGCCATTTTATTCCAGCATCTCTCCGGATCAAGGCAATAGTTTGCAACATCATCACAAAAATCATCGAATATACAAGTATCTGTAAATATGAAATGATATAGGACTCAGGATTTAAATCGTCACAGGATCATTGTCAGAAATATAATTTCACAATATTGGGTGTACCCAAAAATGAAATGGATGAACTCCTCCAAGCCTTGTAGTAAAACGTACTTCATTATTTTATTAACAAAATGTAATGTTCCTTTATTCTTAATATCAAACAAAACCTACAACTAACTCATTCCAGAACGTTATAAGTTTGTTTTCACAACAACAAAAAATGCTGCAAATACAAGAATTTCAGATGGACGTTTTAGAGTTGCTATTTAGAGTCACGTCCATCTAAGCTCGCCTTTTCGTGCAGGGGAGTTTCTCCGCTGATTGCCAACGAGGCGGTTGAGCTTAATGAGGCGTTGCAGCCTAAATTTACGTCTTTCTACGCCTGTCGACGGGCAGGAGGGCTGGGGCGGGCGTTTTCGTTCGCAGTTATTTTGAGAGCCCAGGTAACGTATGGGCGCTCTCAGGGCTTTATCTTACAGATTCATTAGGGCAGCAGGCGGCGACCGAGGGGGGACTTGCGGGTGAGTGAAGAGGATGGAGGCAGCAGGTAAGGTACGAACAGTTGACCCCACCAATGATCGCAGCAATCATCATGGCTCCAAAATTTGTAAATTGAAATGCCTCAATGACACTGAAAAAAGAAGTTTTAAAAGCAGAAAAGGTAAGAGAGATACTATACTGAGATTCGTGATAAAACATTATGAATTTGATTGGTTGTTGACTGATGTCCGGGCATGACAACTGCTATGGAAATTATTCCCGTTAGAGAAATGAGATTTTTATTGTTAGGAGTGGCGATGTACCTCACTTACGAAATAGTGAGATTCGACCCCGACCTACACGTCGGTTTACGGGAGGATTCCCTCTCCAAGTATCTCCTCCGGCGGGATTTTCCCTAACCGCGGCAAACTAAGCTGTTGTCTGGTCTCTCGACACATGTGATATTGTAATTAATGCAAGGGTACGTGTGCGTAAGTAAGGGAAGAGAACAAGGCATGAAAGAGGAAAGAAATATCGCGCGCGGTCCATGGCCTGTTTGTTAAGGTACTGCTCTGGGATTTAGCATGGTATTGATCGAAGAAACCACGGAAAACCTCCGATTGGAGCCACCACTTGCTAGAATTTTCCTCCAGACAACGGCTGAATTCGACCTAGCTATGTTCTTAGGATCGAAAAACCGCCACCGTCGGGAGATTTTCTCGAAATACAAGTATGTTCGAATAAAAAGATCATTGGATTCTTCTCACAACGTATACGAACGGTGACTATGAGCACACAAAATCAAACATACTGCTAATCATTTTTACATATTTTGTATTCACCCTAATACTCCTAAAGTATGTTCGTTTTAAATGCGATTGAAAAGTAATCTCTTTGTATATTACATACAGTACACTTAATAAACAATGTGTGTTGTACGTGAAAAGGAAAAATTGGATTGTATAAAGTCTGATGAAAGTCAAATGGAGTTTTTGAATGAAATGACAGTTATTTATGTTTTGATAATTTGCTATAGATGACATTTTTCATTAACATAATAACTGAGTACCTCTCGAAAGGTTCAGTAACCAATTAACGATATCTTTCGCTGTATATTATGTGTATACCATGCCATGTATGTGTGCATTAGTTAACGTGAACTCAAAGTTCTCAAGTCCCCTGTAACAAATTTCGGAAATGCAGACCGTGAAACTGCTAACGAATCGCAACGGTTCTGCTGTACGAAAAGGATGGCGGCGGGAGCTGTGTCGAGGATCGACTTGAGGTCGCGGCCACCAGGTTCGCGGGTGCGGCGTAGGCAGGAAAACAATCACCGGTGCTGCAGAGGGGCGGTCGGGCAGACGGACGGGCAGAGAGACGGGCAGAGGGACGGGCAGAGAGACGGGCGGGGACGGCGAGAAAAACAAGGAAAGGAACGCACCGCGCACGAGGCCTGAGGAAGAGGGAGCGGCGTCCGGGAAAGTATGACGCACCGCCACAGGAGAGCCCCTCACAGGGCATTACAACGTCGAGTATCCATTACCCGCGATTACCGAAAAAGTAGGTAGTAGGGAGTTTTTGCCACCTCGAACGATAAGCACTATCGATCTTCTGCGCATGCGCAGATGCACTAAAGTGATCGAAACTTAAAGTGCGCATGAGCAGAAGATCGATAGGGCTTACCGTTTGAGGTGGCAAAAACTCCCTAATGGAGAGGTTTTGTACCCTGGAACGTTAAAACAATCTAAAGTACTATCGATCTTTTGCGCATGCGCAGTTCAAGTTGCGAATCAGTTTTGTGCATCTACGCATGCGCAGAAGATCGAGATTGCCGCCGATTGCTGCCCGTAAAGGCGTGCAAAAACTCTAATATTTTCGAGAGCAGTCAAATACATAATATTAATAGACTCGGACATAGAATTTGAGGCAAAGACATTATTAATGGTAAGTGAACAAATTTCTCACTTCAATTACACCCGTTCATTATTTCCATTACACCGTGAAAATTATTCAAATTAATTAATACAATTTCTCTGAAGAATAATATCAGTACAGCAGTTCTACTTGGAAATCACAATATTTGGTTATTTTTCCGATCCACTTTGGATTATGATCCACTATTATCCATTTGGATATGATCCAAATGGATTCTGCTATATCTATGATCCACTTTGGATTCTGCTGAGATGGCTGTTATTGACTTACATGGTACCTTTAATGGACACTGAGATCTGGAATCTTTCATGATTCAATAAATGGATGTTCTGATGGGTCTTAAAATTTCGTGGTATTTTGGCACTTCGTTTCTCGAATTCCTTTGCCAGGCTTGTTTTTCAGCCATGTATGATAGTGATGATGTTTATGATGATAAATATGATTAATTTTATTATCTTTATAATTTATTTTTAGAATTTATTATAATTTATTTACTTTCATTTTAAGTTATTAACAGTTTAAGTTATATCTTACATAAAGGAGAAGTAATTTTTAATATTTTTCATACAAATCTAGATTTATTCCTATCTTAATGCAACTTTGTACACGAGACCTTAAAAGACAATAGAAAAATCTGCACAAGACTTTGTAAATTTCCCCCTATATCCGTTTCCTACTCCTCAAAAGTACATATAAGTGCACAATGTTTCGGATTTCGCGATCATCCCGAAAACGTTCAGGAAATTCAACGAAGGAAGCAACACATTTTTTCAAGTCCACAAATTTTCCTTCTAATTGCTTCTTGATTCATTCCCATTACGCTATTATACTTAGAGTAATTAAAAGTCAAAATTGTTATCGGAGGTTGCAATAATGCATCTGCTTATAGCTATCCATAGCAAGGATGGAGTTAGCAACGACAATCTTCGCGAACATTGCAGGTAGGTGCAGGGCTAGGCCTGTTGACGCAAAGTGAGGCGGGGCTGGGCAGAAAGGAGGTGAGTGGGTGGGATGAGTCAAGATGAGGTCGAGCGAGACGGGGAAGGAACGCGGCAGTACAGGCCAGGGAGGGTCGGGGTAGCATGGGAGTACGCTACACGTGGAATTCAATCCTTTTTCTGTCTAATATAGTGCGATTTTTGTAACTCTGTCCCTCAAGCCCCTATGGCCACGATGGAATATCACATGGCATTTGCGCCTTTCTCGTTCGTGCCGCTAGATGTTGTATGATCCCAGGAAGCTTGATACGATCGCGATGTGATACCTAGTGGCATGACTGAGAAAGACGCGAAATACTGTACATATCCCATCGCGACGACGGGCCTTGAAGAGCAAGATATAAAAATCGCACTATAGATGATTGTGACTAATTAATACCCGGGCAACGCAGGGTACTTCAACTAGCTGTTAAAATTATTGCTATCATGAGTAGTTAATGACGAAGACATGGTTTGATAGGAAATGTGGTTGGTTGCCGCTGACTTCATTACACCAACAAGATAGAATAGCCCCTGCTTCGCACTGCTCGATGATGGCCCCCAACAATGCCTATTAAGCTCCTTGGTAATGAGATGGGATGGGCGTGCACAAAGCTTCGATCACTTAGCCTTTCTGAACTGTGGCTCGTAACAACACATTAGCTCAGGAGGACCGAGACAACAAAATCATCCAGAAAGTGATGATTTTTCCTCTTTTTTTAATGATACAGTTCGTGGGGAAAAGACTTAACTGGAACTGTTTCTGGACTTTTAAATTTAATAAAAAACTTTAAATATTTTTCATCATAACATAAAATTAGGATTTCGATACAGTTATTTCTTCTAGGAGGTAATATAAGATAAATAAATTAAGCTACATAAAATAAGCATAATAACTTAAGCTCTCACTAAAAAATATAGCGAAAACCAATACATGACTCTGCAGAAACTCAACGACTATTTGTATCAAATCGTAATTTATAGACGTGTTTTAATGAATTATTAATAAAGCAGAATAAGTAGATAAGTTTTTTAAATAGCGCTATTTCATTATTATGAAAACCCTGCGCTAAATTTACCTCTTCACTGTCATACAAAACGGTATTTGACACAATTCAGATTACGCCCAAGAATTCAGCATTTCTCTACATTTAACTCATACTGGAACACAGGCCGTAACTCTTCTCTTGCAACAATTCTTTAACGTAGTTACACTCTTTTTAGAGTTTTGGTAGCCCAGCATTCCTCTTCCTTACGCTTATATTTTCTTATCTGCATTCCGCTACGTGTCAACCGAACTCAGCCCTCATCATTCTTCCAACATTTATCACCACTTCTTACCCGTCTCCTCAACCCCTTCACCCACTTGCCTGTCACGCGCACCATTCACATCTCCTGGGCCCTCCGCGTCCCTTTTTCACGCGCCCTCCGAGCGCCGCCGCTCTCCCTTTGACGTCCATTCCGCCCCACCCGCCGCCACCGCACAGGGGCGCCTCGCCGCGGCGGCAGGCGGCAGCACCTCGCGACTCCTCCGGGGCACAAATCCCGGACGCACAAAGCCGGCCCCTGGCGGCCGCTGATAACCGGAGCACCGCCCCTCGCCCCCGGTCCCGCCCCCCGTCCCACTCGCCCTGCCGGATTACCTCAACAAAGCGACGAAAAAAGCCCCCGCGGCGGGCGCCGCGACAATGCCTCCTCATAAAGTGGCCCAGCCAGGCGCAGCGGGGCGGCGGCGGCTTGAGGTGGGGGAGGCGGCAGGGCGGGGCAGCAAGGTCGCTGTGTGTGTGTGTGTCTGGCAGACGACGAGGATGGGATGGACGGGGGACAGAAGGGGGATAGGGGATGACGAGGATGGCGGGAAAGGCAAGGACGGTGGAGAGGTCGGAGAGAGGAGGCGTAGGGGACGTGAGGAACGTGGCGACGGGGAGACGGAGGAGGCATCGGGGACAGGAGGTGGAGGGTGATGGGAACCGGGGGATCGGCGGGGACGACTCCGGCTACAGCAACGGCGGGACGTCAGAGAGACCGCGAGGTGGAAAGAAATTAGAGGAAGGCGGAACAAGCTCCGAGGCGGCGAGAATGTGGCGGCAATTATAGCGGAAGATCAGACAGTTTATTTCAGAAAGAAGTGAAGACGCAGAGTCATCGAGAATGATGACTCGGACAAGTAAGTGACGCGAGGAATGGAAGAAAGAGATAATAACAATGCATCCGCAAAGTGACATCTCCAGCAGTGAAGTAACGATCAAATAGGAAAATGGAAATTGCATAAAAAATAAACGACCTAAAAAATAAAACCGTTAGAAGATGAAAGGAAATTCTTAGTGTCAGACTAAGATAACACGAAAAGAAGTGAGACTGAAAAAGAGCCTCGAATGGGGAAATAAAAAATGTTGGGAAATACTTCAATGGAGAAGAAACATATTGCAGAAATTTCATCAAAGAGGTAGGCTGGAAGGGAAAAAAGGAAAGGACCCGACGGGAGAGCTTAATAGAATACAGAAATAGAACGACTGGCGATAAAAGGAAATACAGAACTTAGTGAATGGTTGAAGTTCGCAGAAAGCAAGAGGAGAAAGATGAAGAGCGTAATCGAAAACGAACCAGAGAGGAGTGTCAGGCTGAAGAGGCGGTGACAGCCACCGGAAGAGGCGGCAGCGAGAGCTCTCTCCCGCCCCGACGCCCGCCGGCCGCCGAGCGACGAGCGACGGCGGCGCGGCGCTGCGCGACGCGGGGCGCGCTCGGGGGGCGGGACGGCCCTCGGGAGAGAGAAACGAGCGCCTCGCGTGCCGGGGCGCGTCGCCCATTGCCAAAGGGCGACCCTTCACCTCGCCCTTTCGACCGGTGCCTCCTGCCCACCCGCTCGCCCACTGACCATCGCCTCCTCGCCAGACACCGCTTACCCGCCCGCTAGCTCTCTCGCTCACTCCTTGGCCAACCGCCCGCTTACTCGCTCGCTTGCGCCCTCAACTGCCTGTCCGACGCCCGCGCACTCGCTCGTTCAATAGCCCACGCGTCTAATCACTTACCCACCTGCTCGCCGGTCCATGTGCTCACCCGCCCGTTCATTCACTTGCTCAACCGCTCGCCTACTCACTCGCTCACCGCCCATTCTGCTCGCCTCTGTACCCGCTCAATCTCTCAGTTCAATCGCTGTCCTTCTCACCCATCCTCACACTCATTCATTCTCCCATTCATCTGCTCAATAGCTTACCGCCCCCCACACGTACTTACCTATCTGGCACGTTATGACCTCACAAGAAAAGGAAATACACGTTGATGAACTGAAAATTGGCGACAAATTGTCGGAGAACGAGTTACTAAGGATTCCAAAGGCTGTTGGCGATAGTCCGTCCAAGAGCAGGGCCAATCTGATATGTCTGCGTGAATAATTTCACAAATGATTTTTAAAAACTTGTGCTGCGGCAGCCATCAAGTGTTTGGTAACAAAACAAGGAAAGTTTTAGTAAGTGAAATGACTTGTTGTAAAACTCAAAATCCGTAATATTCAGTGGAGGCCTTTTGCCGATACACAAAAATATTTTGTCTTGGTTGAAATTATACGTTTAATTACTTTAGTTTTTTCATTTATTTGAGAAGAATCCGTAAGAAACACAGAATCGATATTCAGTAAGGTTGTCGGTTGAGTTATTTGCTCCGCAGCCACTGAGAGATTAAAGTTAAAGTTAAAGTCAAGTAGCGTCGCCAGGGAACTCCAGACCACGAGGCCAACACGGGAGATCGCAGTCGTTAGGTAGCACACTCGCTCACCCGTTCACCACCCACCTACATGGTCGCTCTTGCGTTTTATCCTCGTGCCTGCCCCTCGCCCCACTCGCTCACTCACTCGCCCATTCCTCCACTCAGCAACCCATCTACGTCCTTGTCCGCTCGCCTATTCCTCCCAGCGTCCGCCCACCCAACCCAGGAGCACTTCGCAGAGGTTTGCCCAAAGGCTATGCTGCGCGTATGTGCTCTTGGTCTAGCGCGCACCAACGCCGTATTGGCTCAGCCGATGGCGCACAAACTGTCGATAGGTTAGTGGTAATCAGCGGAAACTCAGTGGGCCGAAACGTTATCCAGTAAGACGAAGAGATGCGGCGAGAATTGGTAAGCAGCGCGTTTACGATTGAGTAGTTGCTTCAGACACTAAGAACGCTTTGATCCTCTGGCCAGAATGCCGCAGAGGCAACATTGTTTGGTCGGGTATTCATAAAGAAAGCGAATTCATAAGGACATGGTAAATAAATAAACACACAAAGGTAAAAAAACTCGTATTTTAAAACGCGTATTTTTAACTCATAGCTGAGTTGAGAAAGTAACTGAATCGAAGCACCAACAATAATATAAATTCACGATATTATTTTCATGCTGTTATTAATTTCGTTGTTATCCTCCGTTTTAAAACAGATTTCATGCACAATTTGCTGCATTTTACCTTTCTGGCTTCCAATTCAGAATTAAACTAAACGCCACTGAATGGGCTCTTTTTTTCCTCTCTCGTTCACCAGAACGCAGGAATTTCCACAATCCTTTTACCTCGCACATTCCACAGATCCTCCGGATTTCTGGTAACACATTTAACTTATCACAGCTATGAAGTGCTTAGCCGAAGCATACATTACAGCGCTTCAAATTTCACATGCATGAGCTGGAATATTATATTATTCAACATTAAAGCAATTGAAATTGCTGATAGCCTGGATAACCAGGGATCAAGTCCTTCGGGGCAAATAGCACGCCCCGCATCGCCAGGCATTACGGCGAACTGCCTCATTGAGTCGTCCCTTTACACCGTGTATCGGCAGCAGATTCAATATAAATTGCCTGTTTAAACTAAAATTACCGGCCGCCCCACCCACTCGCGGTGCAGCGTCGCGCCGGCGAGGTGGTTATGGTGGGGACCGTAACCGTTGAGGTTGCCCGCAACTAGACTTACGCTCACACTAGCAACTTGTAGTAGTGCTCCATGATAGAAGTGGAGGTAGTTTGTGATTGAGGTTTTAGGTGGCGGATGATCTCGTCACGTCCTGATGGGAATTATATTGCGCTTGCATCTAGGTAATTTTGGCGGATAAAGAGAGAAAAAAGTTATGAAAATCTTGAGAAGTATTTGTTGAATACTCTAGAGATATTCGATTTATTGTAGAAGTGTTAAGGACAACTGGACAATTTGTGGATTTATTCTTCTAATACACGGGACTTAAGTATTTATTAGGTGAAGTCAGGGAATCAATAATAAGCCGCGATACTTATCAGAATCGTAATTTGTTTCAATTGTAAATTTTGTGGAACTCTACCTACAAGAAATAACCGAACATATATTTCAGATATAACGCAATTGCCAGAATAATTACCTGAGGAAATAATAATATTGTATGGGAATATTAATTCATTCATCTTGTTTCATATTTTGAAGGAAATTCATTTCCATATTAGCAGCTTTCCATTACTTTTTAAGTAAACAAAACTCATCTGTGATTTTCCCAAGTGAATGTTTTTCAGGCAGAAAATTAAAAAATCAGCAACTTCATCAAATTGCACGCCTCGAACAAAACTACACATCTTTCAACAGAATTTATTAAGGATTTTTTTCCCACTCACTTCGAAAATAAAATCTCGTTTTCGATTTCACTCTAGATTTTTTTTCATACGTTTCGCAGCGCATACCCACAGAGAGATACCATTTCCCCATCAAGCGCTCTTCCTTTTGTTTCATAACAAAGACCGCCAAAATTGCGTACGGAAACCCACTCATGCGTCGGCGCGTCATCCCTGAGCGATGCGCAACAGATCTCCAGCGGCGTGAGCGAGAGCGCTTTTTTCGGAGGCGGCGCGGCGGGGAGGGGCGTGGCGTGGCGGGGCGGGGCGGGACGGGACGGGACGGGGCTTCGGGGAGCAGAGCGGGACGGCGCGAGGCGACATAGGGCGAGCGGGGCGAGGCGACGGAGGCAGCGTGGAGGGGTGGAGCGGAGCGGGGCAGGGCGGGATGAGACTGGGCTCCGCGGGGCGGGGTGGGATGACGCGTGGCGGCTCAGGGCAGGCGAGTCGGGGCAATGGGGAGAAGCGCGGCGGAGTACAGTGGAGAGGAACGAGGCGGGGCAGTGCGGCGCGTGCAGAGTGGGCAGCGCGGCGGGCAGCGCGGCGGGCAGTGCGGAGCGGTGTAGTGTGGGCGGGGCGTGGAGGGGTGGGACGGGGTTGTGCTCCGTGGGGCGGGGCGGGACGGCGCTGGGCGACACAGGGCGGGTGGGGTGGAGCGAGACTGTAGGCAGCCGGGGGTTGGGGCTGGGTGGTGGGAGAAGAAGGGAGGGATGGGGAGGGGAGGTATGGGTGAGAGAAGGGGTGGGGCAGGGTGGAGAGGGTCGAGGAGGGAACTGAAAGGAGCGGATGCGGTGGCGAGATGTGTGGTGCGTTGACGGCGCCGCCGCCGCTCGAGACGCGCGTAATTATGTCGCTCAGTAGCCATGCCGACGCGGCGCTTCCTTGACCACGCCCCACCGCCCCCGCAGCCACCACCCTCCGGCGCCCGCCCTCACCACATGTTTGCCTCGCGGACTATCGCCGTCATCTCGAATGATCACGGATGGATTTAATGCATAAGTAGATTAAGCACGTGCTTAGGGCACGAGCTGGATAAGGGAGGCCTAATATTTTCTAAAGTATTACATTTCATAACAACTTGGCTAATATAATTTATTTTTAATTGTTAATGTTTCAATTACTTGTTAATGTCGATTACTTCCACTATACTTCCACTTCCTGTCATTGTCCATTCTTGCACTCCCCCTCTCTCATTATCCGTCTCTTGCTTTACAAGCGTTATTACTCCCTTCTTCTAATTTCAAGCAAATCATACATCGCTGCTTCCTCTCTCCTGCTTGAATCTCGCTTTCTTCCTTTTCTAACTTTGTACCACACCTATTTTCGCCATGGTGATTTTCTCCCCAAATTTTTCTCACTCGCTTTTTTCTCCTCCGCTTTGCGCCTCTACTTCTCTCCTGCACCCAGCTTCTACCATCCACGCTCCTCGTTCTGACAATATGAGAAGCGCCTTCCACCTAGCCGACTTTATCCCCTCACTTCCTGTACGCCTTCACTTATCGCAATACCTTTTAGGTGTTAATGGCTTAAAGGCCTTCAGCCTAGCCACATAGGTAAAAAAACGTATTGAAATTATATATAATGTGTTGTAATTACCTACTAAATAAAAATACCTTTTAGTCACTCCAATTTACCATCCTGTATCCACTATCTTGCATTACACTTTTACCATTTACAAATCTACCTTAATTCATTTACAACCATCACCGAGCGTTCACCGTGTTTTTTACGTCATTTCCCTTATTATCGCTCATTCCCCTCCCACTTTAATCTTCCGCACTTTTAGTCAACATTTTTGCTACCGCTCGTTTCGTTATTATATCAGTCGTCTCGACGTCTGCCATTGTATTGTCCCATTAACTCTTCGTCCGCCCCTTTGTAACCCCATCCATTGCAAGCGCCAATGTATGTCGCGCTTCCCAGCTTCTGTTAACGGATTTGTCGACCTTAAGCGTGACCTGACGCTGCCCAACACATCTCAACGTCACCTTCTAGTAGAGCTTTTGCAGGGTTCATAAACTGACGGGCAATACCTCTTGTATATCGACAAGGTAGTTCAATATTGGTTAGTTCTTTGGCGATAAAGGCTTTGACACTTAGCTTCCACTATAATGCGCCATCAGGCATTACCCTTACATCACAACCGTCAATCTTCCTAAAAGCATACATTTGGGGAGGCTTCTGTTTTCTATTAGGAATGTTTGCAGATAATGGTTTTAGGAAAAGCGAACTAACAGATGTTCGGCAAAACTCTTATGTTTTGTTCGCAATTATTTCTAAAGGCTTCTTACATACGAAAGTATGAAAAAGTATAGTTCTCTAATTTGTGATATGTTCGCAAATAGACCTGCATGACTAACAGAAAAAAATTAAACGTGGCAATCAATTAAATACGTGTTAGAACACGAATCATTTACTCTACAATCTCTTACATCTAGAGTAGTGTTTACTCCTGATGGGTGAAGTAATTTGCCGCCTAATGACGCCAGAAAGAAAGAATTGACGAAAGTGGTATGATTTGCGAAGCGGTAGTGTACAGCCGTTGTTTTCAGGGGCTTTATGAACGGAACGTGACGTTCAACGCGCTCTCATTCCTAGGCGCAACGCTCTTGAAGCTTGTTCTTTTACTAATAGACGATTGTAGCGGAAGAGTTTAAGGATATCATGCGTTAAAGGTGACAAACCAACACACATTTTAATCAGTAAATGACAAACAACGTGTAAAAATTCCACTCCATGACGGCGTGAAATTATATTTGTTGTATTGAGACACCAAATTGAAACTTTTTGAAATAAGAAAGAGAGCGGGAGAATTATTAAATTTCCCACAATTGATTTACATAAAAATGCTATAAATTCACAGTTTAAAGAATGTGCAAGAATCAATGCAAAGCATGATTTCTAGTAGTATTTTAACATTAAATAAACGATTACAATCTTGAAAAAAATTCTACCTCATTTCAGACTATTAATTAAAATGAAACTATCTCCTTATGCAACACTAACTGTAGAAACCCTTCCGCAAAGACCAGTTCCCGACCCAAAACCACTCGCTCCCTCGTGCAATACATAACACAGCAGATGCGCCCAACATGCTTTCAGCGTCGTAGAGACGTTAGCCCACACAGCGCTAACCACTTACCGCGAACTGCAATGAACCCAACGCCGCAGGTCCCAGAGCTACGCACGAAAATGCCCCGTAATAAAGAAGAAACCTTGTTCGGGACAAGGAAGGGAAAAAAAGGAAAACATCACGGAAACAAGGGAAGTGGCGCCGGCGGCGTTGAATGTTGCAGCAGCGCCGGGCAGTGTGCCCGCCGCGCCATCAAACTTGCATGCGGGGGCGGAGGGGCGGGGCGGGGAGGCGGGGGCATTAGAGAAGCCGGGGACGGAAAAGGGCGGAACGCACCGAGGCCTGTGTACAGAAGAATACGGAGGTGAGGTCGAGGGTGGCTGGTTGGACGCGGACCACCAGTTCTGGAGAAGTGGGGGTGGGAGGTAGAAGAGAGGAGGACTGCGCCCAATTGCTGAGGCGAGTGCGGAGGCGGTTGTAGGCAGAGCTGCTGCACGCGTAAGTTCGAAGGAGGGATATGTACAAAAAGCTCGGTACGCAGGTGAATGCAAAAGGTGGGGTGCAAGTGAGGAATCAGCTACTGACCCGGTGGCCGGCGCAGTGGGTTATACGAAACTGGAACAGGAGAATCAACAGTAGATGGGTCTGTGGGAGAGGATGGATAAGGGAAAGGAGCTTTAAGACGACGGAGCAACGGAAGAACGAAACGGGTCGAAGAAACTTCGTCGGGTGTCAACGGACAGTGGCAGTGTAAAGGAAGCAGGATTTGAGATAACAATACGATAAACGGTACGAAGTATCAAGAAAACACAGATGAAGAATTGCATAAGCAAAAATGTAGAGTGGTGTAAGAGGGAGGAGAAATGCAGAAAGAGCAGACTATAATTTTTACAGTTCGTGGGGGTCAAATGCATTCCGGCTCTCTTGACTATTGCGTCTTAGAGTGAAGACCCTAAAATGCATCAAACTATGAAGTGCTATGTACATTTAATAAAATGCCATACGTATTAGTCTCATTAAACATAAATTATGATCGAAATTCTGAGTAAAAGATAGTATTTCCCACTTTTAAGATAATTGACATTCAGTTCGTCGAAGTTTACGGTCATTTCACTTCGGCATCCAGACGTAAGGCGCACTGGGCCTTCATTAATGCGACCTTGAATCCCACAAAATGTAGAAATGCAAAGGACTGAAGACGGCTTTAATGTACAACACGGTTTTAGTTAAGTTAAGTTTAGTATGTAAGTTGTTTTTACCGAATCTTGGAATAAAGTATACGCGTAGATAAAATGTAATAATTTTTATTTAGATATCAATCGAATATCCTCCAGGATTGTTAAACATGTAGCATAAATGATAATTTATTTTTATCAGTAAGTACGTAGATTAAATGTTTCAATAAGCACTTTAGTACTCTCTGTGAATATTTTTTAACATATAAATTCCATCAGTATCTGTCATCAATAGCAAGTAGTCTATACACTACAAATTAATCTTGTAACACCGTATTATGGTTACTTACGAAAAGGTTATCTTGTAATATAAACGAAAATAGACCAGTTTCTTCGAATTTTTCGTGTCGAATATCGCAGTTCAAGATCACAGCGTACAACGCCACACTAATTTACTTTTTTGGAAAGCTTGTTAAACACCCCAACAGAAGACACGATTATATTTAAATGAGTTTCTTGGATTTCATACACAAACACCGCGTGCATTAAAAAAACCTACATCCGCCCCACTTCTCATTTGTGTTAGACAAGCGAGTTTTCCCCGGTCGCTTCACGCCAGACGCGCGACCGAGCGCGAGGTATCGCAAGACACACGCGAACCCGCAGGAAGGCGACAGCGCAGGCGACGGGCACTGACAAAAGCCTCGTCTCACGCGACACGCCGTCGCATCCGCTAATTAACCTCCAAACAGTTCCTCGCAAACTCTCGACAGTGCGGGCGCGGCGTAAACAAAACCTCTTCTCAGCTATTTCTCGCAGAAATCCCAGCGCCGGCCGAAGGCATGTGACGAATGCGGAGGCAGTCAATTGTCTGAGAAATTTGTTCAAGTACGGAGTTACATACCTGGGACAATTTAAAGTTATAGATTTAACCCAGTGGTTTTCGCAGAATATTGTGGAACTCCATTATAGAATATAAATAAGAAAAAAGTAATCTCCACAAAACAAATTTATTGAGGAGCTATTCGTCAGTAAATACGTTACTTCGTTGTCCTTTACATTTCTGTAGATACACTGATGATGAAGTGGAAATACTTCGAAACATGTCTGTATCTGACGAAAAGCTCGCGAATAAATTCGTTTTGCGGAAGATTACTTCTTTTCTTTTTTATATTCTATTATAGATTGAAATTTCATCTTTTCCATACATTCTTTATAATTTAATATTTGTTGCTTCTTCATTTATGTAATATAACAATTCGGTATAAAGATTTTTTAAACATATGATACAAAAATAAGAATCGCTTTTAATTAGTTCAGTTCTAGATAGATGTGTAAGAGACAGGAAAGTTCAAAATTGTGATGTGAACGTGAATGGGACTTCTTTTATCCATGATGATGCCATTAGAGTAAACGTACCGCCGATCTTTTAAAAGTCTCAAAAAACGTTATAACTAGCAATGCGAAATCAGATATCAATTTTGAAACATTGCCTTACGAGACATTGCGTTGTCCATGTAAACAACCTGAAATTTTGTCCTCGCACGATAATGTATGCATAAGATACAATGTGTAACACTGTACGAAGCACACAGACGGACGGAATTATAAAAGTCAAAGTCGCGCAGT